>CM052547.1:73159069-73240193 GCA_028533065.1 Trachops cirrhosus
CTTGTTGAGCTCCTGTAGTGAGGGGCAGGGCCTTAGGAGTTCACCAGGACAGGGCACCCAAGTCGCTGGGTTGTGATGCTGTATGTGGGAGCGGGGTCTGAGAAGGAACAATGGTGCTTGCTCTGCTCTCTGTAGGACCTCAGACCCTTCCGCTGCTTTCCGCAAGCCGACTGGGCCCCTCTGGCACCAGTTCCGGTGTGGGTGGGCCTGTGCACCCTGCGGGACCTTCCTTTTCAGTCAGTGCCCCAAAGCTCTATTTCCCAGTGCTGGGACCCTGGGCTGCGCACAGTGCCTTGCTTCACAATGGCCGCCTCGCTGGGTCTGCTGGTCACCACCCCCTGGCCGGGGCCCACCAGCCACCGCTGCTTGTGCGCCCAGGGTCTGCCTGCTGCAGACTTGTGCGCTGCCCCAGTTGCTCAGGTCTCTGCTCTGCGTCCCTCGCCCGGCCTCACTCCGCCCCCTCCTACCGGTCTGGATGAACGTGTCTAATTTTAACTCCTTGGGTGTCCGACTTCCATACACTTCAATTTTCTGTCAGTTCTGGTTGTTATTTTGCTTCTATATTGTTGTTGTCCCTATCTTGGTTGTGCAAGGAGGTACAGTGCGTCTACCTATGCCTCCATCTTGGCCGGAAGTCCCTTTGTCTAGTTTTGATATTAAGGTAATTCCCTCTCTTCCTCTTCTATTTTCTGGAAGAGATTGGGTAGAAATAGCGTTAATTCTTCTTTAATGTTTGGTAAAATTCTCCAGTGAAATCATATAGGGCTGTAGAGTTTTGGGGGGATAGTTTTTAAATTACAAATTCAGTTCCCTTAATGGTTATAAGGCTATTCAAATGATCTATTTCCTGTTGGTTGAACTGTGCTAGCTTGTTTCTTTCAAGTAATCCGTCCATTTCACACATGTTGCATTTATTGCTGCGCATTTCCCTCGAAGCACGGCTTTTACTGCGCCCCCCAAGGTTTGGTATGTTGCATTTTCATGTCTCACATATTTGTGAACTTTCCAGTTTTCCCTGTTTTTGATTTCTAGCTTTATTCCATGGCGATCAGAGAAGATACAGTACATGATCTCAATCTTTTACATTTATTGAGGCTGTTTTGTGGCCTACCATACAGCCTATCCTGGAGAAAATTTAATATGCATTAAACGATGTGTATTCTGCTGTGGTGGTGGAGCGTTCTACAGATGTCTGTAAGGCCTGATTAGTTTACAGTGTTGCTTAAGTCTGCTATTTCTTCTCTCTTCCTGTGGGTACACTTTAAGGGTATTTTCTTAATAGTCACCATGGGGGTTACAACTAACATCTAAAATTTATAACAATCCAGTTTGCACTGATACCAATTTAGTCAGTAACATACAGAAACTGCTCATCTGAGGTTCCATCCCTCCCTCTTAGTGTCATCTTTGTCACAAATGATATCTTCAGTCACTGTGTGCCCACTGACATAGGTTTCTCATTTTTTGTGCATCTATATTTTAAATCATGTAGGGAATAAAGAGAGTTACAAGCCAAAAATATGATAATACTCCTTTTATAGTTGCCTGTGCAGTTACCGGAATCAGAGTTCTTTATCACTTCATGGGTTCACCGTTTACCGATTTCTGCTCTTTGTAAGTCTCTTCCTTCTGCCTGCTTGGAGCGTACTTTGCTCTTCTTTTTCTAGGTCTTGAGGTAGAAGCTCAGGTTATTGTTTTGAGGCTTTCTCTCTTTTGTCATGTATACATTTATTGCATAAGTTTCCCTCTTGGCACTGCTTTAACTGTGTCCCACAGTTTTTGACATGTTGTATTTTAGTTTTATTCAATTCGATGTATTTTTTTCGATTTTCCTTGGGACTTCCTCTTTGACCCACAAATAATTTAGAAATGTGTTGTTTATTTTCCAAGGGTTTGGAGATTTTGCTGTTATCTTTCTGTTTTAATCTTTAGTTTGATTCCATTGCGGTCACACTTTGTATGACTTCAGTTCTTGTCCATTTGCTGAGTTTTGCTTTACGGCCCAGACTACGATCTGTCTTGGTACATACTTGGTGGGCACTTGGAAGACCGTGCTGAGTGTTCGATAAGTGCCGGTTGGATCCTGTGTGTTGATGGTGTTGTGAGTTCTCTATCGTTGGTGGTTTTTCTACCTAATTGTTCTATCAAGTGTAGAGAGAAGAGTATGAATTATGGATTTGCCTGTTTCTCTTTTCAGTTCTATCCGTTTTTTCTGCTTTCCTTTGATTAGAGATTGCATGTCTTTCTTAAATTATTTTTCTTTCAACCTGCCTATATAAGTTTCTTATAGATGGTATATAGTTAGTTTTAAAAAATCACTTTACCAATATCTGTCTTTTAATTTGTGTATTTAGACCATTATACTTAAGACCTAGCTCCCACTTATTTTTGTTTTCTGTGTGTACTCTGGTCATTCATTTCCATTTTCCTTTCTTCTTCCTTTCCATGGGTTGACATTTTCTTTTTGTTTTAGAATTCCAGTTTTAACTTACTTACAGTGTTGTTTGAGTGTCTCTTTCTATAGCTGCATTAGTGGTTGCTGTAGCTATTACATTACGTATACATAACTCACCACAGTCTCCTGGTGTTATCTGTTTCCTGCTTGGAGTGAAATGTAGAAACTTTATCTTCTCTTATGTCCCTTTAACCACTTTTGAATTTCCGGGTGGGGGCGGAACTGCCAGCTCCCGACGTGGTCTCATCAACACTGTGGGGAGAGGGGCGGCAGGAGAAGGCTCATCAATGGCCACAGAGACGGGAGCCCTGGCTCCCTTGGCCATAAGTCACAACACCCCGCACTGGCTCATGAGGGTGGAAATTGAGGCTCCCAACTTGGCCTTGGCTAATGTAGATGGGGTCATAGCTTGTTCAGTGGTATTTGGCTGAATTAGAGCTCTTATTGTCTAAAAATTTTCTGTTTTGCTTGGTTGTTCCTTTTCTGATCCTTTGCCTAGAGAGAGCGGGCTTTTGTTGGGGCTGTTTTTTTTTTTTTGTTTGTTTGTTTTCCTTTTCTGTGCTCATTGGCACTTTGGAGTAGCTGACGCCAGCTTCTTCGACTCCAAGCCTGGGATCTCCAAGGCAGACAGAAACCCCAGGGAACTCACCACCACATTATTCCTCAGATGCTGGGGTACAGATGGCTATCAAACTGTTAAAAGATGTCAACCTCAATTAGAGTTTTGAAAATAAAGAATGGGGTACTATTGTTTTCATCAACCAGATCAACACAGGTGTTGATAAAGAGCTTCACAGGACGCCTGTTGGGCCATGTCCATCAAAACGACAAGTGCATACACCCTTTGGCCCAGCAATTCTACTCCTAGGAGTGTCCTATGGATTCACACCCATGCGCGCATGATGACGGACACGTGAGGTTGTTTTTTGCAGTATTGTTTGGAGTAGCAAAAGTTGAGAACTACTGAATTTGCCCAGCTGGTGTGCTACGAAATTTCAAAAGTTCTGGCAGATGCGTTGGAGCCTCAGCCACGTGCCCTCAGCCCATCGTCAGAGGTCACGTGCAGCTTTGGTAGACAGGTCTCTTTCAAGGGAACAGGTGTCTCTTTGATCAAAGGTTTATGCTTGGCCCAAGTAAGCACGGGGCCCAGACAGGAAATGTCAAATGTTGAGGAGAAATAAGCTAGGAGCAGCCCTCAGCCAAGAAGGGATAAGGTATGATAAATAAATACCCTGTGTTTTTGCCCGTAGAACGTTCCACAGGTCTTTCAAAGCGTCCCCTGAGAAGGAGCCCCATTGCCTGAAGTGGCAGTTTACCTGTCATTGCACCCTGTATTGGCTTCCTGACCTTCCCTGCCTCACTGTCCCCACTGTCCCCACTGTCCTGGGATTACCACTTAAACTACTTACACCCGAATCCTTATTTTAGGCTTTGCCTTTCGGGGACATCCATGCTAAGGTTAGAGTTTGGGGTGGTTGGAGCCCTGGTGGTGAGGGGTTGGGGGGTGAGGGGGATCTGACAGCATAGCCTGATGAAATTTATATAGTAATATTGATGGTGCCAGATACCATTTGTAAGCACTTTACAAGCATAAAATCTGCATTAAATCAGAATAACCACCCCATCAGGTAGGTGTAAGTATCACCCTCATTTTACAGGCGAAGACACTAAGGCACAGAGAGTTTAAGTCGCTTGTCCAAGGGCACCCAGCTACCCCAGGCAGTCAAGTTGCAGTCTTGCTCCTAACGACTACACTAGCCTGTCTCTCGTCTGTCCACAGCTGCTCTGCCAGGATGAGCAGAGCGCCCCCAAGGCTGGGCCCTTCCCTCTTGGACATCCGCTGCTGTGTTCAGCCACAGAGCCCACGGCCACCCATCTGGGAAGGCCACGCACCCGCCACGAAGTTCACGGAGCCACTGGAATTTGTTTTACCAGTGCCCAGGGAACTTGGCACAAAGCCTAGGTGAGACTGGTATGTCTAAAAAGGATAGCTGCCTGTGAACCGAAAGGTCGTAGGTTCGATTCCCAGTCGGGGCACATGCCTGGGGTGCAGGCCAGGGCCGCAGGTGTGGGGCGCGATAAAGGCAACCACACACTGATTTTTCTCTCCCTCTCTTTCTCCCTCCCTTCCCCTCTCTCTAAAAATAAATAAACAAAATCTTAAAAAGGATAGCCAACCAGGGGCAGTGGGAAGTTCCACCGCATAAATGGTTTGTAAATAAGGGCCTTACACCATTACTTTTGTTTATTGTTGTTATTTTTACAATGCAATAGTACAGGGCACGGTTTCTTTTCTAGGCCACTGCAATGTTATGTTCTTTTTTTAATTTATTTTCAGAAGACTTTTTTCTTACTTCATGTCCATTTTTCTGTACCTTAGTGTTTTAATAGTGACTTCCCCACATTTCAAGATTGACGTGTTAAAACTTTGTAGCAAGACCATTTAAATTTCATAAGAATTCACAAGGCTATTTATCATGGAATTATTCAAGCCATTTTTATTCATGAGCAAACCTACTGAAATGGGTTGGTTTAAATAATTTAGAAGGGAATTAATACCCCATATGCCCAGAATTCTAACATTAATGGATATTTATTTAAAAATCAAAGAAGACATAAATGTATAGGGATCATGTGAGTTTATTTATATTTCTATATTTTAAGAAAAAGTTCTTGCCCTGGCTGGTGTAGTTCAGTGGATTGAGTGCTGGCTGTGAACCAAAGGATCGCCAGTTCAATTCCCAGTCAGGGCGCATGCCTGCGTTGCGGGCCAGGTCCCCAGTATGGGGGCGCGTGAGAAGCAACCACACATTGATATTTCTCTCCCTCTCTTTCTCCTTCTCTTCCCCTCTCTCTAAAAATGAATAAAGTTTTTTTTAAAAAGTTCTTGTTATTTTTGCCTCATGATGAAGGCTGTGATTGTGGAGAGAGAAAAATGAAGAGACTGACATTATGAAATGAACTTGATCATGATGTAAGTTGCTGGCTTTTCTGCAAAACTTTTTAAAAAGATTGTATTTATTTTTAGCCAGAGGGGAAGGAAGGGAGAAAGAGAGGGAGAAAAAGATGTGAGAGAAGAGAACCCATTGGTGGACCCTCACACGTGCCCTGTCCAGGAACCGAACCTGCAACCCAGGCATGCGCCCCACACACCCCGTCAGGGCCTTACTGGGAATCGAACTGGTGACCCTTTGCTTTGTGGAACAATGCACAACCAACTGAGTCACATTGGTCAGGGTGGCATGATTTGTTAATTTTTAAAAATTGCATAAGAAATGCATGTAATCATTATCTTAAACTTTCAGAGAATTCAGAAGAGAGTAGAGAAGTCAAAGTTAACTTTCAATCCTTGGCTTTCTAAAAGATTTTTTAAAAATCATGTTTAGGTGTTAAATTTTACAAAATGATACTTTGATATCTACTGAAATACCTACAATTTTCTTTGTTAATGTTTCAACACAGTGAATTACATCAAAAGATTTCTTATATTGAGCCAATCTTGTTTACCTGGAATAAACAGTCTTAGGTTATGATGCACTATTCTTTTAATACGTTGTTAGATTTGATTTGTTAATATTATACTTAGAAATTTGACTGGCATGTTTATAAATAAGTGGACATAAATTCCCTTTCCTTTCTTTTTTCCTTCCCTCTTGACACTTCTTCCTGTCTCTCTCTCTCTCTCGCTTAGCGCTACAGAGCCTCGCTCCATTTTAATAAGTTATCATTTTTTCAAAAAAGAAAGTTTGAAAGTTTTGTTTCCTGTGTTCTGGAACTCATCATTATTTTAAGATACTCAAAATGAAAAAACCCATTTGGATTTGAAATCCACTTGATTACAACATATTTGTCAACTAACGGAAGGGAACTACTGGAGCATTTAAATGTAATTTTACTTGTAAGCTTTGGAATGGGTTACAATCTTTTTTATCACCTACTTGAAGTTATGAAGTCTCTTATCGATGTCGACTACCAAGAATTTGAAAAGATCACCATTAATAGGCCTTGATCAGGAATTGCATTGGTAAACCATTTTGATTGTAAATCCTTGTATCAAAAGGTTGCATTCACAGGAGCAAGATCAAGTTTCTTAAGAAATAAAATTTAAAATATATTTAGATGTTTTAATCGAAGTTAATATTTCATATCCTATGAAACGTGTTGTCTTTCATTTCTCTCACCTGAAAACGTAATACATACAAGTGGCATGTGAGCCTTGGCTGGTGTGGCTCAGTGATCGAGTGCCTGCCTGCAAATCAAGGGGTCGCCGGTTCGATTCCCAGTCAGGGCACATGACTGTGTTGCCCACCAGGTCCCCAGTAGTGGGTGTGTGAGAGGCAACCACACATTGATGTTTCTCTCCCTCTTATTCTTCCTCCCTTCCCTTCTTTAAAAAATAAAATCTTAAAGAAAAATGGGGTGAATTTTCCTCAGGACTCACATAGACAGTCTGAAATCCCTTTAAACTTTCCCTCTCCAATAGTTTGTGCTTGTGACTGGCATGTTTTAGATTGGGAATCAGTGAGTTAGAGGCCTGATTAAAACACTTGCAGAATACTACACAGCTAGAAAAAATAATGAAGCTGCCCTGAGTTAACTGCTGAAGCTGCATGACGAGTACAGGGAAGTAATGATGTCCTCATGGAAACCTTTTTTAAGTAGTTTTTCTTATTGTACTTTTTCCATTACCATTTACCCCTTTATACCCTCCGTCTCTCTCCTTCCCCTCTCCCCCGCAATCACCACAGTGATGTTCGTGTGCATCTCATGGGAATTTCTGTAAGATTCATTATTTAGGTGTGAAATGCAAGGCACAATGTGTTACCATTTGTGTAAAAAAAAATCACTATATTGATACCTGTTTGCCGGTATGTATGAAGGTGTTTCTGGAGGGATACCAGGAATCCTGGGGAGAGGACTTGAGTGGGTAGGTAAGGGCCCGGGGCCAGGGACACTTTATAGGCACAGAAGTGGGTGGGAGGCTGGAGGCTTTGGTCTTGAACTAAGAATGGTGACCCTGAGCTCCGGGAAAGCCATGGCAAGCTCTGAATCCGGTACCCAAGGGTTGGAAGTGCAGACATCCTTCCAGTGCGCAGGAAGGCCGGCTATTGGAGAAAGCTGGCCAGATAGGAGAGAGGGGCCTGCACGAGGCAGGTGTGGCTTTCAGGTCGCATCCGCCCCCACCCCCGCCACCAGGGGGCAGTTAAGCCCGTTCCTGAAAGCAGGTGGGGCGGAGCACCAGAGGCAGGTCCCACCTCCAGGCCTGGCCCCCGCCCAACCCCACGCTGGAGCACCCGCTCCCAGAGTCCTTTCAAGCTTTCCCAGACTTCTCCCCTACCTCCCGTCACAGCCACGTGGGGACTCATGAGGTGCACCTCATCACTCCTTCTGGGCAATGAGCCTATTGGCGGGGTCGTCACTGCAGCCCCCCTCAACATCCAGTCCTCCCCCAGTCTGTTGGGTTATCTCATTCAATCTTGACCACCGCTGCGTAAGGTGATAACTGACATCATACCCATTTCATAGAGGGGGAAGTTGGGGCACAGACACTGGTAACTTGCTCAAAAACCAGGAATGGTGACCCGGGGTACACACCTGGCCTGTCCATTCTCAAAAGCGGGGCAGTTGACTAAACCTCGTCTTTTCCACTCTGCTCCTCCTCCAGAACCTTCTTCATGCAGCAGCCACGGGGCGCTTTGGGGGTTCTCAGGGGGCTTACCATTACTAACTACCTTCCTATGGTTCTGGCCACCTTCAGGATCAAGTTCAGTCCACTTAACCCACATCTCTGACACCATCTTGAAGTAGGAGCCCCTCTCTCAACTCCAGACACACCAACTTACCTTCAGCCTGAAGGAAACTCCTGTTCAACTCCTACATTTGCTTCTTCATCAGGCTCTCTTCTTGCCACTCCCCCCTTCTTTTAGTTAACTCTTCCACATTCCTCAGGCCCAGGCCCTGAGGTCACCTCCTCCAGGGAGCCTGACTTCTGACTGCCAGATATGCTCGGGTCCCATGTTAAATGCTCTTTAAACACTCACTATGAGCCTCTCAAGTAGTACTGGCCTCATACATGGGCTTCATTTTTGTCAATGCAATGGAATCATTATTCAAAATCTCCTCTTACTCTCTATCTCTGATCCATCAGTTGATCCCGTGAGGTCCACCTTTGAGATGTTTTCTCAACTCTGACCCCTATCTCCTTCCCCACTAGGTCTTTCAAGCCTTGCCACGCTTCCTCGTGGTCATGTTTCCACCTCTGCCCTGAAACAGCTGTCTATTTGTCCATCTGTCTGTCTCCCTGAGCAGAATGGAAGCTCCATAAAGGACTTTGTTCACTACAGAAGCCCCAGGGTCTTATGACTGTGGCTGGGACTTTGACTGTTTGTCCACTAGAATGGCAGCTCCTGAGGCCAGGAACTACCTGTCTCGTTCACATACAGCCCAGCGCCCAGCACACAGCAAGTGCTCAATAAAAACCCCATTCACAGACAGGTGGAGCCCTGGCCAGGTAGTTCAGTTGGTTAGAGCATCACCCTGATATGCCAAGGTTGCAGGTTCGATTTCTGGTCAGGCCATATACAAGAACAATGTTTCTCTCTCAGGCCTACAGTGGAAAAGAAATTTGCCCAAGGTCCTCCTCTGGGGGCAGCAGAGCCAGCACCAGTACCCAGCTCTCTTGCCGCCTGTCAGCCAGGCAGCCCCTTCTTTCCCATTCCGGAACACACGAGCCCAGGCCCTTTGTGCACTTATTAACAGTTTATTACTTTACTCCACTTTCACCTGCACACAGACTAGTTCAAAGAGCTGGGACAAGTGTAGGATGGGGGTTGGGGGAGGGACAGGTGCCCCTCAGGAGCCAGGACCCCTGGCTGGCTTCCCCGGACCAGGGCAGGGAGGGAGCATCAGGCTGTTCGATCTCTGGGCACCAGCTCTCCACGTGCACACGCACAGCAAGCCAGCAGCTCCTCACACATAAATACAGACACGCTTAACAAAAATAGTATATCATCTTCACAAGGAATAAAAACTAGTTTCGAATATGTACAGCAGAGAGCCCCAGGGGCCAGGGCTAGGCCAGGAACCCCAGGGATGAGACAGGCCATGGGTAGAGCAGAGGAGAGAGGGAGGCCTGAAGGGCTCCTGGCCAGGCCACTCTGACCTGGCAGCCTGGCTGCCCAGGCTGAATGAGGGTGGAGCGCAAGTTTGGCCAGGCAGGACTGACCCTCCAGCCAGCCCTACTTCCACCCTGTGTACCAGGCTCTCCTTCCTGCCCTTCCTGCCTGAGGTAGGGAAGACCCTAGGGCTCCCACAGCTGTTGCCTACTGCTCCCCTTCACCCCTGGGCCAAGGCCCCTGAACCCCATGGGCAGCAGTCCAAAGCAAAGATGCCACAAGGCTGATCTCCTTGCAGGAAGTGAGGCAGCTGAGGCCATAAACAGCTCTGGGGCACCTGTCTTGGGCCCAGTTGGTCCCTCAGTCATGGTCAAGGGAGCCAGGGGAGGGGAAAGGGAAGGGGACTGGGGTAGTGCTAAACTGCAAGGGGTCACCCTAGCTCTGGTGTGGGGCACTTCCTGCAGCCGCAGCCCCTCCTCCTGGGTTGGGCTGGTCTCTAGCCAAAGGCCTCCAGAGGACACTGGGGATGGCGGGTGGGGACTTTGGCCAGGCCAGAGTTGGGGAGGGGGTCCTGGTCCTAGTTTCTTCATCTGAAGCAGCCTGAATCCCTAATTAGTCAGAATTGGCCCCTAAGTAGCTATTGGAGGGTGGGAATGAAAGGAAGGGGAGCTCAGGTCCTGGGGGGTAGGGTGGGGCAGGGATAAGAAATGATCAACTCTGAGGCCACAAACATCAAAACGAAGGCAATCTAGTCTTTGTTTCTGGAAAAAAAGGTCAGAAAACTTTCTAGCTCCCTGGCAGAAAAGTATTCTTGGAGAGGCTAAGGGGTAAAGGGGTTCCAACAATCAGGCAGTGCCCTCCGGCCCCCAACTCCCACATACCTGCCAGCTTCCATGGGGGAGATTTTGGGGAAACTTTGTGGGTTGCAAGGCCAGGAGAACTGAGGTGTGGGGGAAGGTGGCTCTCACAGAAGCATGGCAGATTCTAGAAACTAACTGCGGGGGACCAAATCTAGGCCCAACCCTGTGATGTGTACGGTGGTCACAGGCTGCATGTAGTGGTTCTCCTGGTGGCAATGGTGGTGGAAAGAAGAGATCTAGTATGGATGGGACGGTGAGTGGGTAGTCAGTGTCTGGTCATTTCCGACTGAGGAGCGAGCCCAGCAGAACCATGCCAGCCAGAGTCATGCCCGTCAGCAGCCAGCGGTTGAAGCGCTCCTGGCCCTTCCGGCTCTCGGCCGCTGCGTTGTTTCCGTAGAGTTCCACAAAAGTGTCCTGGAGGGAGAGAGGAGAGAAGGAAGGTACTGTTTGAGTCCTCAAAGGGTAATGTGGTGGGGAGGGAGGAGGGGGGCCATCTTCATGTGATGGCCTTGATTTGAAAAAGTAGAGTCATCTGGGCCCACTCTGGGTCTGATAAAAGGTTAAGGGCTACCCTCCTTCTTGACATCCAGATGGGGATGCCAACCCATTTTACTGCTGAGAAAACAGGTGCAAAGTAAGAAAAGAGCTTTGTCCAAGGTCAGACAGCTAGGAAATGGTACTCTAGAACCTGAGGTGGGAAAGAGATGGGCCGGATCACAGAGTAAGAGGATGTCAAATGGCTGGGACAAAGCACAGAAGGAGGGGATAGGCGAGATGAGGGTGCAAGGGCGAGTGAGAGCCGGACCATGTGTGGTCTGGAATCCACAGCGGAGCTTGGGGTCTGAGGGCAGGGTGGGGCCAAAAGGCCTCAGCCTTTCCACTGCTGTGACGGAAGGAGGGAGGGAGAGAAATGGGCCAGGGTAAATCCCCAGAGTGATGCACAGGGCAGAGTAGGTCTGGAAACTCTTAGCCAGAGGCTCTTCTTCCTCTGAAGGGAGCCTCTGCCCAGGGTAGGCTGAGCAAGGCAGAGTAGAGCTGGTAACAACCATGCAGGACTGGCATGGGCCTAAGAGCTCCTGGCCCTGTCCCCACCCCAGGGGGTGTGACTCTGGGCCCAGGAGGAGGTGAGCAACAGCCCTGGGCCCTGAAGCCAGTCAGGAGGGAAGCACATGACAGGGGGAGGGAAGGGCTCCGGTTCTGAGCCAGCCCCAGGGTGGAGCCAGCCCCTGGGGCAGGGAGAGGGGAGCTCAGAGCACCCTTTAATGAGGAGCCTCCCACCCCATTGGTCCTTTAATCCTCCCAACAATGCTGCAAGGCAGGCTGTCTCCCCCATTTACAGATTAGGAAACCGAGCCTCTGAGGGCGGGGAGCCTGGGTCAGCTCACCCAGCTTTGTCAGTGGAGGAACCAAATCCAAGCCTGGTGTCTGGCACCTAGAAATCACTGCGCTGTGTGTGTCTGGGGAGGGAACGAAATGAATCACTGGCTGGTTCCGGGGCCGGTGTTCTTGCCTCTCCACCAAGAGCCCACGCCCTGGGCCCAGATTTCTACCTGGTTCCAACTAGCTGAGTGGTGTCTGATCCCTCAGGCGGGGCCTGCATTTCCAGTTGGCCCCAGGGCACCCCGGCCCTTTTGCCCACTCAGATACTGCCTGGCTCCACCTCTGGTCTTGAGGACCCTCCTCAGTCCATGCTCCTCATGGAGGAGATTTTTAAAAACATAGATCGGATCACCGCAGGCCTGTGCACAAAGTCCTCTAACAGCTTTCCCTTGCACTCAGGAAGCCACTGTCACGTCTGTTCACATCCCTGATACCCTAGCAGAGTGTCATGAGCACTGAGCTGCCAACTTGACTCAAAGAACCGTCAACATTCATTAAGCCATTAGGAAGATAGTAGTGATGCATAAGCCAGAGCCCTTACCAGAAGGCTTACCATCCGCTGGGAAAAGGCACTGGAGAACACAGGCAGGTAGGGAAAGTCCCTCCAATTCAGACCACATCACCCCAAGCTCTCGACCTTCCCAAGGCTTTCCCATCAGACCTTACCAGACAGCAAGGTTAAGCAGGACCTGGCCCCTACCCACTGCACACTCCACACGTAGCATTATCCTCCCTGCTGGTCCTAGAACATCTGCTGAGCTCAGGAGCTGCTGCTCTTGCTGCCTAGAGCACTTGACCCCAGATCATCACCGGCCTCACTCCCTCATTTCACCTGACTCTGCTCAGATGTCATCTCCTCAAGTGTCTTCCCCAGCCACTGTGTCTAACATGGTAATCATCCCCATCTCTCTCACCTATCCCCTTACCTTGCTTTATTTTTCTTAGCACTTTTCATAACCAGATTCTACAGTTTGTTTTTATCTCCTGCCTTCAGTAGATGTGGCTTGATGAGGCGGAGGTTCTGTCTTATTTCCGTATACCCAGAACAGTAACAGTGTCTGGCACACAGCTGGCAGTCCGTAAGTACACGAGTAGAACAAAGGTACTAGACGTGTACCAAGTGCCCCGCACTATTCTCTCATTTCACCTTCATCATAATTCCTGGACTGGAGATTTGAACCCATTTCACAGACAAGACAACTGAGGTTTACTGTAGGGAGGACTGTGTGAAAAGGTGGCAAAGCCAGGGTCAGAACTCAGGACTCTCCAAAGGGAGCGCTGCCACAGCTGGACATTCCCTATGTGGGGCACCGGGGAGGACTACCCTGTCACTAATGCTGCATGGATTCCCTGAAAAAGGACGTGGGGGTGGGGTGCAGGCAGAGTCTTGGGTCTTGGAGACAAAGGTAACAGCAGTGGCAGCAGCCAGCCCCCTAACTCTTGGCCTGCTGCTGCCCACACGTGGCTGTTCGGATATGCAACCCTGTTTCTCCCCCTTCACCCTGGCTAGCCTCCGTGGGTGCTGGCAAAGAAAGTTCTTAGAGGAGTTTTAATTTTTCTGATCCATGTGAAGTAGGCCCAGGTGGAGTCGCAAAAAAGACAGACCTGTAATGATGGGGAGAGTCCTGGGCTGTGGGGAGCATGGGAGAAGTGAGGCCATGGCCAGAAGGCCCTGATTATCATCCCAAGGGACCGAATGTCCCACAAGAAACCAGGGACACTGGGGTTGTAGCCAAAGTGGGAGAGGCCTGGCTCCCTCAGTGGGAACTTTCCTGAAGTAGAGGGCTGGCAGCCACAGGAAATTTTCAGCTCTGGGGCTGGACTGGAGTAAACAGGCTCTGTCCCTGCAAGGGCACAAAGCACTCACTGTCCAGGAACAGTCACTCCAGGGTGGAGGGAACATTCTCATTTCGGTGCGTAGTGCGCAGAGAACAAGGCTCTGACCTGCCCAGCCCCCAAGCGTGCATTCCTGGCCAGAACAACACTTCAGCTCCACTTCAAGGAGGTCCTTCTCTTGGGGAGGGGGAAGTAGGGTTTCCAAGGGCTGTGGATTCTGCGGATTGCTTTTGTAGACAGAGCGCTGTTCCAGGGCGGATGCTGGGTGCCGGGTGCTGGGAGGCAGCGGTGTGGGTATATTTAGCCCACGGTTCACACGACACACTTGGAAACAAACAGCCATTTTCTCAGCGGGCGGCTGCTCTAAATAAACAAACAGGATTGCAAAGCAGCGCAGTCTGGAAAAGCAGAGATAAGCCCCCACTGCTCCTCAGTGGCTCCCACTGGTTTTGGCCAGAGTGGGCACGGTGGGCAGGGAGGTGAGAGATAAGGGTGTGTTGCAGGGAGGTCTCTGATGTCACTCACAGTCCTTGGGAGACCCAGGTCTGAGAGGTCATCTGCATTCTCAGCTTGAGTTAGAGCAAATGGGGGAAGTGTCTCTTTGCAGCTGTGACTGCTACCGCGGGGATCCACGTGGGGGTTTTCAGGGCCACTGGGGAGAGGCAGTGGCTAATGACCCCCATGGGAGAATCATGGGCATCTAGCCAGGCAGACCCACATGTTAGCAAGGCCAACACACCTGCCCCTTCTACAGGATCACACAGCCAGTTGGTGGTACAGCTTGGACTAGGAATTGGGGTCTCCCAACTTGGCATTGGGGCCCTTCAGAATGGCGAGGCAAGAACCAGGGTCCCCGGGAGAAGCCAAGGCTGGGTCTACTTTCCAGTTCCTGCCTCCCACAGTCCTGGCCACACACGTGGAATGGTCGGCCCACAGGTTCCAGAGTGCCTCCTGCCCCTGTGCCTCTGCCAACACGGTGCCCTCCGACTGGTCATCCTTCCTGCATCTCCCCTCCTCAGCCAACCCCTACGCAGTTCACGGGACTTCACTTTGAAGACCTGTCTTCCAAGAGGCCTTCCCTACTCGTCCCTCCTTTGATTCTGGGACGAATGTCTCCTTTGTGCTCCCAGGGTTTATGGACTTCCCCGCACACCATAAACACTCACTGAGCACCTACCATGCTCTACGCCTGGCACTGGAGACACAGCAGAGAGCAAGACAAACAAGGTCTGGGCTTTCATGGAGCTCCCGTTCCCCTCCATGAACGCTCAATGGGGCGAAGTGGAGAATTCTGGGATATCGCAGTGGTTTGTGGCTCTCTGTGGTGCCAGAGCACAGTCAGAGACACATGGAACAGCTGCACTATTCAAATGTAATGGGAGGGCAATTAGGACAAAAATGTCTTGAAAAGACTCCTTAGGGGGGGTGGTAATAAGGGGAAAAAAAGTTGAGAAAAACTGTCCTAATGAGAAACACAGAAGATAATTATGAAACAAGAAACTTTCAGAGTGATGGGATTTTGAAGACAGTAAGTCATGGAGCGGTGACAGAAATGAATACTGGGGGACTGACGTAGGGGGAGTGCACAGAGAAGGTGTCTCTGAGGAGAAAAGGGTTGAGCTGAGACCTCAATGACAAGGTGGAGGTGGTTAAGGGAGGATCAATAATCTCAAGTGAAAAAGGGCATGCTCCAGCAGAAGCAAGTGCAAAGGCCCTGAGGTGGGAAGGAGAGGCAGGGCGCCCCTAGGCTGAGGCCCTCTATCTGTGTGTTGCTCTCTCCCAGTGGTCTGTGGGGGTGGCAGTCAGTGTAGGTGGGACTGAGTCTTACCCACGTCTGAAGCCAGGGGCCCATCCAGACAGATCTTGGCCCACAGGCAGCCAAATGAACAATGCAGGTCACCCTGCAGCCACCTGCAACCCTGGAGAAGGCAGGACAAAGGCTGGCAGAAGGATATGCCAGTGCATCGCCCACCCTGTCAGGGCCTACAGTACCGTGCCTGCTGGAATGTGGTAGTTCTGCAATTCCTACTATCCTCTGCAACTGCCCCCATTTCCATGCTTCTTCCTAGCGGTGTGACTTCGAACAGGTTACTTCACCTCTCTGGCTCCTAGTGTCCTCACTTGTCAAATGACACTAAAATAACAGTTATATATTTCACCTATGCCAGTCACTGCACCAAAGCATTTTACCCTGCCTGGGTCATACTCCCTGACTACAGGCACGGCCATGGTCACTTCAGTGACTATTTTTTGCCTTGCTTCCCCCACCAGACTATGTGTGGTTTTGTCACTTGTATCTCCAGCATCTGGTACCGTACCTAGAACATAGAGGTACCATTCTAAAGGAGTCTGGTGACCTGGCTGGTTTGCCTGGACCAACAACAATCTGGCTCCAGCATCTCTGCTCACTTTCAAAAGGACGATACTTCTTGAGGCCGCATGGTGGGCCAGGAGCATGTATTTCTGTGACTAAAGGAGGTCCTCCTTCCAAGCCCAGGTGAACTGAGGCTCAGAGAGGCTGAGACCTGATCAGCGGTAAGTGGGGAGGCCAGTTTCAACCCCCAGCACGTGCAGCACAAGCCCTACTTTCTGGGCCAGGGCTATAGTCCTGAATCCCTCTAAGAAGAGGAAGGCAGCCTGAGGCCAGCAGCTTAATGAATGAGTTCTGCCCCCTGCCCCCAGCTAAGGAGGAACTGGTGCCACAGGAAAAGGATATGACGAAGACCAGGAGGGAAAGTGAAACCCTTCCGTCCTGGCTTCAATGGGGAACAAGTGCCTGTGCCAGACGAGCCCTTCCTTCCTCTAGGGTGACTCTAGAGGGCCCAGGCCCACTGCTTCCTTCCTGTTTGGTTATTTCGGGAAAGAGGTAGGTGGAGAAGAGGAAGGGGCTCCTAGTAGCCCAGAGAAAGTACCAGGGACATCAGCACAGTGTAGTTTGCCCTGGTCCCGTCATGTCCCTGCTTGGGCAGGCTGCGCGTCACTTGCAGAGTCGCTTTCTGCTCTTGGCCTCCGTTTCCCTGGGACAGAGGCTGATAAATGCCTGCTGAGGAGACCAATGAGGTCCTTGTTAGGACATCCCTAAGAGATGGCAGGAAGGGTGGGTGGGGCAAATGGAGAGACTTTATCACTCTCTTGGCAGGGAGTTGCAGAGGAGACTCGGAAGAAGTGAGGTTTGTGGTTGGAATCCACTTCCCCTGGCTTTCCCAGAGGAACATGGGCCTGACTGTGGGCAACTCAGGAGGCTTAATGGGGTAGGGGCAAATAGACTGGCGGCCAAACTTCGCTGGGCCTGACACTTCAGTCCAGCCAGCCCAGCTGTGGGTGTGTAGCAAGCCTCTCCACTTCCGAGCCTCGGTTTCTCCTGCTTTGGCCCTATCCACAGGCAGTGGTGGTGAGATCAGGGGATGAAAGCACTTGGTGAAGCAGGGTGACCTTGGTGCTACTGGCTGAAGAGGGCGTCACGGGGGACCCAAGCCAGCTGGGCTTTAGGGAATATTTGAAGTCATCCACACAGCAAACTTCGTTATAATCTTTGCCCCTGTCAGCTGCCAACCTCTCCTCCCCCGCCTCCTCCCCCACCATTAGTTCTAAGAAGCTAAGCCTGACAGATGTGCTCATTTCTCAGAAAAGGAAGTGGTTGTGCCGGGAGGAGATAACACCTCAGCTGGGGAATTGAGAAAGCTATCTGACCCAGCAGTGCGAGCGGGGCTCCTTCTACCTCCTCAGCTCAGGCACAGGGTGCTGGCCTTGGAGGCGAAGAGACAGAATTCAGAAAAGCATTTATTGGGGCACTGATGCTCATTTAGGGGCTCACAACCTCCTTCCCTGGGAGTGATGGCTGATATTTACTGAGCACTTACCGTGGTGCTAAGGGCTTCACTGTGTATACAAATTCACTTAATCCTCACAATAACCCGGTGAAGCAAGTGTTGCTAATACTCCATGCTACAGAAGAGGCACCAGACGCAGCGAGCTCAGGTGATCCCCACAAGGTCACACAGTTCATAAACGGCAGAGTTGGGATTTGAACCCAGGCAGTCTGGCTCCAGAGCCTACGCACTTAATGGCTCCTACGCAGCTGCTACACGCTCATAGGCATCAATTCCCTGGAATTCCGAGGCCTCCCTCATCTCAAGTCTCTTTCATCCCAGCCCTGGTGACCGTATTCTTTCATGAGTAGATGGCCACAGCCTTTCACACTTCTCCCAGTGTCCAGGGCAAGAAGGACCAAGGCACACCCCTGAAACAGAGTCAGGGACTCAAAAGTGATGTAACGACACACCCACCCACCTTCCATGTGATGCGTAAATTCACTCCTAACACTGTCACTGCCCAGATGGGGAGCAGAAAGGGGGAGCACCCAGGTGACACAGTGGGGGTCTGCTTCACTCCAGATGGTACATATCTGGGGAAGTTCACAATTCTCTCTAGGGCTTTCTCTGCTTATACACTTGTCATAAGGAACTCCCTTCCTCCCCATTAAGTGGTGGAACATTTACCCTTTGGTCAGCTCTACTGGAAAACTTTTCCCTTTGTCAGCTTGACTGGCAACCTTTGCCTCTGTCCCTCTGTCACCTACCCCCTCCATCCCCACCTCCCGCTGGCTGGGCCTTAGTTCCGGTCCTCCCCCTCTGCTGCTCTCGTCCGACTCCGTCCCACGGGCTTCCCAAGAAGACAACACAGGCTGGCAGACGCAGCTTTGCTGGCCTCACTCTGGGCCCTGGACCAGGTCCTGCTCCTCTCTAAATACCAGTCTCCTCATTTGGAAAATGGCAGTGCTACTGGATGAGGCCATCACTGGTGACAAATTAATTTGTATTTCTCCATCAAGGTGGACTGCTGGAGCCAAGAGTAGGCAGGTTACCCAGTAAGTCTTGCAACTAGACTAAGATGTTTAGCTGCGGACCTCACGTGTAAAAGGGGGGTTAAAAATGTACTTATTTCACAAAAACACTGTGAGCACTCAATGCATGTAAAGCTCTTAGAACTGTGCACAGCACACAGCAGGCCAAGTACACGGCGGCTATATCTCCAAGGCTCAGTCTGAGTCTTAGAGACTTTTCCATGGTTTGCAAGACCCTGCAGGGTTTCCTCTGCTTTGACCAGGCCAGGCTGCTTCACTTCTCACATGCCATGTTCTGTTCAGCCTCAGGACCTCTGTCCGTATTGGTCCCTCTGCTAAGCTCTCTTCTATTTATCTCTTAGGTCTGAGATAGGTCTGACACATAGGTCGCTTCAAGGAGGACTCCTGCTCTCTGCCTCCGTGTCTCCCTCAGCATTCTCACCAGTTTGTTTAGCTGCTCCTTTTTGACCATGAGCTCTGTCCCCCAGGCCTGGCCCAGTCAGTGCTGGGCCCAGAGAAGGTGCTGATGAGTGCTGCTGACTGCTAGACAGTGAGGAGGGAAGGGAAGAGGAAAGGCCAGTTTTCTCTCTCTCTTCATCCCCATCCTCACTGCCTGGCAAAACTAAGAAAAGGACCGAGACACCAGGTGATTGGGCAGGGTGCCCCGGATTCCCCATACACCACGTTCTCTCGGGCTCAGGAAGAGTGACAGAAAGCTATGGGAAGTATCTGGAAAAGGCATCTTCTGCACTGTGTTGAGGCAACAAGCAGGAGGAACTGTGTAGCAACCCACAAAGAATAGGGACTTGGTTTCTGGGGTCAACCCCTTCTCTAAAACTCTGCTTCATTCTGGGGTGTATGCTTCCAAGTACCCCATAGTCCAAAGTAGCCTTTCTACCTGAAGCTGTTCCCACTCCCTCATCTGATCGACGTCACATGCTATAAAGAAAAGAGCAGATGCACTTTTCATATCCCAGCTCTATCACTGGCTTGCTTGGAATGCTGGGAAAGCCTGGGCCTTTCGCCATCTGTAAAATGAAGGGGATCATCTCAAAGGGCTCCTATTACTGCTGCAGCACGAGGAGGATGAAAGTAACTCACACACAGAGGACTGAGTGACACCCTGGGTTCTCTTAGGGGTATCTGACAGATCCAGTAACATGGAGGGGGAGAGGTGTAAGGACCTGTTGCCACAAAAGAATCTGATCCCCCTCCACCTCAAAGCCTGCTGATGAGCCTTGTCCTAAAACCTGTCGGATTCCAGGGGGAAAGAGCAATGGGCACATGTGACCCTGGACAAGCTCCTCAGATGGGCCAGACCTTGCCGGTCTCTGCCCCTGTGGTCTCAACCTCCTCACCCCAGCACCGCCTCCAACTAGTCCAGACAAGTCCCGGGTATTTATTTTCAGCCACCTTGATCTGATCGGAAATGTTTGGAATTCCAAGCAGAAGGGGGTGGGAGCAAATCCCTGCACCACCCTTTCCTCACCCTGTACATGTGAGTGCTCACACACACACCCCGGTAACCAAAAGCTCAGCTGAAGGCTCCTGTGGGGCTGCATTTCCTACATTCCTGTCCCATCCAGTCTGCTCCCTGGTTCGTCTCCACCCCAGTCCGCCAGCCCCTCAAGGTTTAGAATAGCAAGATGCCTGAGATGGCGCCAGGAGAGCTGAAGTACTCTGTTTGTAGTGGATGATGCTGAGCCCAGGGCTACCTGGAGGTTTGCTCTTCACAGTCAACACCCAGAGCCCCGAGAAACTGCAGAAGACTGCTACCACCATAACCACCAGAAGGCCCAGAAGCAACTCACTGTCCCAAATGATGCGGCATGTGGAGCACCCAGGAATAGAATGTCATAATCTGTGGTTCACAGAGAGATGAGACTGAGATTCCGAAACGCTCATGAGAATCCCCCAAAAGGTACCCTGACCCTTGGAGTCTGACAGTGTGGGTTCCGACCTTAGCACTGTGACTGCCTACTTGTGGGACCTGGGGCAAGGCCCTTTACCTCTCTATCTAAGCTCAGTGTCCTGTCCACAAGCAAGAACAATGTACTTCACAGGCTTGGCAGCAAGGATGAAATGGTTCATGGAAAGCACTCAATAAATGCTACTGTTTAACATCTAAAAATGAGTGGGCCCATTTATATATCTCATTTGTAGCTACAAACAAAAAAGTTACAGCTAATATTTATGAACTCTTGCTAGATTTCTCAGAATCTTGTAAGTTATTGTCCCCATTTTACCAATGAGGAAACCAAGACTCAGAGAGATGATGAAACTTTGCTTGAGCTCACTGGTTACTGAGTAAGGGTGTCTAACTCCAGAGCACATTAAAATTTTCCAGTGCAGTGGGAGAGATGCAGAAGGATGTTACTAAGTTCTTCTTGGCCTCCGCATTTCACCCACCCATTATTTACTGAGGATCTGCTACTCTTGGGCCCTGGAAGTCAGAATGACGTTAAGGACAGGGAAGAGGCATGCCCTCTAGTTGTCTCAGTGTTGGAAAGGGAGAGACGTGCTGACGTGCTGACGGCTGCTCTGTGCTTCTCCCTGCCCTCACCCCAGCCCTCGCAAGGCCAGGCCAGTCCTTGCAGACAGAGTCCCTCCCACTATTTGGTCATTCTCTTGGAAACAAAAGTGATGCCCAGTAGCTTTGGTTGAGCAGTTTTCAAAGGCAGACTGTGACCCCATTGTGGGTTCACCTGTGGGGTTGCAGGAAGGACCTGAGAAGCTGCTCTGCTTAGCTCTGGACATTCACTCATTCCACAATTCTTTATTATTAAGTGCCCACTAAATGCCAGGCACTATGCTAAGTGCTAGGGATAAAGCAGTAATTCAGATGAAAATTCTTACCTGCATGAGTTTACAATTTAATGGGAAGAAGAGACAGGCAAAACCGCATTTTTCGGACTATAAGATGCACCCCCCCTCACTGCCCCATCCCCCAAATTTGGGAGAAATAATGGTTGTTAATGCTGCTATTGAGTTCTGTTTACATTTACACTGGTGAAATATTATGTTATGTTATTAAATATTTTACCACATTTTTTGCTTCAAATTTTTTTTCCTATTTTCCTCCTCTAAAACCTAGGTGCATCTTATGGTCCGAAAAATATGGTAAATGTGTCAGATAGCAATAAATGCTAAAAAGAAAAATAAATAAGAGAAAAGGGGTTAGACAGAAACATGGAAGAGGGCAGGACTGCAACCCACGGTCATGGGAAGCTTCTTGAGGAGGCGACATTTGAACAGGGCCCTGAATAAAGTAAGGAAATAGGCATTGCAAGGATCTGGGGAGAGGCAGAGGGAACAGCAAGTGCAAAGGCCCTGATGCAGGCACACACCCAGGGTGTTCCAAGAACACAAAAGATACCAGTGTGGTGGAGCTGAGTGAATGAGGGGAGAATGGCAGCAATGGGGTCTGGCAGTAGTCAAAGACCAGATTATGCAGGGCCTTGAAGGTCATTTAAAGCCTTGGGCTTGGCCTTTAAGTGACATGGAAACAATGCAGGGTTGTGAGCAGTGGAGGGACATGATCTGATTTGGTTTTAATAGGATCCCTCTGGCTGCTGGGTGCAGACCTCCAGGGGCAAGGGTGGAAGCAAGAGGTCTGATGAAGAGCTGATGTAGTCACTCAGGGGAAATGCGGTGGTGGTAGCTTGGCCAGGACAGTGCCAGGGAAGCTGGAGAGAAGCAGGGAGATTCAGAATTTATTTGTAAAAGTAGAGCTGAAAGGATGTGCTGATGGGCTGTGGACTGTGGGAATTGCTTGTCTCTTTGGCCTTCTGTTTCTCATCTACAAAAAGCTGAGGAAGAGCCTTTGGACATTTTTTCCCAGCTTGATAACTGTGAATGAAATAAGACAAAACCATTTTTGCTGCCAGTGAGGCAAAGCCATTTGCTCCCAGGCCCCGAAGGGTGGATGACAATAAGAGAAGGAAGGAGGGACTAGACAGAAAGGGAGGGCAGGATCTGTCTGGGCTGTGACTGCGCACTTTCAGCAGACCCCTCATGCAAGCTCCACGTCCGTGGAGGGCCAAGCTCCCTGGCAGGGCCAGGGAGAAGCCAGGCCTGGGATGAGGGTGGAGGCAGAGAGAGCTTGCTTTATATTAGGAGGGAGAGGGCACCCGACCTGTGCTGTCTCCAGGGCCTACTAGGCAGAGGGTGCCCAGTGAGTCAGTGGGTGAGCGAATGAGGCAAGGCCAGGAGGCCACGGTGTGTGCAAGAACTTCCCAAGTCCTTCCAGAAACAACAAGAGGTAAGTAAGCCTGGTCCAAGGGATTCCTCTCTTTTCATTCCTTCTGCATTGATTACATTCTAGGCTGTCTCAAGTTCCCATTCTTCGTGAATGAGAGACTCGGAGGTCTGAAATCAGCAACACAGAATTTTAGAGCTGGAAGGGAGCACAGACGCATCTGGTCCATCCTATCCACAATTCCAGCCATCACTGTATTGGCCTTCTCCATGTATCATTATTATTACTAACATTTTTCAATCAATTGATCCACTTTTTAAAAATTTAAATAAATGTATTAAAAATTCTTAATGTGCCCTGCTCAAACTTGTTCTTTCCGTATCTTTCCCCCTTTTTAGTAAATGGTAGGAGCTTCATGATTCCAGGTGTTAAAGCCTAGAACACCTTGCAGTCATGTTAAAACTGCTCTAGCTTTGATATGTCAGCAAATTCCATGGGATCTATACTCAAAACAGATCCAGAATCTACCATTCCTCACCACCTTCACCGCCATCATTTGCTCTAAGTTAACACTATTTTCTGCCTGTATCACTATAACAACCTCCTTTCTGGTCTCTCAGATTTTCACCCCCTGCTATGGTTCTTCACCAGATAACAGCCAAAAGGGTCCTTCTAAAAGCAGTCAGGTCCTGTCTGGCCAAAACGCTCCACTGCCTTCTCATCTCACCCAGAGGAAGGGCCGGAGTATTTCACCACGGCTCACACAGACCTCTCCCTTCTTCCACTTTCTCTTCTGCTCTGTTCTAGCCACACATTTCCTCTCTTCTTCCTCAAACAGGCCGAGCACATGCTTCTCACCTTGGGGTCTCTGTACCTGCTTCCCAGGCCTGGAATGTTCTTACCACAGACTATTACATTGTTTGCTCTCTCAGGTCATGAGGTCTCTCCTCACATTACTCCTCCTTAGAAAAGTCTTTCCCAATCACTTAATTAAAAAAGCAAAAACAAAAACAAACACTTGCCCTGGCGAGAGTAGCTCAGTTGGTTAGAGTGTCATCCTGATACACCAAGGTTGCGGATTTGATCCCTGATCAGGGCACATACAAGAATCAACCAACGAGTGCACAAATAAGTGGGACAACAAAACAAATCAAATCAATAAATAAAAATAAAAATAAAGGAGGGAGGGATGGGTGGGTGGGCTGGAATGGGAGTACAGGACAGAAAACTATACTGGAACAATGATTAAAATAAAATTTTAAAAAATGCAAAAAAATACATAAAAATAAAGTAAAATAATAAAATAAAATAAACAAATACCAAAAGTTGCCTAGCCACCCTCCACCCTGCCATCGCTGTCAGTCTTTTTAGAACGGAATCTCCATGAAGACAGATATCCCCAGGAGCTAGAATAGTGCTGGGCATAAAGTAAATACGGAATATTTGCTGGATAAATAAATACAATTAAAAGGCAAATTATACTATTATAAATACAGAACCAGTATTATTTGCCACAGATGAAATCAACATAAAATACAAACACTATTAAAATAATAGTACATCCGTTTGCATATGACCCATATATTATCTTGAAGACCAGTGATTCATGTACCAATCTTGGTCCCATATCTTTACAAAGGAGATAAGTGAGGCCCAGGGCAGGAGACAGCTCAGAACAGAATAGTCAGCCAATTAGAATTCTGTCCAGAGCAGCCACACAAGTGCCTACTTCATGCCTCAGCGCCATAATCCTGCCCTCTGCCCCCAGGTGTGAAGACAAAGGGCCGGAATCTTGGGAAGGATGCAGTTAGGTTGGACCAAAGAGCTTGTCTGAGGCCAGGCACAGAACTGGCAGCCCTGCTGACGAGAACAAAGGCCAAAGAGGAGTGTGCCAGCCTGGAAGAGCCTCACGGGGCTGCATCGTGGGGGACGGGCATGCAGAAACCTGTAGGCGAGGCCCGTGGAGACCAGACAGCTGAGAACAGAAATGAAAACAGACTAGGTCCCAAAGGGTCCCAAAGGGTGGCAGCTTTAATCCCGTAAACACCAGGCAGGCATGGGGGTCCAGGTGCAGGCCTGGGGGCCCAGCTGAGCCCTAGGGGAGAACGGGACCTTCCCAGTCAGCCCCGTCAGCGGTGATGACTCTGAGCTGAGCATGGGCACTGCCAACCCTGCTACTAGTCACACCAGGCATCAGACATTAAGGGGGAAAGAGACAACGCCACCCTTCTAGTCCCCACATTCTAGATCATCTCTTCTAGTGCCCTCCTAAGTCCCAGCCAGTTCTGCCCACATGGACTCTTGAGGATTTGATTTCTTTGAAGGGGAACATCCTTCTTCCATCCCCATGGGGCTCAGCAAACATGGCTGCAGGTGCAGGGGGTAAAGCTAGAGCTGTTGTAACTGCCAGGCCAGCAATGTCTGACCTACATCTCCATGGCTGGTTGCATGCAGAGAAAAATACCAGGGATTTCCGTTGGTGTTCACCAGATGCAGCTGCCAAGGAAAAGATGGGCCTTCTGAAGGCCTATTGTGAGCTTGGCAGGGCAAGTAGTAAGCTAGCTGGAATAGGTGGGGGGCAGGCCTACACTCTCCTGGCTTTGAGGACCTCCTTACATTCAGAGACTATCAAATTTTTATCTTTTTTCTACCAAGATCTTCCACTGAAGCTCCACCCACTTCTGGTGTATTATCCTTGCTAAGAATTGACAGGACAGAGACAGAGAGACAGATAGACAGTGAGAGAATGAGATTATATTTTGAGGAAAAAAAAACTAAAAAAACCCTCCCCAAACCAGTTGTTCTCATTGTTACTGGCATTTGGAGTGAGGCTTTCGATTTGCATAGAAAAAAGGGCAATTTGGAAGTTTTGCTTGGCAGTGTGAAAACGACCAGTGGGTTTACTCCAGCTCTGTGGTAGCTCTACTTGGTCATAGACATGTAAATTAAGCACCCTGGGCCTCACTTTTCTCATCCGTCAAGGGTGGAGGAGGGACCAAATGATCTCTAAGACCCTCTCTCTAGCTCCAAAGTGCTATTGATCCGATCCCTAGGCTTTTGCCCCATGCCCCCTCAGAAAGCAGCGCTGTCTAGGGAAAAAGTAGTAAACTGTCTTAGAAGATCAGAGACCTGGGTTCTAATCCCAGTGTTGCTGCTTATTAACTCACTGTGTGATCTTAGGCAAGTAACTTCACCCTTGGAGCACCTCTCTTTCTTCATACCTAGAACTTTGACATTATCATGCCTCCCTTATGTTGTTCCCTCCTTGGCACATGCTTGCCTACCAAAGGTCCTGTTCTTTACTTCTAATCACCCCAACTGGCAAATCTTAAGACAGGGGTGTCAAACTCATTTTTACTGGGGGTCACATCAGCCTCGCAGTTGCCTTCAAAGGGTGAAATGTAATTTTAGGACTGTATAGATGTAACTACTTCTTAACAGTTAAGCAAGAGCTCAGCACTGTGGACGGCTGGATTCGGCCCGTGGGCCATGTATTTGCCACCTGTGCCTTAGACGGAGCAGGTGGGGTTCAAACCCAGGTGTGTCTGAGTGCAAAGCCTGTGTTCTCCGACTACAGAAACCCGGAATTGGAGAAAGCATGGATGGGGTTTAAAATCAGAAGACCTCTCAGTTCTCTCCAAGGTAAGGGGATGACCTCCTCTACCTCCTAGCAGTCAGAAGCTCAATGAGATAATGTATGGACACAAAGAAGCACTGGATGAACCTTAGTTAATGATCATGTGCTATGACTGTGGCCCAAGCCTGGGTTTTCCCTCGTTCAAAAGGACAGCAGAAGGCGCAAGCTGTAATATCTTAGGGCTATTATGGCTCCACTTCTTAGACTTTTGTCCTACATCTCAGCCTCTCCCTTCTTGTCCATATCTGGTCTATCCCTCCAGACTCCTTTTACCTGCAGACTCCAGGCTACTCAACACAGAGCCCAGAGAGCTCTCCCTTGAGAGGCCGTGGAGGGGTTCAGAGTCCTAACTCTGACTTATTTTCTGTGCAACCATGGGCTAATCACGTAAACTCTGAGTCTAAAGGTCCACATTTATAAAATGAACATAAGACCTACCATACAGTGCTCAACAAATGTTTGCTACTAGTATAACTATCATGCTTGCCCTCTCCTCTGAACTCCTCTGACCCTTGCGGTCTTTTCATTTACTTCGGTAACTGCAGTCTCATGACCCAAGCTGTGGTGCTATGCCCGTACTTTACACTTCTCTTCTCTCCCATCGGAGCAGTGAGCACATGACAAGTGTTCAAAGGGAACCTGCTACGTGACTGGGAGACGGGTCCTTTCTGGGGCTGTATCAGGAGGGTCATCAGCAATGACCAACCACCAATCCTCAGGCGTCATGTGTCAGCCCACTGTGGCTACACTGTGCTGATCACCAGGGTGGGGCAAATGGAAGCCATCGGTCCTCTCCTTTAAAGCAGTGAAGGTGAAGTGGAGAAGCCAGACTAACCCTCTGGACAGGGAACCAAACAAAAGCGGAAGAGACAGAGAAAGGCAAACCCATGGAACACCACCAGAATGAGTGAGTGAGGGGCTTCTGAGTCTTATTATTAGAATTGTCCTCATTAGAATTTCACCTTGAAACTATTTATTTAACTTGTTTTACTCTCAGTTTTCTAATCAGGGCAATGTTTCCCAAGCAGGATTACTGTGAGGATTAAAAAACGTACCACAGTGTACTTTACAGCATCTTGCACACGGCAGGACTCAATAAATGGCAGCGACTACACTGTCATTAGCCTATTCATCATAAATGGGTTATGTTTATGGGCCCCTCTGATGGCCAACAGATAAAGACCAAGAACCAGTGATTTATGGTTCTGGATGGTGACTAGAGCTCTGGATGGAGAAAGGTCTCTTGATGGAATCCTAATTAGATTTTAAAACTCCATGGAAGGAAAAAAGGCGGCTCGGTACAGATTAGAGGCCTCAGATCATGCATATGTGGGCCTTCCCCTGGAGACTCTGTAGCTTCCTGGCCGTGTGTTCTCTTGGCCAGTACTGCCTCTGAGCCTGGTTTCTCCTTTGTGTTATACTCCGAGACCATGTGTTATTCCTCTTGAGAGGCGGACAAGGGTGCTTTTTAAGAGCTCAGGTGCTAGAAGCTTCAAGCCTGGGTTTAAATCCCAGCTATGCCACTTACTAGCTTGTGTCAGCAACCACATCACATTATTTAACCTTTCTGAGCTTTAATTTTCTCATCAAAAATCTTCCTTGCCCTGGCCAGGTAGCTTAGTTGGGTAGACCATCATTCAGCTATGCCAAGTTATGGGTTTGATCCCCAGTCAGGGCACATACAAGAATCAGCCAATGAATGCATAAATAAGTGGAACAACAAATTGATGTTTTTCTTCTCTCCCCCCTGAAATCACAAAAATGTAAAATCCTTCCTTGTTGGGGGGCTGTATTACCAGATAATGTGTCTGTGCTTGGCACACAATAACAATTTAACTTGATACATGAAAGTGTTATCTTTGTATCCAGGGCCCGCCATTGGAAGGCACTCAATAAATGTGCTGAATCAAACCCTGGAAGAAATACAAATGGCTAATATGTATAAGAAAAGATGCTTTACTTCATAAGTAACCCTAGAAATAGTTCTTGGATATTTTTTGCTTTTTATCATGAAAACACTTGGACACGTACAAGGTAGACACAATGATAAAACGAACCAGGATGTACTCATTACTCCACTTCAATAAATAGCAACTCAGTACCAATCTTATTTCATCTGTGCCCCAGCAACCCTCCTTCCTCCCTGCAGTGTTTGAAGCGAGCCCCAGCCATAGATGAGTATGCATTTCTAAAAAATAAGGAATCTTAAACAGGAAACAAACACACGAACATAACATGATACCATTATTGTATCTAAAATTTGAAAAATTCAACAAAAATCTTGGAAAAGGTTTTAAATGTGATCATAACTTTTTCCCAAAGAGAGCACCTTTGTTCAGTATGAAATATTAATGAGGTGTATATAATAAGCTCTAGGTGCGACTCAAGTTATAAATAATTCAGGTTTGTAGACATTTAAAACCTACTGAAATAAAAGGTATTCCACCAGTAAAAACACTAAGGTGACATGACAGTCAATTCCAGATCTATTAAAGACTTAAATGTGAAAGACAAAACTTTAAAACTTTTAGAAAAAAATATAGACAAATGTCTTTAGGATCACAGGCTGAGAAGGGATTTCTTCAACAAAATGTAAAGAAAAGACTCAACTACATTAAAATTAAGAAGTTCCGGTCATCGCAAGACAATCCTGTATAAAAAGGGAAAAGACAAACTAGAAACTGAGAGCCTATATTTGTAACGTGTAGATCAGTATTCAGAATACATAAAGAATTCCTACAAATTCATAAAAAAATATCAAAAGAGCAAAGACTTGAACAGGTATTTTACAAAAAAGGAAACATGAATGGTCAATAGGTGGAAGACAAGACTCTCAACCCGCTTGTAATCTGAGAAATGCAAAACTAAAACCACAAGATATCATCTCACATCCACCAGCTCTATAAAAATTTTAAAGTCTGACCATATCAAGTATAAAAATGTAAAGCAATGAAAACTCATGTGTTGCTGGTGGCAGCATAAATTCTTAAAAACACAAAGAAAAACAATTAAGCATTACCTTTCGTCAAGCAATCTAACTCGTGAGTACATATCCTACAGCAATGACTCTCAAAGTGTGGTCCCAGGACCTGCAGGCGGCATCACCGGGAACTTGCTAGAAATGCAAATTCTCAGGCCCCAACCCAGACATACAGAATCTAACACCACGGGGGTGGAGCCCAGCAAAGTGCGGTTTAACAAGCCCTCTGCCTAATTCTAATGGGCAGCTGAAGCCTTTGAAACCACTACCTTGGAGAAACTCCTGAACACGTGTATGTGCTGAGACACACGCAAAGTGTTCAAAACCACATTATTTGACGTAGCGAAAATAAGGGAAGGACCCAAATAACCACCGACAGTAGAGTGAGACACACAAAAAGATATGAAAATGAATGAACTACAGGTGTGCACATAACATCAATGGATCTCACACTGCTGAATGAAAAAAGCAAACTGCAGAGGAATGCACGCAGTATAATATTTAAATGAAGTTTAAAGCGTGCATAAGAAGATATGTATGTAATAGAACATTTTTTTTTAAAGGCTTTAATGAATGATAAACACACATCTCAGGAGAATGGGCAGGAGGTGGCTGTGACTGGAGAAGAGACACACAGGGAGCCCTAAGGTATCATAAATGTTTGATTTCTTAAACTGGGTAATGAATTTACAGGTGACCATCTTCCTATTTTTGAAATTTTACATACATATTCTCTATTGTATTTATGATAAATTTCTTTGTTAAAAAAGTGTGCTGGAACAGTGCAATACTGAGAGCCAGAACCACAACCACTAATTCTGGCGACATGTATGGTGTTCAAAGGGTTAAGCTTGTTTCTCTGCCTGTGGGTGGGAAGGCAGGCGGCAGCTGGGGCACAGTGGGAGTCCCTGGCTCCAGCTGGCTTCAGCCAGGATCCGCCTGGATCAAGCACCACGCCCAGGAACTGGCACCTGGCGAGGGGGGAGCTCTAGACAGGTGGCACCTGAAGCCCTTGGTGACTTGATACACGTGAGGGGCTGGGCCCAGCCAGATGAATGGTGGCCTCCTCCTGTCAGAGCCACTCCATCTGGTAAGGAAGTGTCCTGGTGGCAGCCTGACAGTGGGAAGGGGAAGAGGGTCTGGTACTCAGGGTGGGGGTGGGGAAGGAACTGGGTGGGCTGGGCTCAGATACCAAGGGAGGCTGCTGGGATTAGCACCTGCTGAGAATGAGATTAGGTTTCCTGGGAAGGGCTCATCTATTTAATGTCCCCCCAAAGCTGTCTCCCTATGGCTTTTCTCTGCTGGACAGATGGTGTCTGAGCTGCCTCCTGGAGGGTGGGCTCCTTGAGGGAGTGGTAGAGGTGGGGGTAGGACCCGCTGCCTGCGAGGTCATGGGATTCCCTGCCTTCCACAATAACGAGCAGAGCTAGCTCTCTCTTACTGAAAAGCTTTACTAGACATACGCCAGGTACCATCCTGAGCCCTGTACACAAATTACCCCCATTTAGTCCTCACAGCACCCAGCTGTCTATGGTCTAGAAAGCAGATTTACATCTGAGGAAACCGAGGCTTGGTAAAGTTAAACTCTTACCCAAAGTCAAACAGCAAGCAAACTAGGACTTGAATGCAGGCAGTCCGACTTCAGAGCCCTCTCAGAAAACCATGACTTAGCCATGATGTCGTCCCCTTCTCATTAACTGGCAGCAAGCTCCTTCCAGTTGTTCAAGCGAAAAACCTGGACTCCTCTCTCTCTCACACCCCTTATCCAATTCTCAGCAAATCCAGTTGGTCTGACTTTGGAATTATATCTGAGTTCTGATCACTGCTCACCACTTCTACCATACCTCCACCCTTGTACAAACCACCATTATCACCTGCCCAGCTTCCCACCGCCCTCTTGGCTCCCGCCCTTGCTTGTAAAGTGGAAACAGGGACTTTGATTTGTTCATACTGTATGGCCAACCTATAGCTCAGTGCCAAACACATGGCAGGCATTCAATAAACATTTGTTAATGAACAAGTGAATGAATGACCAACATCCCTTTCAGGAAATGACTCAGACTCAGAGGGGAAGAAGGTCTGCCTGAGTGCTCTTGGCTTTCTCAGCCCTCAGGACCTTCAGCAGCTGTAAGGTGGTGTAGTCAATGTCCTTTACTATTAGAAAATGTCCTGGATGTATACGAATACCATCACCAGAGCCATCCACTTGTGCCTGTACACACACACACACACACACACACACACACACACACACACACAGGAGCTGGAGCAGAGCTACTTCTGAGAATAAACCCAGAGCACTAACTTCTAGGGGACTGTTCTCCATCTGTCCCTTCACTGTATACACTTTGGCTTTTATTATCATATATAAAGAGTCACTGGCCCTGGCCAGAGTGGCTCAGTTGGTTGGAGCATTGTCCCGTAACCAAAAGGTTACAAGTTTGATTCCCAGTCAGGGCACGAATGGGAGGCAACTGATCAATGCTTCTCTCTGGCATCAATGTTTCTCTCCCTTCCTTTCTCTCTAAAAAGCAATGAAAAAAATGTCCTCAAGTGAAGATAAAAAAAAAACATTAAAAGAAAAGAGTGCTGGCCCTGACTGGTGTGGCTTAGTGGACTGAGTGCCAGCCTGCAAACCAAAGGGTCGCTGGTTTGATTCCCAGTCAGGGCACATGCCTGGGTTGCGGGCCAGGTTACCAGTGGGGGGCATGTGAGAGACAACTACACACTGATGTTTCTCTCCCTCTCTTTCTCCCTCCCTTCCCTTCTTTCTAAAAATAAACAAATAAAATCTTTAAAAAAATAAAAGAGTACTGGAGGTTTTGAACCGAAGAACGACGGGTTCTGACTTCTACTTTAGAAGGATCACTGGTTGCTATGCAAATAACAGATTTGCGGGGGACAAGGAGAGAAGAGGGAGATGGCTGGGAGAGCTGTCCATCTGGGAGGGAATGAGCAATAGCTGTGCCCTCTCCATACGGCTCCCAGCCTGTTACCAGGCTGGTTCCCCCGCCAAGTAAGAAATAGCGTTGGTCCATACTGAGGACTTTACTCAGCAGTTTCCATGATCAATATAGCACTTCATTAACTCCCTCAACAGTCCTGTGAGGTAGGTTCTAGCAAAACCCACAATTTACAGAGAAGAAAACCGCAAGGCTCTGAGAGGTAAGTCGTCTGTCAGAGATTACACAGCAGACAGCATCCAAAGTCTGCCCTCTTCCCACTTGAATAGGCTGCTTCCAGCCAGCACCCATCCATAGCCTACCCAGGCCCCAAAGCCCAGTCCTAAGTTCACCTTCTCCAGGAAGCCTTCCCTGACCTTTCCCAATGGGCTGTCCCTCTTTTGAGGACTTATCTATAGGGCCACCATTCACTGAGTGCTCCCTGGGTGCTGGGTGCACTGCTGAATGCTTTATATATAATGTAATATTCCAATAACCTAAGGAGCCACATACCTTGGTGATACCCATTTTTTACAAGAAAACAGTGAAGCTGACAGAAGCTAAGTTACAGAGCAAGTAAGTTGTCTGCTGTCCTACTCACCTGGCCCTGAGCCATCTTTTTATTACTTTCTTTTGCTTTTAAATATATTTCATTTATCTTTTTCCTTTTCGGTCACTGGGTCAATAGGGATATTCAATAGATCATAGTGTGGTGGCTGTTCTGCTCTGAATCTGTTTCTTTGTCCTCTTGACCAGACTCTAAATGCCTTAACAACCAAGTCCACAAATAACATTTTGTTTGCCCAACCTACAGTGTTGGGCCTGAGCCTTGAACTTAGGCAGATGAGATCACAAGGGTCAGGAGTTCTTACCAAGGTGGAGGAGAGGGATGTGGGCCCTCCTGTGAATCCTCCTATCCCTCAAGAGCACTGTTCCCTTAGCTTGAGAAGTCTTGAGGACAGCTTTCTCCAGGAAAATGCTACCCTTCTAGCTCTGTAGGAAGTGAAGCACTGTCCCAGCCAAGACCCTGCGGATAGGCGGCATAGCCAGCCTCGTCCTGAAGAGGTCTGCAGAGTGGGAAGGAAGGGGCAATGACTTTCAGTTCCCGTTGTCTAGAAGCAGCCGCTGAATCAGCTAGATGATGTCACCTTCCCAAAACTCCTGACCAGCAGCTGAGATGGTGAAAGCAGGAAACTGGAGGATACTTAGCTGGCTAAGTCCAAACATGCCTCTGGCAAAGGCCAACAGTAACCCCAGGTTCTTGGGTACCCTCCTGCAGAGGAGCAAAAGGAGTCCTCTCAGCTTGAAGGATATTGGTGTCTTTCAAGACTCTTATACTAAGATGCTTTCCCAACTCTCCTTTTGCTAAGTAGCTTTCTGCATGTCCTGAACTAACAATGCTTTATTTACTCCGAGGGTGGAGCAGTGGAAAAAAGCCTGGGTTTGGAGCCCGACCAATCTGGGTCTGAATCCAGGTTCCACCATGTACAACCTGCAGGACCCTGTTCATGGAACTTCATCTCTCCGAACCTCAGTTTCCCCGTTGGAAGTGAAACGGGGGCCAACAGACAACTTACCAGATAGGCCAGCGGGAGAATTAAATGAGAAAATGCATGAAGAGGGCCTGACGGGGGACGGGTGCTCCATACACGGTGGTCCCCACTGTTCCCTTTGGACCTCTGAGGGAGGTCTGAAGATCATCTTCATCCATAACACGAGGGGAAACAAAGGCCCAGACTGGGCCCACCACTGTCAGCTGAGATCTGTGTGGGCCCAAAGCTCAGAGGAGCCAAGTCTGGTCCTGCCTTGCTTTTCTGTTTGTAAAATCTTTCCTTCCAATCTTCCCAGGCTGGCTCTTTCTCCTTAAGCTACTCTCAGGTCAAATGTCATCTCCTCAGAGAGGCCTTCCTTGACCTCCCTGGATAAAGTTGCTTCCCCAGACACTCCATCACTCAGTTTTATTTTCTTCCCATCATTTAGGCTCCTATCTGAAATCACCAGATTTGTTTGTTTCTCAGGCCAGCCGTCTCCCCCGCTAATACAAGAGTTCTATGACAGGAGTGTCCTTGACTGTCTTAGTCATCGCAGCACCCTGACACTCAGCACAGGGCCTGGCATGTAGTAGATCTGATCAGTGGTTAGGAATCTGTGTACGTGGAGGGCTGACTTAATTTATACACGGATTTTTGACTAGGGGGGTAGGGCGGTCAGAGCCCCTAATCCCCTGCACTGTTCAAGGGTCAGCTGTAGCTGGTGCTCAATAAACATCTGCTGAATCACCAAGTGAATGCACCCAGGATGGCCAAAGGCTAAACTGACAGTGGCCCCTATACTTACTCCTCTGCTCAGGGTCAGTTCAAGGCCCTGGCTTCCATTTCAGCTGCTGGCACTGCTACCTGGGAATCGGTGGACCGACAGGTGGCCAGGATGGGCATCCATGCCTGGCAATGACTCATCTACTGGGATACCAGGGCTGCTGAGGAGGGCCTTGGAATCTTTCCTTGGCACTGGAGGCTCCCACAGATCTGGCTCCAGTTGACCTCTCTGGCTGTATCACCTAGTAAGAGAGACCCTTTCACCCATACTCCACACTGGCCTTCCACTGCTTATGGGTCTCTTCTTGAGAGCCCATCCCAGCCTGCACATCTTTGCTCACATGGATACCCCCCAGCACCCTGCTGGGAGCACCAGCCCTCTGTACCCTGTCTTTGTGGGTAACTCCCAGCACAAATCTGACCTCTTCTATAAAGTACTTCTCTTATTTGGCATCTAGCATTTATTGTTACCTTTCACAAAAATCGCTTTCTATGCTCCTTATCTTTTCTCTTTAATTCGATTAGAAGTATCCTGAGAGGAGAACTGGGTCTTCAATGGCAGTTAACAAATCTTCGGGGAAAAAGGTGCTCTTTGAAACAAACTTGGTTGGGTCCAGGCAGGGTTGGGGAGAGGGCCAGCCTCCTCCCTACAGGACCGGCCCCTTTGGTAGAAAAGGAGGAAGAAGAGATCATGCTGCTTCAGTCCGGGAGCCCAGCTGATGAGGCAGTGAGGGGCTAACAAATCTGGCACTATCACATGCAGTCTAGGACAATCCCAAGGTCATGTGTGTGACTGGGTTTTTGAGAAACCGTCACTTTCAAGAATCTGGCTGTAATTTAGTTATCAGCTGTAAAGAATGGTCGAAAAACTTTGCTCAGTTCACAGGGACTCGTGTGGTGTCCGTTTCTGTGAACGAACTTCATCCTGGTTCCTGGCCTCTTACTCGTACTCTCGCCTGACCACTGCACACTTTATCCTCTCGGTTCTACCCTTTGGTTCATTCTATCTTTTTGGAGCTTTTCTAAGTTGCCTCTAACTCTTCATATAATAGAGTGAGGTTCCAATAAAAAATAAATAGTCCAGTTTTCTTTAAAATGCTACAATGGTGTACAAACAATGATTTTCCAAATGACTCTATAACAATTAAAGATAAGTGACAAAAATAATGCATGCAAATCACTGAGTACAGTGCTTGGAACTTAGTGAGCGTTCAAAAGGTAAGGTGACAGAACACTGTCAACTCTTATTAGCTGCTCTGGGCCTCAGTTTCTCACGTGTAAATGAAGACAGTGTCTTAGGTTTGTTCATTTGGTCAATCATTCATTCCAAAATCATTCACTGAATGTTTACTACCTGCAAGGAACAGTTCTAGGCACTAAAGTGATGAACAAACCAAAGTCCTGAATATCATGGAGTGTATATTCTAGTAGAAGAGACCAACAAAAAGAAAATGTTAAACAGAGGTAGTGCTGCAACAAAAATACAAGAAGGTAAAAGACTAGAGAGTGATTTAGAAGTATCTCAGCTACTTTAGACCAAAGGTCAGAGCGAACCTCTCGGAGGATATGAACTATGAGCTGAGTCAACTGAAAAGAACCAACAAGGCAAACACACCAGGGGCAGAACATTCCTGGCAGAGGAAGCAACTACAAAGTCCCTCAGGCAGGGACAAGTATGCCAGGAACCAGGATCAGCAGGAGCCCCCTGAGGCTCGAGTGCAGAAAGGGAGGGGTGCAGGGATGGAGGGTGTAGAGGCCGCCAGTATCCACTCATAGAGACTTGAGAGGCCTTGGTAAGGACTCTGGGTTTTATTCCAAGTGGGTGGAGGGTAGTAAGCAAGTTGTGATAAGTTCTGAATTTGGTTTTTAAAAGATCACTTTGGTTACAATGTTGGGGCAGAAGTGACTTCTTAAGGTTCTTTCTCCACTCCAAACTCCTTTCCCTCTGTCATTCTAGGTTCCCTTCAACTAGGTTGCCTGAGCAAGAAAGATGATGCATCCTTCTCACTGGAGTGGAAGTGAAGGAGAGGTGTTTGCCCTGGGTAGGGAGCAGGTAATCCGACTCACCTGGTTCTGCAAGAGATAGAGGGAGTGGCCCAATCAGGGAGGGGTGGGAATCCCAGCTAAGAATACAACGCTAAACCACCTGTATTGTTTCTGCCTCCAGTGTGAAGTTTCTGCCAATGACACAGTACTCTGGAATGCCCCCCCACCCCCCATCTTCCGGTTATAGAGGCATAGTTGTACTTTGCATTCCCCCCATGATTTAGCTCAAATCTAGCCTATAGGAAATGGTCACTAAAGAGCTACTGATTGATTAATGAAGAGAGGAAATATTCTCAGCCATTAAGCAAATATTAATGAGTACTATGAGTACTATGTTGGTCTCTGGGGATGCAAGGTGATTAAGATGGGTTTCTTGACTTCACTGAACTCAGAACTCAGCAGACAGACCAAAAGCCACAGACAGAACTCAGCAGACAGACCAAAAGCCACAGACAGCTACAATGCTGGATACAAGAGTAACAGCAGCAACACTTATGAGGCCTTCCTTAACTCGAGGCAGCACACACGGGCTTTGGAGCCAGACTGCCTGGGTTCAAATCATGACTTCAGCACTTACTAGCTGTGCATCTTTGGACAAATTCCTTAACTTCCTCATGCCTCATTATTTTCCTCTGTAAAATAAGAATAATAAGAGTACCTACCTTGATGGTATGGTTTTGAGAATTCAATGAATATGAAATTCTGAAGTGTAAGTGCTCAACAGACGTTAGCTATTAATACAATTACTGTAACATCTGTGCTAAGTTTGACACATGATCTTACTTCATCCTTACAAAAGTCTTGAGGCAAGTATTATTACCTCCATTTGTCAGGCAGGGGAACTGAGGCTCAGAAAGGGACAGGAATGTGCCACAATCAAAGAGCTGCTACATGATGGAACCCAGATTCAAACTCAGCTCTGACTTCAGAGCCCATAAGTCCAATAATGAAATGATCCCATTCTCTTAAAAAGCCTCCAGCATAGTACAGGCACCCCATAAAGGGAGCTGTGGCTATTATTCCATTGTCCCTGAAGATCTTCCAATAGTAGGTGCTGTGGAGCCCAGAGGAAAGGCCTCTTTCACCCTGACGGGGTCTGAGAGGGTTTCAAAGGCACTGACCTGGGTGCGGACTGTAGAGTTTGCTGTGGAGTTCCATGGACTCCCATCACTGAGACTTGGGGTACTAATTTGGAACCACAACCAAGTAATCAGACTCAGAAACTGCCCCCAGGTGCCCAGACACCTGGCATGGATAGGCAGGCTGTTTCCTCAGGGTTGACTTCTTGTCTGGCCCTACATATCTTTCAGTTTCATTACTTAGCCACCAGCCTGGAGCCTCATACCTGCACCTGTGGACTGACTTAGTCCCAGGGGACACTAAGCCTTAGGCTTGGACCCCTCCATGGACCCTGCCCCAAAGGGCCATTTCTGAGTGACTACCTGGGGACTTCCTCGGTATGTTAACCCCTAGGGTTCCATATGAATGTGAGTGCTATAAGCAAAGGAAACATTTTCTAGCTGAGTAGCAGATGGAGAGCGGGTAGAACAAAGGGTGGGTGTTCTTGTTCTGAATGAGGGAAGTGCGGGGTTAAGGCCTGCTGTGCCTCACAGTTTTGTGTTTATGCAGACTGGTCCTGGCCGAGTCAGAGCTCCCACTTAGCAGCACACCCCAGATGGACGGGAACATCCTGGAATTAGGAATAATTAATACTCATTTCTACTTTCCACTTGAGTCACATTCAGAAGCCCAACCTTGCCTGGTAATCTGACTACAGAAGGTAACTGATGGCTAAATCAATGAACAATCAAACTTCACAGTGAGAGGAAAAGAAAAGACCTAGCTTTGGTAAGCTTTTCCCCTACATCAGTCACTGTGCATACACCACTCATCATTATGAATGTTTGTTAACTCAGTCACTAAACACTTAGCCACCTAGTGCTAGGCCTAACAGTAGCTGATAACAGTGATTGAGACAGTTTCCATCCTCAATAAGCTCAGAGCACCTTGCTTAGTCTTTCTCCCAGCAATCCTGTGAAATGAGTATTATTTCCAATTTACAGATGTCCAAAGGCTTAGAGAAATAGTTTGTCCAAAGTGAAGCCAGATAAATGAGAGAGCTAGGGTATTGCTCCCACTCAATAAACACTTGTTGGTTGCCCTGGCCAGGTGGTTCAGTTGGCTGGAGAGTCATCCCGTACGAAAAGGGCTGTGGGTTCAATCCCCAGTCAGGGCACATACCTAGGCTGCAGGTTCCATGCCTGGTCAGAAAGCATATGGGAGGCAACTGCAACCGATCAATGTTTTCTCTCTTCCCCACCCCCCCAACACCAAAATCAATGAACATATCCTCAAGTGAGGATTAAAAAAAAAATACTTGTTGGTTGAATAAATGAATGACACAGCTATGGCTGTGACCTCAACAAGAAGGAGCAACAAGACCAAACATATTTCTGAAAGTGCTTTTTCATCTATCATTTCCTTGGGCCTCGTAGCTAGCCCATGAGGGAGGCAAGTGGGGTGTTATCTTTCTTCAACAGATGAGGCAACAGGCAGAGCTTGGGCAAGAGACTTATGGCCACAAAGCAAACAAGAAATGGAGCCATCCTGGAAAAACTCCAGAGCTCCCACAACACCTCGTTTAATCATTCAAACACTTGCCACGCACCTACTGTGTGCTAGGCATGCTTCTACACACTTTATACTCAATCCACTCAGTCAACAAATATAATTGAGTGCCTTCTATATTTCAGGTTCTGTGGCAGAATCTAGGGAAATAGCCATGAATAAAGCAGAGGACGAGGTCCCTGTCTATTGGAGGCACTTGGCAAAGATCGAAGAAAATATGCACTATTACTAAATGCCTACTCTGCAACACTGGCCAGTGCTTACAGTGTACAAAGCATGACTTGGGGAGCCTGCTGTGGAGGAGGGTGGGAAACAAGGTTGAGTCACAGTTCTGAGCTTCAGGAACCTTAAGATCTCCAAGCTTTTGGTTCAAAAGATATCCACGTACTTTACCAAAAGAGTAGCTCCAACAGCGATGACAGCAACTTGATCACCTGTGAAGGCAATTTGCTAAAACAGTAACAGTAGCTGCCATACTGGGTAGTCATTACTGTATGCCAGGCTCCAGGCTAAATGCTCCATGTATCTTCCCAGTTATTTTCATGAATGTAAGACTCTTTCAAGAAAAGCATTATATATTACTATCCCCTTTTTGTACTAGAGAAAACTGAGGCTGGGGGAGATTAAGTGATTTGTCCAAGGATAGCTATACAGCAAGCAGGATTCAGCACTGGTTTGTCAAATTTCATGAGTCAAATACATGACTCTTAACGGTGATGGAATTCTTCCTAGGGAGGCACTGTAGAGGTGGGCATCAGGAATACCAGGAGCAGCTGCTGCCTGGGGTGCTGGTGCCTCCAGAGCCCCCAAGAGACTCTTCTTCACTCCACTGAGATGAGAAGGGTGGGAATGATTAGGCATGTTCAAGCTATCCCTAACTTCCCCTCTCTGCTGAATGTCCAGGAAAGAAGTTTGTGACCTTCAGTTGCCACCTACCAAGCTCCCGGGGAGAGAGAGGAGGAGGCAGGGCAGGGTAGTCTTTCCTCCCTGGGATGGGGTGGGGAGCACACCAGGGAAGAAGGGAAGAAGCCTGATTGGTTCTTTACTCTCTTGGGCAAGAAGCCTGTACATGTGATGTGGTGTATGTCCTTCACATGGAACCCCCTTGGGGGAATGTCAGGGCCCCTTTTGGACCCAAGAAGTCTCAGAGAGGAGGGACTGATACAACCCTGAACTGCAAGCTTAGCTAACAATTTCTAAGCATTGTAACTAGGTCATCAGGTTCCTGGAGAAGCCAGCTGTGGCTGGGGGGTGGGAAGGGAAATTCTGCAGCCTACCAAGATCCCTACTTCCCTTCAGGCCCCACCCTCCCCGAAATCTGCACCTGTTCCCAAATCGACCCCTTCCCCCAGCTGGGCCCAGCTGTCAACGGCTCCCAATGCCCCACTCTAGACTTCCACAAGCAGAAACCACGGAGGGGGAGGTGGGGAATTGCTTTTGGGCAGTAGGCACCTTATTACCACCTGAGCTCTTCAGAAGGGAGCCATGGGGCAGGGAAGGAGTGGCTTCTGCTAGGGGCTATTTCTTGCTCCACTAGGTCAGCAAGAAAGCTGGGCCCCTTTGAGCCTGCCCAGGGTACCTTCCTGGCATTGTTGTCACAGGTGGCATGAGACAGGTGATGTTTACTCTGCTGAGACCAGAATTGCCAAAAGGCTTCAATCAAGTCTTTGAATCTGCACCTGGCCCAGAGCCCCAAAATAACAACCAGGGCAGCCTACCTGATCTGCAGGTCGCAGGTGCCTCTGGCTTTTATCTCCCTGCAGCTTGGTCTGCTGAACCCAGGCTGGCAAGGGATTCTCTTTCCCAGGCTTTACTGAAGACCTGGTTGCACCCCTTTGGTGTTGGGCCTCATTCCATCGGGCCCACCTCTACCCATCAACCATCCCTAACTCTCTTCCCCGAGGCCTCCATCAGTCACTGCTCCCTTTCTCATGAACTGTTTTCAATAACAATGTACACTTCTCTTCAGCCAGTCTGCCTCCTCACCATCTTCCAAATGCTTCATACACAATCCACCCTCCAGATCTGTCTGGGTGGTTCTTACCCACCACCATGCCACACTCTTTTCACTTCCTGAAAGCCTTCATAGCCCACATCTTCCTAAGAGACAATAATAATGCCTTACACTGACTGAGCCATTCTGTATGTATGTCAGGCACTAGGTGGGCTACAGAGTCAATCATTTACCAAATATTTGTTGAGTGTCTCCTATGTGTCAAGCAATCTGCTAAATGCTGGAGATGAAGGTAAAAATGAGACAAAGACCCTACACCCTGGGAGTTTAGGTTTTACTGGAGGAGACGCACAAACACATAAATGCGAGTAGCCTCTGTTGAGGTGATATGTGAGTTGAGACCCAAAGAAGATGACAGCCCCAACCAGTTCTAGGGAAGGGGTGACCCAGGCAGAAGAAACACAGCAGCCTATGAGAAAGCGATTACTGCTATTATCTTCACTGAGGGATGACTATTATCTTCACTTTACAGATGAGGAAACTGAGGACTCAGTGTGAATTACACAAAGCCACACTGCTGAGAAAACTATTATTCAAGCCCTTAGTGACCTTTCCCCTTTCTGACACTCCACAACTGGTACAGAAGGTCTGGGTTGGTGATGCGGCTGGCGAGGGAGAGGGTGCACACTGATGATATAGGCTGAGAGTGGAGGCCTCTGGGTCATCAATTGAGTGGCTGATCATGGAAGTGGTCGGTTTGGCAGGAGTCCAGGACACCTGCAGGATGCAGCCAGTGGGTCTGTCTTCTTCCGCTTCTGGAGTCCACACCACAGATTTGGCACAGTTTGCCTGGAGCCATTTAGCAAGTGTTTTGGGTACTGCTTCAAATGAGTTTGCTTCCTTAGGGACAGAGACATTTTTGTAGCGTAACCTACACCCAATAATAACAACCCTTCATGTTCACTGAGCGGACCCTGGCTGAGCCCTTGCCGAACCCCAGGCCCCGTGCCAACTACTCAGGGTGAAATAAGCCAGTCTGGGCCTGCAAAGAAGCTATGATGCAGGGACCTGAGGGTAGGCTTTGGCACCAGATATATCTGAGTGCAAGATGCACAAGGTGTGTTACTGTAGATGCATTACAGAACCTCTTGAGGCTCTGAATTCTCCATCTTCACATCAGAGCAGTTGTGAGGACCAATCAAGATGATGAAGTCAAAGGTATAAACACAGCACCTGGTACAAAGCCAGCACTCAACATAGAGTATCTGTTATTATTACTGAAAAAACATTTGTGTTTCACTTTCTAGTTTAAGCCTTGTGTGCTCTGGTAGGTTGGTATTACTCTCTCAGATTTATGAATGAGAATTTGAAGCTGATTTGCCTAGTGTTACGCCACCAGCAAGAAATCAAGCTAAGTTTCAAATTGGAGTCAAATTTTATCTGTGGGTGTACTAAAAGTGATCAATACATACTAAATAGGATAAACCTTGCCTGGCCTATCCAGGAACTGAGGGGACAGATCAGTGATGCACACAGCTTCATGACAGGATACCAACCGGGCCCAAGGTGTGGGCCATAAAAACAGAACACTGAGGCATGAAACCCAGTCCCACTCACTGCAATATCCAGTTTCCATAGCATTTAGCACATATAAAGCATCCATCAGTATCGGCTGATTTAACAAATAAAAAACCCTAAAGACAGCTCTGAGCAATGAACCAGACTTAGGGAAAGTAGGCAGCATCGATAACACGTGCCTTACAAGCCAGAACATGGATTCTCAGTCTGGCTCTGTTATTTGCTGTGGGACAAGCCCTACACCTTAGTTTCCACTCTGAAATGAAACTGAGCATACCTACCTAAACTACCTCACTATAAAATGATGTATACAAAGAGGTCTGCTACATTATAAAGCGCTTTCATGCACATAAAAGCAATGATCAGACTACTAAGGCAGTAAAATGTGAAGTCAATCACCTGGAGTTTGAGACCCTGAGCATCCGAGCCTCAGATTTCTGAACCATAAAATAAAGACAACACCACCTAATTTGTAGGATTTTTAAAGAATCTGGCTGCTGGGTTGGGGCAGGATTAAAGATAACATAAACTTGGGAGTACAACAAACTTGGTTTTAAAGACAGACTCTGCCTGCTGCTAACCAATTCCTCCAAACTCTGTTGGGATAGTGACACCGAGATGATGTTGGTAAAAGGCGTGCCACACAGTGAGCACTAGACAATCATCATCTTGACACTGGAACAGTGGGGACAGGAAGGACAGTGTAGTGTTTAAAATGTGGAAGCTACCCTCCCAGGTTTTGCCACATACTAACTGTGCTACCTTGCATAAGCTGCTTAACCTCTCAGTATCTCAGTTTCTTTATCTGGATAATAATAGTACCAACTTCAGGGTGGTGGTGTGCGAATGAAATAAATTAATACATCTAAAGCACTTTAAACAATGCTTGGCATTGAGTAAGCACTTGATAAATGTTAGGTGCTATTAATAGTGATGTTAACAATAATATTAATCACCAAGCAGAATAAGAGAGACTGTTTAATCCTGGGACATGGGCATCCCATGGAATAATTCGAGGTAAGTCCCTGGGCAGCTGTTTCTAGGCAAGTTCTTAGCTTCTGAGAAAAACTCTTTATGGAAAGGACTTGAGGCTGGGGGCTCCTGAGCAAAAAAAATCCCAGTCCCACTGACCAAGAGGCCAGCCTCTGGGGAGGCAAGTCAGGCTCCTTGGAAGGGACACTGTGTTCCCAGCCGCCTGACTCAGGGGAACAAAGGCACGTGTGTGTGTGGCCAGGGAGGAGGGAGGGGAATGTTTCCCTTTCAAGAGCAGAACAAAGGATCTGAGGCATAGTTGAGAGCGTTCCAATCCCCTCCCAAGCTATCTCCCATGCCTCATGATTGTCCAACAAGGTTTTCAACCTAGCTTCCTCCTGAAAGGTGCCTGGGTGGGGGTTTGGGTGGTGGGGTGGTGGGGGTGACAGACTCCACTTCACTCTACCCTCTGTCATCAATTTTCAAGAGGCAGGATTTATATGTGCCAAACCTCTAAGATCTCTCTTACGAGTTTCCGTCCTGTGTAGGGGTGAGTGGGGACCCCTGGGGGAACTCAGGGTTAATGGATGACATAAGGCACTGCAAGTGACAGGTTTAATGTCCCTCTAGGGAAAGTCCAAGACTGAAACTGCTACTGAGTGAAGAAGCCATGGAGAGAACCAGGAGTCCTGACCAAACCCCCAGCATGGGCTTGGGGAAAAGGTCTGACATAAGCAGAAATGCATTTTCTAAATCTTAAGAGGATGATCAGAGGCTGGAGAGAGAAGCTGTGTGAAGGGTAAAGGGGGAGTAAGAAAAGAAAGTAAATGACAAGAGGAAAGGGAGGGACATGTCCAAAAAAAGTAGTTTGTGTAGGGGAGAGCCTTTAGGGACATTACTTTCCAGTTTCCATACTCTCGCTCGCAGGAATCTGGCTGCTGGGTTGGGACAGGAAGCAGTCCATGGAAGTCATGGCAATGGCATTTCCTGAAGAGCAAGAGAAAAACCTCTAGTTCCGAGGGGAGCTCTGGAGTCTGCCCAAAAAAGCCCTGTAGCTTGGAGGTAGCTGTTAGGCTCCAGCCTGGCCCGAGAGTCTCATCAGGGATGAAACCAAGTAGCTGAAAACTCCAAAGGCAGTTTCTTTCTTCAAAACACTATTTGCAAAAATCAGTATGTAATAAACGGGAAGCCAGACGATGTGACTAAAGAAGCCCCAGGCTGCAGCTGTGCTGCTGATCCCGATAGTCACTACTCTGAGCCTTAAGACTTGATCTAACTCACTGAATCTTCACAAAAAGGCACTATTACTATAGCCATTTACAAGTGAAAAGGCCTGCCCAAGGCCACACAGCAAGTAAGTGGTTGAGTCCTGATATCAAAGTCTGAACCCTGCATCTTCCTCCTGATGTAACCTTGGGCAAGCTGCTCCTCTTTCTCAGCCTGATCTCCCTCCAGCTCACCTCCCTGGGTGGCCATGAGCATCAGAACGCCAAGGTGGATGGGAAAGCGCTAAACGGTGAATTGCTACATAAATCTGGAGTTGTTATTATTGTGGGGTCTGTGATAAACTGCCCTACATTGATCCTGAGATTAGTTAATTTTTGCAGTTAAAGTACTGCAGCTGCTGATGAAAAGAGCCACCCTAAAACATAGCTAACGTGAAGTGCGCAACAACAATGGAATCTGCCACGAGGCCAGTGAGAACCTTAACCTTAGTTAAGTATATACAATGTATGTATATATGTGTATATACACATAAAGTGTGTGTGCACATACATGAAAATATACACAAGTATATACGTATGTGTGTATGTGCAATTACATGCTTATTGTCTATCTCTCCCCACTGGAATGTGAACTCCACGAGGGCAAAAATTTGTTTTATTTAATGCTGTACCTCTGGTACCTACGACAGGCTGACACGTATTAGGAGTTCAACAAATACTGTTTGAATCAATGAATAAATGATTAGGTAAAGGGCGATTCCCATCACTATTATTCTGGTTTGATAAGTGGCCGCTTCTTCAGAAATTCAGTGGGCATCTCTTCTACTAGGTACCCACTATGCCTGAGAGCTCTGCTCAGTGCTGAGGAAATACGTGTGGTCTAGGACACTCAGGAAGCTCCCAAAGCTGGCAGACATGTGGTAGCTTTAGAAATGCCTTCTTTACACTAATTTAAACTCTACCACTTTTACTCTCCTCTTACTTATCCAAATTCTGCTGGGTACTATACCAATAAAAAGACTAAGCCCCTCTTCCTTCAGATATTTGAAACCGGTGATCATATTCTCCTGGGTCTTCTCTTCCCCAGGCTAAACAAAAAGACCCAGTGGGATTGTGTGACTTGGGCCTGCCAACTGGGACTGGGGAAGACAGGCTGTCGGCGAGAGGAACAGAAGAGAAGCAGATCCAGGAGCAGAGTGACTCCTTCAAAGAAAAGAGAGGGAGTCCTTGGGGAGGACTCCGTGGAATTAGGCTGGAGGTTGGGGATGGGGACAGGGCCCTGCTAATTAACGCAGTAGGAGATTATGTTTCTGTAGAAGAGCAGCTCACTGGGAATTACCTCTACACCTATCCATACTACACCGAGAAAAAAAACACAATTGCCGAAAGAAAGCCCAGGGTGAAATGCTGAGGGCACTGGGAAAACCAGGGAGGCTGGGCGTAGAAGCGGACACTCGGGCCCACTGGCTCAGGACAGATACCTGTGTGGGAAGACGGCGAATAACTGCTGCTTCCCAGAGCCCTAACAAACGGATGCCTGCCCACACCGAAGTCAAGAAAACCCTCCGGGGTCCGCTGGGGCCCCCTGAAAAAACACCTGGGTAATTTTCTGCCAGAGGCCAAAGGGTCTCATGGGGCTACTGGGGAGATTCGCCCTAGGAAGTCTGGAAAACCCTGTGATGGTGACAGAGTTTTAACAGCAACCTCAAATGTACATCCAGGGCTGGGTTCTTTGAGGGGGAGCCCGAGACACTTCTATCTCACTTGGGAACCTGAATGACATTACTAAAAATTTCCACATTTGGGGTTTCTAATGGGGTTTCCCCGAGAAAACCGCAGAACTGCCAAAGCTTCTGAGACCTGCAAAGGTCGCTGAAGTATTTCAACTAAACATGTCTCTATGCCAAAGCAGCCAGAACAGGTAAGCAGCAGCCTACAGAAAGTAGAATACCACAGAGTCATGAAGACCGGGAAAGGCCAAATTATGTTTTCTCTCCCACGCCGTTCGCTGCTCTCAACAATGGTGTTTCCATCTAGCTATGGGCTTTCCCAGGGACAGCAATCCCAAAGTGTCCTGGCCCACCAGGGTCCTCATACCGTAACTGTCCACATTCCCACTGGAAAGCTCCAGAGACACTCTTGTCCCTTCAGGAAAGGTCACATCATATACCATTCTGGGTGAATATCTCAGAGGCTGACTTATTTGTTCAGAAACTCTGGGGGCAAAGTTCAGTCTTCTGAGGCAAGTAATCTATTCATTAAAAGGGGTGCTTCCACCCTGCAATTAAGGCCCAGGAAGGGCCTTTGTCTAAATCCTTTACTAGAGTCAAGCTATGGCAGGTGGCTATCATTATTCCATTTTATAGGTGGGAGAGATGGACAGACAAGAGACAAACAGGCTCCGCATCTTGCCAGGTGACTCCAGGAAAGCGGTGGTGTGGCTATGAGTCTGGCGTTCCAGTCCGTGGAGCACCCTCCACAATTAAGCAGGCATACCTGGAGCAGGCCACCTCCTCCCCACACGCACATCATTCTTATCTATTGGTCGCACCTGAGAGGATTTTCACAACGGAAAAATTACCAAGAAGCCCACTCTGACTGGGCAAACCCTTGATAGCCACTCGAGTTTTCCCAGTGCCACAATCTGAGGCTCCACACACGCCTTCGGGAACCTGCTACTGCCGACACAGGCCCTGCTCCTCCTGCAGCTAAACAGTGTCAGGATCACAGACCTGAGTGAGCACCTCCACAGGCATGTTTTTCTTGGCCCAACAGCATCTCTGGCTCTCTATGCTAGTTTGCTGGGGTCACTTTATTGCTCCGTGGAGAACCTGATAAGGATGGGAAGAATTTAGACTTTGAAGTCAGGTCAACCTACATGTAACTTCTCATTCAGTCACTTAACTGGCTATGGGATACCTGAGGCAAGTCACTTAGCCACACAGGTACACTGGGATTAAACCTAGCCACCTTGGAAGGTTACTGTGTGGAATATATAAAATAGCATATCATTTCCATGAGGAAAGGTGCCATGTCTGGCTTATGGCTAGCACCTAATGCAGTGGATGTACCTCATAGTACATGCTCAGTGAATTGTGGCTGTATTAGTAAAAGACCTAACTAACACAATGCCTTGAACATAAGATGCACTCCATGAAAGCTCATTTCCTTTCTTTTTCCGGTAAGGATGTTAAAGTTAGAGATTATCCAAGGATGGAATGACCCATAACTCCTACACTCACGGATCCCCCAGCCACAGCCTCCAGGAGATGCCACTGCAGTAGCCAGTCTGTGTAGCTCACACAATGGTACCTGAGAGGGAAGTGGGAGGTACTTTCTACCCAAAGGATCCTGAGTCAATGTCTTCTGACCTCAGGGAAAATGCACGCCCAGAAATGGTTCTAACATAACTGGCTCATCTGCACGCATCCCTTATGTTCACCAAGGAGGACGTGATATATGGTATGTTGTCCAACAAGCTCTGGCAATTCTTGAGCAAAAAGAGAGAAAATGGAATTTCACTCCAGTAGCTGCCTAATGAACTTGCCCAGTGCTGTGTCTAAAACCTCTTCTCACGTGCAACACTGGGTGACTCGCAATTCTCTGGCCCAGGTAGAACTCTGGAGAGGCTGGCTGGCAGACAAGGAACCTCTCCCGGATTGCCTTTTGTTAATAGCTGGCAACAACCCACCTGTTATTAGGACCACTGGCCAAAGACAACAGTCATGCGAAGTAGGCAAGTGGCCCAAGTCTCTACCTGGAGATGCCTCAGAGGGTGTGTCTGAAGCACTGGAATCCTGTCCCTCCTGTAATCAGCTGAACAAATATTTGCCCCCAAAGAGAATCAAAGCAGGAGGGAATGAGAGGTCATTGAACAAACCAACAGGAACTATTTAATCATTTATCCCCCCAGGGAGTTCATTTACAGAATGGCTTTCAAGTCTGGTCAGCCTTAGCTCTAGAAAGCCTTCTACCTTTACCTCCCCCAATCCTACCCCAGTCATCTGATCTCTGACTTGATCTCTTTATACTTAGTACAAGGACTGGCAGTGGGAAGAGTGGATGAAGTTGCAAAGAAATGGGAAATAAGACAGGGGGTGGGGTTCCAGGGCAAACTCAGAGGTCTCTGCTCAGTGGTAAACTGAAGTGCCTGCCACGCCCTAGTCCCAGCCCACGGATAATTGCATTCTTGACATTCCTGAGTCCATGGTGCATGGCCCCTTCCACCTCAGCTCCTTCAATGGATGACTTATTTCCCACAGTCTGCTCAATTTTAGGGGTATTCTGAGGGGGCAGACTACCTCTCATAAGCCCTGCACTTCCCCTAGGCAGGGAGATAGCAAGGAAATAGGACTGAGCTCATTGCAGAAGAGCAAACACCGTCTACAATGACCCCTGGTACAGATTCTCTCACCACTATCTCATCCTGACTTGGTGACAGGCAAAAGAATCCTTCCTCCCTGGGAAAGCAGTGAGGCATGACTCCTGGGCCCAGAAAGTGTGCCTGGGACCAAAAACGACTACCACCGCAAACTTGTTGGAGTCGGTCACTGTGCTCACATTAGCTCCAAAATTTACAATACCCTGAAAATCAAGGGGGGCTTGCCACAATTTTTTAGTGGAAGAAGCTGAGGCTGAAGGTAAAGTGGTCTGTCCAAGGTCACGCATCTAGGTAAGTCACAGTGCTCGGACTCAAAGAGATGTCAGTTTGATTCTGAAGTCAGTCACTGAATCTCGATGTCCCACAGGGCCCCACAGACTCGGTTCTTGCTTTGCCAGCAAACAGTGCTCTCAGGGCCCTGGCAGGAAAGCAACAGGCAGAACAGCTGGAGCTCCCCAACTGATCCTAGGCAGTGAGGTACAAAGTCCAGTCTCAATGAGTGACACAGCAAGAGCTCAGCAAACAGGCCGACCGTGCAGAAAGTTGCACACTTCAGAGCAAATGAACACAGGGGTGCAGCACAAGCACAACTGGCCACTGCCCTAAAATCAGACAACCCTCAGCCATCCAAACCAGTGGGAACTCCTGCCTGGCCATGCCCTTTTCTGAGAGAATGATTATCAGGTATGCAAACTCTGAAATAAAGAGAATTTGATGTGGAGGAGGGAAGCCCAGGGCAGACATCCCTGAGGGAGTAAGAACGGAGAGGCTCATGGGTCACCGATACTCACTATCTTCTCCAGGCATTATACTCATCACCCCTTTGAGCGGCGAGCCATTGTGTCAGGGTGAGGGGACACTGGACTAACTTCCCACTCTCAAGTGAACAAACAGGCTATGCTTTCCTCCACTGAGAAACTAGAAGTCAAGTATGAAAGAGTGGGGTCATGAGGGTGACCAGAATGGAAGATGCCTGGTCCTTTGAGAACGAACTAGGTCATCTGTACTCCAGAACAGTTAACCTCTTGTGGTGCAATGAGGCCAGTCACGCCTCCTTAACAAACATGTGTGGCAATCACCCAGCACAACAGAGAGATACAGAGAAAGACTGGTGAGGATCTCTCTGACAAGAGGCCAAGGAGAAGGGACACACAAGGGGTGCAATCCTTACCCAGCCGCCGTTCTCCTGGATCCAAGGCTCTAGGTGGTCATTCAGGTAAGTGGCCATCCAAGTTGCGATCCGACTCACCAATACCTGCATCTCCTTGTCTACGCTTTCCACACACAGCGCCCCACCGAAGGAGAAAAAGGCCACAATGCGACCCCAGTTCACCCCATCCCGGAAGAGTTCATTCACTACCTGCTCAAAGCTCTGATATGCTGTCCCCGGGGTGATGTGGAGCTGGGATGTCAGGTCACTGAATGCCCGCCGGTACCTCAGTTCAAACTCATCGCCTGCCTCCCTCAGTGCCTGCTTCACCGCTGCCATAGGAATCACCTCCCGGGCATCCAAGCTACTGCTGTGGCCAGTGGCTCCATTCACGGCCGGGCTGTCCGCCAGGTGCCAGGATGGGTTGCCATTGACGGCACTGGGGGTCTCCATCTCTGATTCAGTTCCTTCTGGGGCCTCAGTTCTGTTCTCTTCCACATCACTAAACTGACTCCAGCTGTATCCTTTCTGGGAAAGCTTGTAGGAGAGAAAGTCAACCACCAGCTCCCGGTTGCTCTGAGACATTTTTATAATAGGGATGGGCTCGACCAGTCCATTGTCCAAAACACCTGCTCACTCAGAGTCTGGTCTCTACTTAGTGGTTGTCTTCTGAGATCCAAAGCCAAGATAAGGTTCTGAAGGGAGAGAAAGAGCTTCAGGAAAAAAAGAAATTAATATGCAAGCTATTTCACCTACAACATCACATTCCACCTCCAGATACCAGAGATGGTTTCTTTGTGGGTCTAGCTTCCCACAGACTTCAATGAAGTCCAATTTGAAAGCACCAGTGGGCTCTGAATCATCACACCGGCATTTTTTTTTACCCCAGCCACCCCCTTTTCTCCCAAGCTGTCTGCCCCCCATCCCCACCACCCGCTTCACCTACATTCAAATCCGTTTCAGAAGTCAGGCAGGTGCAGCCCCCCGGAAGATCTTTTGTATCATAGGTCGGGAGAGGAGGTGGCAGCCGGGATGCCGGTAATTCAGCTGGCCCCGAGGTGGCTGGCAAAACAACCCAGCTCCGGCTGGAGGGATCATGCGACCCAGCCGGCTGGGACCCCAGAGGGAGACACAGGAATTACGAAGCTCAGAAACCCGCCACCTCGCTTGCTTCCTCCTCCATCGCCCAGAATGAGGGCGGCCTCCTGCCACCCGGGAGCCCAGCCCCCTCGCTCTCGCACGCTCCTGGCTCTCCGCCTCCTACTGGGAGCCAGGAGAATTCTCCCTGAGGTGGCTTGTGTGGGCTTTAGGGTTTTTTTGTTGTTGTTGCTGTCGTTGTTCTATTTAAGTACCGGCCCAGGGTGAGGCTTCCGAAACCCTGAAGGGACTTCTCAATGGGGCTCAAGGTTTCCATGAGGGACAGAGGGAAGGGGAAACTGCCTCAGATCTGAGGTCTGACTTCGGAAAGACCATCCCCGGGCCTTTCCGGGAGGCTGAAGACCGGGGACCCCCCAGAAACGCCGCTGGTATTCTTTGAATTCCCCAAAGGCCCTGGACGCGGCGTTGGCGGTAGGGGATTGCCGGGTCCTCCATTTCCCGAACGGACATAATGGCCGCCGGCGCCCTGCACAAAGACCGGGTGAGGGTGAGGCGCCCGGCCTCTCCTCCGGTCGGGGAGAAGGGTTGAGGCCTGCTCGAGGACCCCCACAGCTGAGACCACGTTTTCCTGGAGCCAGGCCCGATGCGGCTTCCTGGCGCCCCCGGGAGGGCTTGGGGGCCAGGGGAGGGACCTCTCCGGAGCCCGGGGCGGGTGGGCTGTGGCCTCGCGCCTTCTCGCGCGCGCTGGGCCGGGTACCCGCTGGGCCACCGCCCCGTTGCTAGGCAACTGCTCTCCCTCAGGGGCGCCCCTAGACCTTTCTGGTCTCGCCCCCAGCGGCCCGCGCGGCGTAACCAATCAGAGAACCTAGTCGGCACGGAAGCGGGACGGCGAGGGCTCCCATTGGGCGCAGCGCCTGCCACGCATCGGGGAGGCGGTGCTCTCACCTGCGAGCCCCGCAAGCCGTGGGGGACCACATTCCCCCCTTCCTCCGCCAGGTCGCTTCCAGACGCCAGAGCTCTTCGCGGCCGAGTTCCGCGCCGCTGACCCGGGCTGGCCTACCTGGCTGACGGCTCGCTCTGTCTCTTCCGAACGAGCCGGCCTCAGTTTCCCCTGAAGAGATCTGGAGAACTTGCAAGCTCAGTCACTTCCGGTGCCGCGGCAGCGCGCGCGAGCCCGAGACGCAAAAGGAGTGCACGACTGGCGTGAAGACATGGAAGCGAGCGCCCCCTTGCGGTACATCTGGGGAAGCCGGAGACGCAAAAAAAAAAAAAAAAAATCAACGTTTGCATTCACATTTCCATTCATTGAGTCAGTCAGTTTCATCCATCTGTTAGCTTATATATGGAAAAAGCATTTCGTTGTGCCTAAGAATATTGAGTTTTGGATTCTAACTCGTTGGTCAAGTTCATCAACAGCCCTGTGCCTTAATTTCCTTCACTGTAAAATGGGTAAAAATCAAATTCAATCATTGAGTTACTGTGAGGATTTAAAAAGTTGTTTGTGAAGTCCATAGAACAGTGTATGGTCCATAGTATATGCTGCATAAATCCATCCATCAAATATTTATTGTTTGGGTGGCTGAAGGTAGAGTTGAGAATAAGAAAAAAACGGTCCCTGCTGCTTTCATGGGCACCTTTTCAATTCTTTAGATGGAGAGAGACAGTAAACAACTAAAAAAATATACAAACAAGGTATTTCAAATAATGACTAGTGCTATAAAAAAATAAATCGTGATTTATCAAAAGGAGGGTGAAGGGAGAGGTGCTACTTTTGACTGCGTGGTCAGGGATGTAAGCCCTGCCCAGGGAGGGAAAGAGGCATTTATTCAACAATTGTTTGTGTAGAGCAGCTGGGTGTTTCCTCTTTGAGAAGATGACATAGAACCCAACAGTGGAAGTACAAGAAAATGCCAACCCATGGGAAAAGCCTAATGAATGTCAACCTCGGCATAGGGAGCAGCTGGTGCCGTGTCCAGAGGCAGGAAGATTTTGGCGTGTTCCAGAAGCTGAAGGAGAAGCAATGTGACTGGAAGGTAGTAAGGAAGGGCAAATGTGATGTGAGAGGAGGTTGGAAAGTTGATCATGGGACTAAGTTGCACTTGATTCTAAACATTGAAAGATGTAATTTAATTGATTAAAATTTAAGTATACAGGAAAACAATGTTAAAAATATACCAAAGCCCTGGTCAGGTGGCTCAACTGGTTGGAGTGTCCTCCCATGCACCAAAAGGTTGTGGTTTCCTGTCCAGGTCAAGGCACAGACTAGGTTGCAGTTTCCATCCTGGACAGGGTGCCTATGGGAGACAACTGATGGATGTTTCTCTCTCACATCAATGTTTCTCTCTCTGTCCATGAAATCAATGGAAACATATCCTCAGGTGAGGATTAATATTTATATATGCACATGAGGGGGGAACCCCCAAAACCAGAATTTATTTTTTTAATTGTATATTTATTCTTACATGTTTAAACTTCAGTCACCTTCAAAGTACTCTCCGTTTGATGCAATACACCTATCGAGATTTTTTTCCCCGTACTCAAAACAGTTTTTGAATGTGTCAATTTTGATGCCTTTTTTTTAGTGATTTAATAATACAGTTTTATTTTTCAAAATGTGCAGCTGGTGGGACCTGTTGTTCATGCATCTTCACCAACAGCTGGGGCATCCCCACCTTCTGTATTTCTGGTGTAAATTACTTGAGCTCTGTGCTTTGAAACTAGTTTAATAAGCCCTTCACTAAAGAGCTCCTGAAGGGCTGCCCTGGCCAAGGAACCGCAGACCTTCAGTTGCTCAGAGACAACAGCTGGGGTTATGAGCTTGTAGTTGGGAACTTCCTTACAGAGTTTGTCATGTGTCGCTTTGTCAAACAAGTCTAGGTTATTGAGCTTGTCCCTAGCTTTGCCTTTGGACCACTTCTTCTTTTTGGCCTTGACCCCAGATTTGCTCACTGGGTCTTTGTATTTCTTGGCCGACTTTCCAGCATCTTTCTTCTTCCTGTTGTCCTTGGGTGGCACAGCGAAACTCGAGGAGCGCCAGCAATCACTCCGATTTTGATGTCTTTTAGTGCTTCTGCTGCTTTTTGTTTCACCTCCTCCACATTGGCAAATGTTTCCCTTTAAGGACTTTTTTTTTTTAATCTGGGAAAATAAAAAGAAGTTGCTTGGAGTGAGATCGGGTGAATAGGGAGGGTCAAGCATGGGGGTCATGCTGTTTTTGGTCAAAAACTGCTGAGTACTCAGTGCTGTGTGGGCAGGTGCACTTGCTCATAAATTGCCCATCATGAAAAAGGCAAATGTATTGAAAGAGTCTACAAAAAAAAAATGAACTGAAGTGGAATGCAGCCTCTCACAACAACACCAGCTGGTACACTGATACAAATGGGTTCCTATACCACTCACGTAGCAGAAGGCTGTACTACAAGGGGCCCTCCAGAAGAAAATTCTGGGGTTTTTTTGTGGGGTCCCATATATATATACATATACAGGGTCCAACAGAAGTAATGCCTACTTGAGTTGGCAATACTGTGAGTGTAGTAATTTATTGTTTTAATTTGAACATTTCACCTAGAATGTCATATGGTGTGCTTGAGTGTGATATTGTTATGTTACAGAATTACATGCTTATGATTTTGTAATAAAAAAGGGATGTTATTTGTGCCAGACCTCGTGTATATATAAAACAGAATAAAAAAGTGAGTCCTCTTCTCAGCCTGCTTCCCAGGCCCCGGTTCCCCATATAGAGATCATCATTCTTAACCCCTTTCCTCTAGAGCAGGGGTGTCAAACTCATTTTCACCGGGGGTCACATCAGCCTCGTGGTTGCCTTCGAAGGGCGGAATGTAATTTTAGGACTGTGTAAATGTAACTTACTCCTTAACTATGTGCAAGGAGCTCAGTGCTGCCGCCAGGTAGAAACAAGGGTGGGATAAAACAAGGTGGAGGGCCGGATTCCGCCCGTGGGCCTTGTGTTTGCCACCTGCGCTCTATAGTCTTTCAGAGGTGGTTGCTGTATTCACAAACAAACGTATATGTATAAATGTTTTACCCCAGTATGCTTTTTTTTGCTGAGCTCTACATTTTGGATCTCCCTCAATTTTTAAAATTAACAACTTCTAAAAGACGTGTCATAATTTACTTGCCCAATCCCCTATTTTGGAACACTTAGGTAGTTTCCAAATAATGCTATAACTTGTCCATTTGTTATTTTGCGTATGTGGGAGTTCACCTGCTGAGTGAATTCCGGGAAACAGAGTTATCAGTAAATGAGTGTATGGATTTGTTTTGGTTTGTTTTAATGGGTCCTGGCACGGCGGCGCTGTCCACAGCAGTTGAACCAGTTCGCTCCCCTGTCAGTGGGTGCCAATTTCCCCACATCCTGAACTACACGGTGTGTTGTCACACCTTTTTACCCTTGACAACCAGATAGATAAAAACCGAGAGACTCTTTTATTTTTCACTTCTTTTTAGTAAGAGTGAAGCTGAGCGATTTTTCATATTTATGAGTCTTTTTGCGGGGGGGGCTTGTTTAGGTGAATTCTCTGTTTAATTAATTCACCCTTTTTTTAAGTTAGTCTTTCTACTGATTTTTTCCTTATTGATTTATAGGGATTTTTATCCTTTTTACTTATAAGTTGTAAATATTTTTCCAGTTTATGAAGACATTTTTATTTTGTATGTATTTTAATTTACTGGTCTTTTCCTTTGTGGCTTCCAGGTTCTATGTCATTCTTAGGAACACCTTCTTCTGATCAGTATTATAAAAATAATTCTTTGTTTTTTCTAGTTTTTAGTATATTGTTTCATATTTTATATTTAAATTGTTGTCCTACCATAAGTTCACTTTGGTGTATGGTACAGGCATCCAAAATTTTTTTGCCAAGTAACTACCCCATTATCCCAATATTGCTACCTTTTCCCAACTCATTTGCAATGTCTCTGTTATCGTAATCTACATTCCCAATTTCTGAACTTTTCATTAGTTCCATGGAAGGGTTTTAAACTGGGGTAGGGCATGATCTTGCTTTTATTTTTAAAATCTGTGGTGTCACAATTATTTCAGTGTAAAAATTAACATTATGGATGTCTATGACGTGCTTTGGGAGCCCAGCAGAGGGCAGATCAACTCTGCCCAGAAACGTGGAATTCATTGAATTGGCCCTTAAAAGGAGAGAAAGGAGGTAAGGGGCATTTGAAGCAGAAGGCACTGCCTGAGAAAAGGCATAGAGGTCTGATGTAGGAGCCCATGGCATGTTCTAGAAATGAATTGAGATGACTAAGAGGGTCATGGTGGTAGCGGAGACTAAATGGAAACGTGTATCCAAGAGTGCGGGCCACTAAACAGGCACCAGAGGAGCCAGTCAGGCTGTTTAAACGGAAAAGTCACGGGGAGATTTATATTTTGGAAAGGTGGATACAGTCTTTCGGGAAAGGAACTTTGCAGTATTAGTCGAGAGGCTTGCAAACAACTCTGGAAAGGTCATTAAGAAATTATCTTTCATTGGAATCTAATTTATTTTATTTCACTATTTTTTAACCTAATAATAAATATTTATTGAGGGTCTTCTGTGTGTCAGGCATAACACTGGAAGTGACTGAAATCTAATTCAAAGAAGTGAAATGTAGCCAAAGATTTACCTTTGACAGAGGCGTTTATGCAAGGTTATTTATTGTGTTGGTCAAAAAGTCCATATGTTTTTCTGTATGATAAAAGACATATTTTTCATTTTCACTAATAACTTTATTGATTTGGATATTTTGAGTATGTCAGCTGTCTCCCGCGTGCTGTAACATTGAATTAATTGTTCTCAATAAATGTCTCGATTTGATCACTGTCAATTTCAACTGGTCTACCCAACCATGGAGCATCGTCCAGTGAGAAATCTCCAGCACGAAACTTCGCAAACCACTTTTGATATATTTAATCAGTCACAGCACCTTCTTCATTCACTGCATAAATCTTTTTTTGCATTTCAGTTGCATTTTTACCTTTCTTGAAATAATAAAGCATAATACACTGAAAATGTTGCATATTTTCTTCTATCTTCAATATTAAAATGACTACATAAAAATTAATCAATTTTGATAAGTTTTTTTAAATGCACTTTGATATGACAGCTGTCACAGTACAGTCTGACAAAATTGTTTCAAATGAAGTTAAAGACAACTAAGCACTACTAGAGCCAACTTATGGAAAAACCAAACAAACTTTTTGGTCAACCCAAATATCACAGGAAAGAAATTAAAACTGAGAAGTTCAGAACGATGGTTTATATGGGTTAAATTCACACATTACAATTGTAATTGAGGAATATTTAGTGATGTGGGAAAATGCTCAAAACATAACATTTTGTAAAAAAAATAGATTATAAAACTATACTGAGAATTATTCTAATTTTTTAAAAATGTACATTACATGCAAAATACAGAAGGAATTATACCAGAATGCTTAAAGGTGGTTATTACTGGGTAATAAAATTATGGATGGGGATTTATTTTTTGTAATACTTTTCTGTATTATCTAAACATGTCTGTATTTTTCAAACTGGAAAACACTATCTAAAAAACTTCTTCACTGAAATTTAGGTGACAAGAAAATGGTGATGTTAAGTGAAAATAAAAGTATACAAAATTAGATGTGTGACATGATCTCAACTTTGAATAATACCATTCACAGGAAAAAGCTGGGGAATCAATATGAGGACAAAAGAGAAATAGAGGACCCCCTGGGGGCACAGACGCTGAACAGGAACGGGACCAGAATGGCCAATAAACCTGAAAAGATGCTCTACTTCCCTCGTTGTCAAGGAAAATGCAAATTGAAACCTCAGGGAGATACCATTTCATACCCACTAGATTGGCAAAAAGTGAGAAAATCTGAACAAATCAAGTGTGATTCAGAATGCAGAATAACTTTGGAAAAAAACTGTATCATTACCTACTAGAGTTGAAGATAGCCATGACGAATGACCCAGCAGTCCCATTCTTTGATATATGTCCTAAATAACGCTTCCACACGTGCGAGACACAAGTATAAGAATGCTTGTAGCCTCACTACTTGTAGTAACACAAATTGGGAAACTACCTAAATGTCCATTACAGCAAAATGGTTAAACAAATAGTGTATTTATACGTAGTAATATGATACAGTGAGAATCTAAGTGACTTTAGCTACACAGAGCATGACAAAATCTCTGACACACATGGCTTGAAAAAACTGCAAAAAATAATGCAGTGTAATTCCATTTGTATATTGTTCGTTTCCTAATCAACATACTGTTGAGGATTCGTGGTAGCCAGCCTTCTCCAGATGGCCCCCCAAAGATCCCTGCCTCCAGTTATTCACACCCTTGTGTAGTTTCCTCCCGCATTGTACCAAACTTGTTCCGTGTGACTGATTGCAAATGGCAGAGGTGGTGGCATGTCACTTCCAAGGCTGGGTCACACCTCTTCCCCCACCTCGTCACTCCCTGTGGATGAGCAGCCAGCCCTCTGGAGAGGCCCACGTGTGGCCAAGATAGGAAGCTTCCTACTGGCAGTCGTGTGAGGGTCCTTCTGCCCCAAACAAGGCTTCAGATGACAAGAGGTGGCAGCTTGACTACAGCTTTATTTGAGACCCTGAAACAGAACCACTCCAGTAAGCTGGGTTCCTGACCCAGAAACCGTATGAGATAATAAGTGTTTGTGATTTAAGCTGCTCAGTTTAGGGGACACTGATTCTGCAGCAATGGAACACTAGTACAGGGATGTATGCATATGTGGGAAATTATGTATGTATGTGTTTGTTTATACAGTCTTATCTTTCTCACTTCAAAAGTAATGCTTTTTTATTTGTAATATTTGGGAAATATTGGAAATAATAAAGAAGAAAGAAAAAATAACTGTAACCTAGACTTTAGAGGCAATGTCTTCACTATTTGTATTTTAATATATTTTCTTCCTTTTTAAAATTGATTTTATTAGATATTGAGTAGTGTGTATAAATATAAATACATACACATATATGTAAAATTTATGAAAGGTATTAAGAATAATGAGGCAATAAATTATGTGTACATATATACAATTTAATTTAATAAGAACATTTCCATGACCTTCCAAGCTCCCCATTTTATCCTGTTCCCGGTTTATTTTGTACCCTCCTCTATCATGTGCAATGACTAGCTTGAACTTCATATTTGTGATCTCTTTACATTTCTGTATAATTTCTCTTTGACGGCTGTCACGAGCGGCTCACACCAGCAAACTTCCCCAGGGAGTGTCCTTGGGTGGTCACCTGGAGGTATCTGACAGTTACCTCGCCGCCCAGAGCAGGGCCCGCAGGCTGCGTCTCTTCTCCGAGAAGTAGGAGCCTCCGCGGAGCTAGAAGGTTGGTCCAGATTTCTGGCCTGGTTAGATGGTAGGAGTGACGGGCACAGAGCGAAGGAGCGGATTTGGAAGGGGCAGGAGCAGAAGGTGATTCTTTCTTTCTCTCTCATTGTTTAAAAATAGAGACTGAAGAACCCCAATGCTTTTCTACCCCACTGGCTCCTCCTCCTCTGTCCTTTGTAGACGTTTCTTTCCTACCAGGCTTTCGTTGTAAAAAAAATAAATAAATTCAAATACATGGCAACATTCTTTTTTTTAAAAAATTAAAAGATAAAGCTCCCATCATCTATCCTTTTTGTCCATAAATCCAGTTTAGTTCCCTCTGAAGTTCCCAAGGTTGTCATTTTGTTGCTTATCCTTTTACATCCTCCCTCTCTCTGCACACATCCATGTTAGGAGAGGCAGAATGTGCAATGGTTAGGGGTTTGGTCTCTGGAGATGGCTTTCTTGGGTTCAAATCCTGACTGTGTCACATGCAAATTGTATGACCATGAAGTTGTCTAACCTTTCTGGGTCTCAGTTTTCTCAATCTATAAAATGGGAATGATGCAAGAATCTTTAAAACTTGCAATACCTATTTAGTCAGGTGCACTGACCTCTTTTCCCTTAGATTGTCAAATTTAAAAAAAATGACAAAAGCCAATGCAACAATAGCAGTCCAGTGTGATTGAATCAAAACTGTACCTATTTTTTTTACCAGATTGGCCAAAAATGTATTTTTTTTGGTGTGCCACAGAATTTTAGTAATTAGTTTCTGTGTGCCATGAGGTGAACAAGTTTGAAAATCGCTGATTGATATCAATCAGCACTTTGTTTTTTAACTCAGAATGTGTCTCAAAGATACCTCTCTGTTAGCCCAGATCTAGGGAATTCTTTGAACTGATGCTTAGCTTAGTATTCCATTCTATAGGCAGGGTTGTTGTTGTTGTTTTTTTTTTTTAAGATTTTACTTATTTACTTTTAGAGAGACGAAAAGAGAAAAAGAGAAACATCAATGTATGAGATCAGTTGTCTCTTACGCGTTGCCTCTCACACCCCGAAACTGGGGACCTGGCCCACTACCCAGGCACGTGCCCTGATTGGAAATCAAACCAGCGACCTTTCGGTTCTCAGGCAGGCACTCAATCCACTGAGACGCATCTACCAAAGCTATAGGTAGGTTATTGAAATAAGCCCCTGTATATGGACATTTAGGTGGTTTCCAATTTCTCTCAACGACAATGCAACAGCCTACTAAGTGATTTCCCTATTTCCCATCTTGTTCCTCTTCCCTCTGTTGTCAGCATAGCAGCCGGTTATTTCATTAAAAGCAGAGAGTAAATCAATGCTCAAAACCCTCCCAGGACTTCCACCTCATTCAGAGTGAAAAATCAAAGTCCTTATAATGGCCTAGTTGGTCTGCATCCTGCCCCAGAATATCTCTGGCTGCAACTCCTGATGTTCTCCTCCTTGTCCGTTTGACCCAGTCACCCTGTTTCCTAGCTATTTCTAAAACATTCCTGCTATGCTCCTGCCTTTGCTCTTGGCTGTTCCCTGTGCCTGGAACATCTTCCTTCAGTTATCTGCATGACTCACTCCTTCACTTTCTTCAGGTCTTTCCCCAAATGTCCCTGACCCGCCCTATTGAAAATTGCAAAACTCATTTACAGAGATAAGGCCCAAACAGTGATGGCTGAAATTGTGGATAGGATGGACCAGATGCGTCTGTGCTCTCTTCCAGCTCTAAAATTCTGCGTTGCTGATTTCAGACCTCCGAGTCTCTCATTCACGAAGAATGGGAACTTGAGACAGCCTAGAATGTAATCAATGCAGAAGGAATGAAAAGAGAGGAATCCCTTGGACCAGGCTTACTTACCTCTTGTTGTTTCTGGAAGGACTTGGGAAGTTCTTGCACACACCGTGGCCTCCTGGCCTTGCCTCATTCGCTCACTCACTGACTCACTGGGCACCCTCTGCCTAGTAGGCCCTGGAGACAGCACAGGTCGGGTGCCCTCTCCCTCCTAATATAAAGCAAGCTCTCTCTGCCTCCACCCTCATCCCAGGCCTGGCTTCTCCCTGGCCCTGCACAGACCTGGAGCTTGAATGAGGGGTCTGCTGAAAGTGCGCAGTCACAGCCCAGACAGATCCTGCCCTCCGTTTCTGTCTAGTCCCTCCTTCCTTCTCTTATTGTCATCTACCCTTCGGGGCCTGGGAGTGAATGATTTTGCATTTATCACCTCCTAAGACAAAACACCATTTATTTATTTACCTTATTTAATGTGTGTCTTCACTTAGAATGTCAGCTACCTCAAGACAGAGATTTTGTCTGTCTTTTTACTGCTGAATGCCCACACTTAGCACAGTGACTGACACAGAGTAGGCCTTTAATAATTGCAGTGACTGTGTCTCTGTGAGAAAATGGGTGAGTATGTCTCTTGGAACTAAACTTAGAAATAGAAATCCTAGGTTGCAAGGCATACATGTTTGTTGTTTTAATAGATGTTACCAAGTTGCCCTCTAAAGCAGCGGAACCCATCCATTCTCCCACCTGCTGAGTCCCCTTGCAAATCCTTGATACTTTCCAACTTTTAATTTTGGTCAATCTAATGGGTGAAAAATGGTACCTTTTTGTTTAAATTTCCCATACTACTGGTAAGGCCAAACAACCTTTTATGACTTTAATGGCCAGTTTTGTTTCTTCTTCTAAGAATTGGCTATTTTCCCCATTTTTTCCTATTGAATATATTTTTTGGTCCTTTCCTCAGGAGAGTCATGGGAGACATTTTTTTTCACAGTCTGGGTTCTAATCCTTCGTTATACATGTTGGAAGTATTTTACCTCTCAGTCTTGTTTGTTTTTCTTCTGTCAAACAGAATTTTAAAATTTTGGTTTGGTTGGTCTTTTCTTTTGTCTTAATTTTTTCTTATAGCTTACCTAAAAATTTCCTACCCCAACGTAATCAACATATTTTTTTAAGATTTTAAAATTTTTAATTTTTACACATACCTAGGGTTTTAATTCTTTTAAAATTTATTTTTGTAACTGGTACAGGATAAAAATCTAATGTAATGTTTTCTTTCCCCAAATGAAAAGCAAATGTCCTAACTCCATTATTTATCTGATTTGAAATTCTAATCAGATAAATCTAATTCCAAATTAGAATTAGAATCATTTTATAATCTAATTCTAAATTCTGATACACGTGGTACACATGGGTCTGTTTATGGACTCATAACTTTTTCTACTGGTTAAAAAAATTTCTATGGCAATACCCTACTTAAAAATACTTTTGTATAAAATTTCAAACACATATCTGTATGTGAGTATGGATATACAAATGTGTCATGAGCCTATCACTCAGTTTCAACAATTACCAATTTTTGGCTAAACTTGTTTCATTTATACTCCCACCTCCTTTCCTCCCCTACATACTCCCAATTATTATTATTATTTTTTTAAAGATTTTATTTATTTATCTTCAGAGGGGAAGGGAAGGAGAGAGGGAGAGAAATATCAATGTATGGTTGCTTCCTGTGCATTCCCTACTGGGAACTGGCCTGCAACCCAGGCATGTGCCCTGACTGGGAATCGAACCCTGATCTCTTGGTTCACAGGCCTGTGCTTAATCCACTAAGCTACACCAGCCAGGGCACATACTCCCAATTATTTTGAAGCAAATTTTAAAGTCATTTCATCCCTTTCATTTCTGTGTGTATCTCTAAAAATACGAAGTACTAAAAACCAAATCAAACTAAATTGAAACAAACAAAAAACCCTTGCAGTTTATTTTTTGAAAAAACTAGATCTTGAGTCCTATAGAGTTTTCTCATCTGGATTTTGCTGATCGTGTCCCTATGGAGTCAACTAACCATATTTTAAAAATTACTATAATTTCATAATATGTTAATGTTTATGAGATCTGGTATGGCAATTTCCCCCTCTTATTTTTCAAAATTCAGATGCCACTTCCTGTGCTTTTCTTCTTCCATTTACATTTTGTAATGAACTTGGCAAATTTCATAACAAAACCTATTGGTATTTTCATTGGAATTGCCTTGAGCTTTTATTAGGGAGAATTAACATATTTACAATATTGGATTTTCCCATCCATTAATAATGTATATCCATCTTATTTAATTACTTTTAGAGTTATTCAACAAAGTTTTACAGTTTTTAATTTTCCCATAAAGGTCTTAGGTTTATTTTTTATTTATTTAAAAAATTTTATTTATTTTTAGCTAGAGGGGAAGGGAGAGAGGAAGAGAAACGTCGGTTTTCTCTCGCGGCCCCCAACTGGGGACCCGGCCGTAACCCAGGTATATGCCCTGATCAGGAATCCAACCAGTGACCTTTTAGTTCACAGGCCTGGCTCAGTCCACTGAACTACACCAGAGACGGCAATTTCAAAAAACTTGGTAGCTTGTGTTGTTATTATGGACGGTGATCTTTTTGTTCTCGTCGTTATTATTTTCTAATTGATTATTGATGATGTACAAACCCAGACATTCTTAATTCAAATCCCAGCTCCTCTGCTTATCACGTGATTTCAGACAAGTTTACTCAACTTCTCTGAGTCTTCGTTGTCTCTTCCACAATATGAAAATAAAAACACTAGCTATGTAGTTGGAATTAAAACAGAAGGACGGTGCACCCAGTAAGTCGCCGTTTTAAAGCAGTACTGTCAGGGCGCGGACTGGATAGAGAATTTGAGGGATTCCTTTATTGGCAGAGAAGCTGAGGGTGATCTATCTCGCACGTAGGGGATTCTAAATTAAAACGAAGTGAATTCCTATTATTACTCAGGCACAATGCACAACTATAAGGAGAATATTAAATTGTTTTTTCCGCAAAAGTTCTGGGGAGATCTAGGATGGACACTGTTCTGTTACTGAAACCGACCCCCCATCTCTTCAGTTGGTACCACCTTTCCCAAATAGTTTGGAGCCGAGCATTCTGGGCTTTGTAGTAAATTCCTAATTAGAGAGGTTCCAATGGGATCACGCAGTCGCCTGAGACTACGTTTCCCAGAGGCCTTCGGGGCAGGTTGTGCTTCGCCATCGTGACTTCCGGCGTTTTGCGCACTCTAGGGCCAATCGGAAGACTGAGGTCACCGGGTCCTGGCAGTCTGATTGGTGCATTCGACTAGAGAGCCTGGGTTCAAATTTTCAACGGCACTCCTTGAATCCCGCGGCGTCTCTTGCGGGTGTTTCGCCGTTGCCGCTGAGTCCAGGTGAGCCAAGCGGGGAAAAGGGGAGCAGCTGGAGCGCGGGAGTACCTTTTCCTGATTTTTGAGCGGCTGGAGGTTGCTTCCAAATTTCCAGTCGGTCCGCGTCTCTAGGCCCGGGTTTCTGAAGCTTTTGTTGGGCGCTGTCCTGGCCCGGGCCGAGTGGGAGTCGGGCTTCCAGAACAAGGGAGCCTTGTTTTCGTTACAGGATTTTCCCGAGAAGTCTGTCCGCGGCCAGTCTAGTGGGCTGTATCTGGAGGTAGAGGTGGGGGCCGGCCGTGGGAAGTAGGCGGAAGGAGTTGCGAGAGGCTGTAGGGGCTATTAGTAACGTTAGCAGTTGTTACTACCACGCACACATGAAATAAGCATTTACTGGGGTAAGCACGCTGCGTGCGCTTTCTCAGTTAATTTTCACATCAAGCCAATGAAGTAGTGATGTTCTTAGCCTCACTTGAAAGGGAAACTGAGGCCCACAGTCTAGATAAATTTAGAGAAATGGGCGACACTGTATTCTCGCCCTTAAGAAGTGTTGCATTTGTTGAAGGGAAACAGATGTGGTCACAACTACATTTCAGATATTAAACTCCCCTGGTCAAGCCACCCCTATGTCAATCACCCTTGGTTTTTGGGGTGTAGCGCTGTTAAGTGTGTCAGTTCTGTATGAAGTTGTCACTCCTGGGGTCAAAATTAGTGTAACTCCCAGCTCACTTAGCTAATTAATTGACTTTTGAAGGACAACTGTATGTTCAAGTTGGTGTTCGATACTGTAGGTCTATCACATATGATGTACTTACTCAAAGGGTTTTCTGGTGTGCTTGAGGCCAAAAGAGGGATTCGAGTGGACGAGTGACAACCAGAACAAATTAAGATGGCATCTGAGTGTTCTGCTGTCATGTATTGTCAGTGTCCTAGCAATTGAGAGGTGAGGAAGATCAATGAAACTTAAATATAGACAGGGGTGTCTTTGTGAAGCAGGTGGGACCCGAACTGGCTCTTGATAAGCGAAGTTTGTGAGCCAGGAGCTAGAACAGTCTTGGTACATAGACATCACCCACTTAATGTCTTTTGAGGTGACTAGGCAGGAGGGCGTTGTGTAAACTGACTACAAAAGTGCAGGTGTGAAAAAATGGACTTATTCAGCTAGGTTGGTAAATTTGTTTAAACTTTGAAATCATATAAATAAAATAGGGTTACTTTGGCCAACCTTATGCTTAAGTCTGTGTATTCTAACCTGAATTTATCCTACAGTTGCAATTAAGCTTCTCCAGGGGATGGGATTGTGGGGGAAGGTTCTTCATTTCTTGTTTCTGAAGGAGGAGAGGTTCACAATTCTTCTATATCCCCTATATATTTGTTATTTTCTCCAGCCTTTTCTGGATCTCTTCCCTAATTCTTTTTGAATTGGTGGAGAAGAAAGGAGGAGGAGAGATTCAGATGCCCCTTGGCAAACTTAATTTTCTTTGCCATGGGTGAAGGTAGGAAGCAGAATTGATGACAGGTAGATCAAACATCTCAAGCAATTCTGTGAATAGATGTGTGTTTGAGACAAGGACATAGAGATCAGCAGCCCAAGGGTGGTTGTGAGAAAGGTGTAGATAACTGGGAGGAGTTCTCTTCTCCCCTGCTTGCAAAGAGAAGCTTGATTAGGGGAATTTAAAGATTAGTGAGATAATCCTCCATGTTAGTGGGGGAATAAGATGGGGAAAAAGGGGGGAAAGGTACAGGGAATAAGTAGCATAAATGGTAGGTAGAAAATAGACGGGGAGGGCAAGAATAGTATGGGAAATGGAGAAGCTAAAGAACTTACGACACATGGACATGAACTAAAGTGGGGGGAATGCAGGTGGGAGGGGGTGTGCAGGGCGGAGGGGAATAAAGGGGGGGGAATGGGACAACCGTAATAGCATAATCAATAAAATATATTAAAAAGATAAAGATTAGTGAGAAAGGTAAAAGTATGTAGGAGCTTACTTTGAAAATTAAAAAAAGGCTGTTTCTATTTTTAAAATTTAAAAAAGTGGTAAAAGTTTTTTCATATTTTAAGTGTGCCTCCTATTTGTCCTGTTTGAATAGGACAGAAGTACACATTACCACCGCAAAATTGCAGGTTTCGGAAAGGTTTCTGTAAAATGGGAGTAGGTCACATGAAGGACACCAGGAGACAGCAAATGTACCCTAAAAAATTTTAAGAACACTTTTACACTGATGAAACAACACTCTATTTAAAGTTTGGCATTTGGGGATCTCTACAACTTAGACTTTAGCTCTCAGAGCACTCTCTGGTTTTGAGAGTGGGCATCCTTGGTGTTATAGCTCCTTCCTGTTCTCTGTTAACCTTTTTTACTACAGAGAATTCGAACCTGTTTCATCATCTTTCTGTTTCTTCCAGGTTACTGGGAGACTTGCTAGACTTCAAGATTGCAAAGGAGAGGTGAGAGTACATTGCAACTTGGATTGGACTGACAGATTGAACCACAGGTAAGGTAGTGTCCATGATGAGTTACATTAAAAAAGAACAAGGGAAGAATTAATATATTAGCTTCAAAAGTGTTTAAATATGTTTGACCTATCTTAATAAAGTAATGTGTTTTGGAACAAAATTTAATATTGCAAAAGCAAAAGAAAACATAACCCATTATCCCACTTCTCATAAACTATGGCTAAAATTTTGATAGGTTTCTTTCTGCCTATATTTGGTTTCAGAAAATCATGCACTGAAAACCTTCATTTTTTCCCTGCTTAATAGGGTATGAACATTTTTTTATGCCATGAAAATTTTGTAGAACATAATTTTAATGGTTATGTAGTATTCCGTTACTGTATGGTTCTACTGTGGTGTTTTACCCAGTGAAATCATTCGTCAAAAAGAATGCATATTTTTAAGACTTTGGTACATAATACCAAATTGACTTTTGGGAAAATTATGCTGATTGACATACCCACTGACAATGTACAATGTATTCACACCGGCACAAATTTATATATTAAAAATATGTAATGCATTTGCATCATGCAAAAATCACAATCATGTAAAAAGATTTAAAATAACTAAAAATCTTCTTCCAATCCTGTAACTGTCTACCTCACTCTGTGTCTCCCCATAGATAATCACTTTCTTATAAATTTTTTTAAAGATTTTATTTACTTTTAGAGAGAGGGGAAGGGAGGGAAAAAGAAAGGGAGAGAAACATTAATGTGTAGTTGCCTCTCACGCATCCCCCTAGTGGGTGCCGGGACCACAACCCAGGCATGTGCCCTGACTGGGAATCGAACCAGCCATACTTTGGTTTGCAGCTTGGTGCTCAATCCACTGAACCACACCAGCCAGGGCAATAATCACCTCTTTAGGTTCTTGGGGCAGGGTATATATCTCCTAAACCTCTTGAAGGATATAAACCTTTACAAGTGATTGAAATTTGATGAGGATTGTAACCTGCAGCCCCACTGTCCACCCTTACAAAGTCTTTCAGCTTCTTACTCTTGGAACATCAGAAACACTTTGCTATTCTACAGAGATTTTCTGTTAGTATCCTAAAAGATCTGTGTCATTATTTGGCGTTGGGGTAAATGGCATCATTGATTTCTATCCAGGTCCTATTAGTTGTATAAGAGTGGATTATGGTGCAGGGGTATCCAGCCTTTTTGTGTCTCTGTGCCACACTGGAAGAAGAGTTGCCTTTGGCCACACATTAAATACATTGTGACACGTAATGACAAATCTCATAATGTTTTAAGTAAATTTACGATTTTGTGTTGGGCCAAATTCACAGCCATCCTGGACTGCATGCGGTCCTCGGGCCGCAGGTTGGACACCCCCGGACAGAGTCTATGAATAAATTAAATAAAGCAGAGCTGAGTAATTCTTCCAAGAGAGTATAGGGAATTCACAAGTTTGAGAGAGAAATCATAGAAAAATATATTTGCTTGAGGTTTCTGGACAGTGATGAATTAAAACAAGTGTCCTGTGCTGACTTCTGAGTGCTTGGACAGAGGGATTGTCGTTGGATTTTAAATTGACCCAGTTTTGGAAGCTTCATAGATCTGTTTCTGTAAACAGATCCAATTTCAACACAGAAGTTAGCAAACTTAAATGTGGAAACACAAAGTCCATTAACATCCTTCAGACTTAGTTTTTGATTTAGATTAACAGTTAAGATTGCATGCTGGATTATGTTGCCATTTACTGACTCCTGCTGATTTCTATGCACAAAAAAAAATGTAGGTGTTTTCTCCCTGGGTAAGATGAAAATAACTCAACTCTATTTAACTTGTGGTATTGTAACAGGATCTCCTATCCCTTGTGAAAGTAGGAGAGGGTGTCCCTGGGGAAATGGCATTGCCTGGGATGGGACCATCGTAACTAAGACTTCTAATGGAGTCTTGGGTTGCTCTGTTTACTCTGTGACATTACCAGTTGTTTCACTCACAATTTTTTTCTTGCAGTAGAAATAGGCAGGATACAGTTTTAAAGCTGGATAGTGAGGTTCTCAATTGAGAGGATCTATCACACCAAAGTCTTTGTTTTGCTTAGGAGCTGCTAGTCGGCCTTGCTTAGAATGCCCCCTTTTGCCTTTTCCCCCCACCCGCTCCTGAACCTGCACCTTTTGATTTATAGAGCTTGTCAAAGCTAGTTATTTTTGGTTTGAGAGTGAAGAGAGACAGGAGGTGATAGAGGTTCATTTCAGATGACTGTGGGAACAGGTTACGTTGCTGCTTTTGCAGGCTTCCTCAGTTGTATGCTTTACCCCCATTTGATTCCTCTTTCCATTTACCTCCCCCAGAAAAGTCAACTTTCATCCTTAGCCCATAGAACGCTGCAGCTCAGCTCTGTATCACTTTTACCAGAAGCCTGCTCTGACCCTTCTTCACTCTGCCTCTTCTCGGCACTTCCACAGTTTATCCTTAGTTGCCCTGGGTTTGTACCCCACTATAGCAAGGGTCATAATTGTATCTTCCATTCAACTGTGAGTTCCTTAAGGGAAGGGATTATGTATATCCTTTCAGTCTTTTTTTGGGGGGGGATGATGTCCTTTGTTTATCAAAAATGAACTATATGATATGATGGATGGCACTTAACAAGCAGTTTTTAAAAGGAAACTAGTTCATAACATATGGGAGAGGCTTTTTTCTCATGTCTGTTGTAGGTTTATTGGTCAGAAAGAACTATTTTTTCCACTTAGTTTCTACATTTGCAGGAATCTGAAGCTGTGGTGGATTTAGATAATTTTGAAACGTAATGCTGACTTTTGAAATGTAATACTGATTCTCTTTCTCTTGCTTGGCAGCTTAATTTGTTTGGGGGAATACGGTTGACTCGTGCTTTTTTTTTTTTTTTTAAGTGAGACCTGTTGACAGAAATTCAGTCTTGATTAAGGGGTGCAGGAAGGTATCCAGTTCCCACCATGCATGAGGCTCTCTCGTTTGTTTGTTTATTTATTTATTTCTCTATCTCTTTTTTTCAGGCTCTCTCATTTAGAGTTGGCTTTGGCCCTGGCCTACTCCATTTCCCACTAGGCCTTGTGCTCTTTAATTTTTGAAGGTTTTACATCCTAGTAATTATTGTTTATGGAAGAGGTAGTGCAGTGAAACTGGCATGACTCTGTAAGTTACCTTTGGCTTTGTTCCTGGCTCAGCTGTCTACCACCCATTACTGAGGAGAGCCAGACTTCCCAATGGCTGTGCGTTTACTTCCTTGTTCCCCTCTTTTGGGGGTCGGGAGCACGATCTCCTCCTGAGTTGGCCATGCTATACCAAAAGATAGCTCAAAAGAAGCTTTTTAAAAAAGAGGTCATGTTAAAAACAGTATTTTGGTTTTAAAATAACAGCTGAATAGAGATTAGGTGTGTTTAGGTTTGAGCCCCTTGCCTTTTAACCCCCACCAATTGCATGCAGTCAGAGACCTCTGAGGCCATCCCTCCTTCTGATGTTTGAATAACCTCTTCATAGTGTCTTTCTTTCTAGAATATCCAGTGAGAGGTTCAGGCTCACTTTACATGCAGCAAAAAGTTTACAAGAGTACAAACTTAGAAAAAGAAATCAAGGGGCAATGTTTTACTTTATGGTAAGATCTAGCTCAGAGCTTTTCTGGTATATTTAGAATAGGGTTTTTAATTTATCAGCGTTCTTTATGAACAACTTGTCAGGGATGCTCAGTTTTTGTGTAGAGCTGAGTTTTGTTTTTATTTTTTTGGTCTAACATCAGTAAAATTTGGTTGACTACCTCATTTTTGAAGGAATATTTATGGGAAACTCTGCATGTTATAATGATTCCAGATTTTGGAGTCCTACAGACCTGGTGTTAAAACAAAACCGCTACACGGTTGGTAATTGGAGTAGCTTAACTTGTCTGAACCAGTTTCCTTATTTGAAAAATGATGATATCTGTCTTTCATACTGTTAATTCACTTTAAATGAGATGATTTATGTAAAGTGTGTGGTAAGGTGCTTGGCCTATGGTAGACAGGATTTAGAATTTATTATTACTTACAAATGATTTTGTCTCTTGCTTCTTAACATTTGATATTGATCTATACAAATACCTATTTTTAAGTAAATATGAAAAGCAGTAGATGGTGCAATGGGTAAGGACATACCTTTAGGGCCTGTCTGGGCCCAAATCCTGGCTCTGCTACTTCTTAGCTGTGCTGTGACTGAACAGTAAATAACGCTGTCCCTCAGTTTCCGCTTCTGTAAAACAAAGGTGTAACAGCACCTACTTCATAGGGTAATTGTGAGGGTTTAGTGACTTAATGTAAAACGTTGCCCACAGTGCCTGGCCTGTCATAAGCACTCAGTAATTAATAGTTATTATTTTTAACTTTTTTTTCAAGTTTACAAACCTTTTTCATTAAGTCAATACCCAGAAACATTTTATTTTTAAACGAAAACATTACAAAAGAAAGAGGATGTATAACATTGGATATGTGAAAGTTAATAGCCTATTTATAGACCATGCAAATGGGAAGTGTGATTTCCAGAAATCAAGAGTTTTAACAGTTATTGGTGGTTTTAAGAATATTTAATAAAATTTTCAGGAAGCCCTATAACCTAGATTTAGGGGTATTTATTATACTGCTTAACCAGTTCTTTAAGCTGAAAAGGTATGTATTTATATAATAAAACATTCAGAGAGTATAAAAGTTCATATAATAAAGAGATTTCTTCTGACTTAGAAGTCCCAGCTCTCTTCCCAGACAAAAATACCGTTAACATTTTTGAGTCTCCTTCCACAATAATCTATGTATGTACAAGGGTACAAATAAGTACATATCACCCTTTTCTCTCTTTTTAACATGAATGGGAACACGCACTTCTGCATTTTGCTTTTCTCATTTAATAGCTTGGAGCTCATTCTGCACATATAACCACATATGAAAAGTTACTTTATATTTTATTATATGTTTATGCCATAATTTATTCAACAAATCTCTTATTGTTGGAATTTGGGTTTTCAGTTTTTTGGCTTTTATGCACAATTCTATAGTGAACTTTCTTATACTTGCATATTTGCATAAATACATATCTATAAGATAAATTTTTATGTTTGGAAAGATCTTTCAGAAAGAGCAATGCAAATAGCCTCCAAAGAGGCTAGCAGTGTAGATCCATAACTAAAAGAAAAAAAGAGAGTCTGAGGGGTTAAATTTGATTCCTTTCCAGGTGGTTTCAGCAGCATGCTTTAGTGGAATGGTGATTTTTAGGAGGCTAAGTGGGGTTGCTGCAAATTACATTCCTGCCTCTTCCCTCCCCCAGCTTTAGTTGTCTTCGTTACATCCCTGCCTGGGAAGTATTCCCAGTGACCTGGGTTAGGCATTAAGATCATGGGAATCCAGGATTTTCCCATGTCTTCCAGCATACTTGTTCATAAGAACAGGAAAACTTCCTCCTTGTAGAGGGGGAATTTTAACCACTGCCAGTCACTGGGGAATCTTTCAGTAAGGGTCCTTTGAATAGAAATTTGGTCAAGGAGAGGAAGGGTATCAGTAAGTCAAAAGCAGTGATAATATTTTATGGTTGTATGTATTCATAACATTCAAAATATCTCCTAGTTTGTTTATGGGAAGTAGGTAGGCAGAAAGGTAGAGTGACTTGCCCGTTGCCTTATACACCTAGTAAATATCAGAGGCAGGGCGAGAATTCTGGACTTCTGTGTTTGTTTGGATTCTTTTTAGCTATAAGTGACAGAATATGTAACTATAGTGGCTTATAAAAAAATAGTATTACTGTCTGGAGGTAGATGGCTGCTGATATTTGGTCATCAGTGATCACTAGCTCAGTGATGTCAGGGTCAGTGTCTGCTCTTAGTCATCCGCTCATGCGTACACGAGGGCTGTACCTGTAGCCATTACAACTGCCTTCAAGGCGAGAAGGAAGGTGAAGGGAAAGGGTAGGAACAGGCACTGTAGCTGTCTCAGGAAGGTAAGAGTTTTCCTATGGATCCCACAACAGATGTTTAGTTTTCTCTTTGGCTAGAACTGCCCTGTGGCTAGTAGCCCCCAAGCTTCCCAAGCTTGGAAGGTGGCAGTCAAGGAGGTGACTTCCATTATAGTGTGCTTCCTACTGTTTTGATGACGTTCAATGAAAAATATTTAACAATGGCTTGACTTAAGCTATGTTAATATCTAATTCCCTTTATACTTGAAGTTCACACTGTAGAATTTAAATATTGTATACTATCTTATTTATTGAGAATATAGGACTTTGGCTGCTGTCTAGATTTAAATTCCTTTGTGTCTGAGACCATATCTACTTTTTGTGAGACTTGGTGTTTCATCCTTGAATATAGGAAAGGAGCTTCAATATCATCAAACCCACATCTTATGACCCTTAGCAAGTGTATGAGTGGATCGCTAAGAAATAGCTTATAGAGTTAAGTTGAATACTGAAAGTAGAAATGAGGGACAGTGAAAATGATAGAATGAGGATAATAAAGAATTGTCTATTTAGTGCAAAAGGCTATGGAGAATGGATCTACTTGGGAATAAATACGTCATTACTTTCAATGAAAATAGAAACATTAACTGCATTAATGTGCTTCTGTAATTCACAGGGTGAGAGGGAAGAACAATATGGAAGGAACATTGTGCTGAAATCAGGATCCTCAGTTATAGATCTAATTCTGCTTTTACATAACTGTTCGATATTGGGCAAGTCATTTATTTATTTATACTTTATTTATTTTTAGAGAGAAGGGAAGGGAGGGAGAAAGAGAGGGAGAGAAACATTGATCAGTTGCCTCTTGCACACCCCCAACCTGGCACCTGGCCTGAAACCCAGACATGTGCCTTGAATGGGAATCAAACCAGCCACCTTTCAGTTTGCAGGGCGACACCCAACTCACTAAGCCATACCAGTCAGGGTTTGGGCAAGTCAGTCAATCTCTCTTACCTTCAGCTTCCTCTTCTGGGGCTGGGATGATGATCATTGCTTTCCGGGATTGTTGAGAGTATTAGGAATAATATGTATTTAGTATTTCATGGTACCTGGCACACCTAAGTGCCTTTGGTAACTGTTTTTACCATGATCATTAGTATTGCTGTGTGATCTTGGAGGACCCCTTTTTGCATCAACTAATCCTTATCTATAAACTGCAAAAGTTATGCGTTGTCTAAGATTCCTCCCAATTCCAAAATGTTGTGTTTCTACACTAAGTTCCTTAGCCAGGGCATTATTTAAAGGTAGCTGTGCAGTTCCGATTACATAGGGAGACCATGGGAAGATGGCATTCTGTAGTGTATAAATTGATGTCACTATGTAAGCCAAACAGCTCAGAACAAATGTGTCTGAGGAATTGAAGCAGTTTCTGGATTATCCCAGGCCCCTGAGAGAAGCTAATGGAATGCTGGCCAAACCACTGAGCAGCAGTGAAGTTGGATGTGACTAATCTTAAGATTTCTCTCAGAGTATAGTAGTGGCATAATATAGAGAAAATATACACTGAGGGCCATTAGCGCCTAGAATTGGTGACAGTTTGGGGAACTGGCACTCCTTTCTGGTAATGTAAGTGGGCATTCCTCTTCTGAGGAACATTTTCACAGTATGTATCAAGAGCCAGCAAGTCCACCTTTAAGAATTTTTTAAAAAATATTTATTTACTTATTTTTAGAGGGAGAGCAAGTGAGGGAGAAAGACAAGAAGAGAAACATTAATGTGTGGTTGTTTTTCATGCACCCCCAACTGGGGACCTGGCCCACAACCCAGGCACATGCCCTGACTTGGGAATCGAACTGGTGACCCTTTGATTCACAGGCTGGCGCTCAATCCACTGAGCCACACCAGCCAGGGCCATCTTAAGAAATTACCTTAAGGGAAGAATTATGAATGTGTACTGAAATTCAGCTCCAAGGATATTTTTCTAGTAGTATGTTTAAAGTGAAAATAGTGGGCAAAGCCTAAATGTAGGGGTTAAATAAACCAGTACGGCCGTCCATTGATGATATATTGACATTTATTGGCATGGAAATATGTGAACATATGCAAATGTCCCATGATCCCATTTTTTAAAAGTTTGTATATACGGAGTAGGGGAGAGAGACTGGAATAGTGTGGCATTGTAGATTTTTAAAAAATCTGTAAACTTTTTGTGCTCTAATTTTCTAATGAGCATGTATTTCTATAACATTAAGGGCTTAATGAAAGATACTTAATTTGATAAATGTGTATGCAAGTGATTACTGATATCCTCTTCTCTTCCAAGATACAGAATACCTTAAGGACATGTTGTTCCCTGGGTGAAGACAAATGGCTCATTGGGTTTCATAGGAAATTGTTTGCCAGTGACTGTGGCCTTTCTGCTATTTTTCAGTCCACTTCCAGCTCTTTTTTACCCACACAGGGCTGGAGTGGGGGCTGACTTTAAACCTGCACAGGCTTCCACAGCGCAGAGTGCAGAATTGGTACCCAGGACGGGCCATGCCTTTGACTTGTTTCTTTCACTTAATCTACATGTCGTACCTTTATATATATTTAAAATCTTTTTCTTCATGCCCAGAAACAATATTTTTGTGAAAATAAGGAAAGAAAACCTAAACTTGGCAAAACTATAGTGAGCTCTTATTAAGTATAAGATACTGTTCTAGATACCTTGATGGACTAGGTATACACGAATGAGTAAAATCTACTCTTTTTTAAAAAAAAATCATCCTGGGTTTTTTTTGTTGTTGTTTTTAGATTTTATTTATTTATTTCTAGAGAGAGGGTCAAGGAAGGAGAAAGAGAGGGAGAGAAGCATTGATGTGAGAGAGAAATATTGATCTGTTGCCTCTTGTGCATGCCCCATCCTGGGATGGAACCTGCAACCCAGGCATGTGCCCTGACCAGGAATCAAACCGTGACCTTTCACTTTGTGGGACAATGCCCAGCCAAATGAGCCTCACCAGTCAGGGCCAGTATCCATTCTTGTCTTTAGGAACTTAATAGTCTACTAGGAGAGACACTTGCATAGTTAACTAATGTAAAGTTTGATGGTAAACAAAGCACTATGGCTTTGGAGGGGCAGCAGTTATGTACAATAGGTAGAAATGGGGAAAGAGTTTATAGAGAGTTGAATTGGACTTTGAATGATAGTAGGATTTTGGTTGGAGGGTATAAAATTTAATGGTGTTTTTCAGAAATCGGGTTGTTTGTGACATAGCAAATTGGATGAGAAAATGGTACATTGAGGGGAAAATAGAATAATGAATGTAGAACATCTAGCCCAGTGCCTGGCGTGTTGTAGGTACTCTAACTTTGCCTCTTTCTAATTCCACCATATTTACCTCAAGGAGCATCTACAAGTTACCAGAAAGAACAGTTAGCTCAGTTTGATAGAAAAGTGAGGCAGGTGCCGTCAAGTTGCTGAACCATTTCTTTACTTAGAAGGTGAACTTTGAGAAAAGTGACACTAATATTGGAAAAACTTGCTCTTTTGTGCCAAGGTGGGGACAATGTCTCAGGTTAAAGCCTCTTACTCCTATGATGCTCCCACGGACTTCATCAATTTTACATCTTTGGATGATGAGGAAGACACCCAAAACATAGATTCTTGGTTTGGTAAGTATCTGCTTTCTCTGGCCATTTTAAGAGTTAGTGGCTTGCTTTGTTCTGAGGACCTGTAAAAAAAGGGAGGGGGGTTGCAAGAAAATAACTGAAATACAAATTTCTGTCTGTACCAAAATACTTTGTCATCCATGATATGAGAGAAACAGTTGAAGTGCCCAGTATTTTGGGAATGGACTATCAATATAAGTCAATGTTATTTTGCAGTTAAGAATGACAAATATTTAAACTTTAAGAACAGAAGGGGAAATCCAGAAGTCCCTATTTCCTTAAAATATGGTGATGGCAGCCACATAGAAATTTGCTCCACTTGCCAGTGGGCATGGCGTACATTACTACAACTAGAACATTGGCACGGATCCCATCCACCACTCTTCCTCCGATTTCCCGTTTCGCTCGTGCTCATCTGTGCCGTGTGTGTGAAGGCCTCTGCGATGTCATCGCCTGTGGAGGTTGGCCAGCTCCCGCCACAGCCAAGATGTTGAACAGTTCTCGCCTCACAAGGAGCCCTGTGTTGCCCTTTTGTAACTACACTCACCTTCCGCTGGCTAAGCTCTCCCCAATTCATTTGTTAAAGACGATTTTATTTATTTATTTTTAGAGAGAGGGGTAGGGAGGGAGAAAGAAGGAGAGAAACGTCGACGTGTGAAAGACATGGATCAGTTGCCTCTTGCACGCCCCCACTAGGGACCTGGCCTGCAACCCAGGCACATGTCCTGACTGGGGATCAGACCCGCGACCTTTCAGTTCGCCAGCTGGCACTCGATCCACTGAGCCACACCAGCCAGGGCCCCAATTCATTTTTAAATGGATGGATTGTGCTACTCAGAACCCAGTCCCTAAACAGAGATAGGGTTGCCTGATGTTGGGTCATGCAATATGGCACAAACCCAACAGCAGGCCAACAATAAGTAAGAATGGTTGTGTTGTTACTGTACTTGGGAATAATATGTGAGACAAGCGATATGTCAGGATAGTAGTTGCTGGGCCCCTTCATTTAATTTTTTCTCATGGCCTTTACTCCTTATTAAGATAAATCATTATCAATAGAAGACAAAAATGATTCCATTGCAGCTGTACTTAGCACGGATAATGCAGAGTGCAAATGTGTGAGGGCACATGCCATTCTCTTGGAAAAGGTCTTTAGTGGTGTCCTGTGGGGGTCCTGAGAAGAGAGGTCTCTTGGAAGTGGTGTGGAGGAAGGTAGACAAGTGACCTTCTGCCCCGCAGGGGTCTTCCCATGCCCTTGCTCCACAGAAACCCAAGGTTTTCTTTAACACAAAGAAGAACTATTAGTATAACAAAATATTAAATACAGTTTGAAAGACAAAAAGCAAGCCTACTGTTTTTTCAAATCCGCCTTTGTGCTAATATATTAGTTTGTAACTTCTTCCAAATAAACACATTTTTTGCGCAGTTGCAATCAGTGTCACATGTACATTGTTATTGCTGGGGCTCACCACGGTCCTGACACTTCTGTCCCTCGGTAGACTGTTGGCAGAACAGGCGTTTCACTGCCTTGTGCTGACTTTTGGGCACACAGAACCTGAGACAAAATTCCTGCATAGAGCCTAGGTCTGGTCCTCCCTCAGAAATGCCATCACCATCCCAGTCGAAGAAGAGCCTCAGCTCAGACCCTCAGATGGCCCCGGTGAGCGCGGTGGAGCTGGGTGGTTACAGTCCTCTTTAGGAGGAACACGATGTGTGTGGGTGGTAGATAAGGCCGGCTCCTGCTCGCACGGTCCTAAATGTGCATCCAGCAAAGACAAGGAGCTGCTCACAGCGCAGAGTCTGTGCTGCTTTTTTGTGATACATTGTTCAGTGTTGCCAGTGTTTCGGTGATAGTTTTCAGTCTCTATCTCTGATGATGTGTACTTTTTTTTTAATCACTAGAACTTTTCTTTGTACTCGCCAAATGAGTTAGAAGCGTACTGGTAAGGGGGCATTAGGCCCCATTGTAAGTGCACGGTACTGACTTACTTGTTTAGATGATGACACTCTCACCTTTTCACAGAGGAGAAGGCCAATTTGGAGATTAAGTTTCCTGGGAAGAATGGGACGGGGCTTTTTCCGGACAAAACTCCTTTGAGAAAGGCAAATCCTCAGCAAGCTGTTATCACACCTTTGAGACCAGGTAAGAGAGAACATAGGAAAAAGTTCCTTGACAGAATGGTGGGGCAGTGTGTTAGGAGCCCAGGGGATCTGGGGGAATTACTAAATGCTGTATCCCTGGGTTTGTTATTGGTGAAATGGGCTAATTCATTTCATGGTGAACGGGAAACGGATGATGTGCTACACTTTTAAAATAATTTCCTAACATAGAATCTGATCGATAGGTACATAACTATCTTCTTTTTATGAAAGATTTAACATAATGTGGGCCTGGCTGGGAAATAAACCAGTAGGGGAAAAGAATGTACTGCTTTATATTATCCAAGAATTCTGTGAGTCATGTGTCTGATTTCAAAAGGTGATTAACATTTAAACTGGTGGTTACTAAATCTGTAGAGTATTGTTTATTTGATCAGAGGTCATAAACCCTTGAAAATAATTTTTTGAAGTCATAGCTTTATTTAGATAAAACTTACATATATAATTCACCTCCTTAAAGTGTGCATTTCATTGTTTCTTGCAGTATGTTCATAGCATAGTGTGCGGCCACCACTACGATCAGTTTATCACTGACTTTTTCCCTATTGTTTTTCTTTTTTCTATTTTATAGAGTTCCATTCTGACCTTTATTATCTCCCTTCTATACTTACTTTGAGTTCAATATGCTCTTCTTTCTTTGGTTTCTTCAGGTGCCAGCTGAAGTCATTGATTTGAGATTTTCTTTTGTAATGTGTTTACTGTTGTAAATTTCCCCCTAAATACTCCTTTAGTGCAGCAATTTTCAACCTCTTTTATCTCATGGCCTGATAAACTAATATTACAAAAATTCTGTGGCACACCAAAATATAATTTTTTTGCTGATGTGACAAAAATAGGTATAATTTTGATTGATTTACCAAAAGGAAAAAAAAACTAATTACCTATCCTTTTTGTTCCACAATTATTTTTTTAAAGTCAGGTGCCTATGCTTGTATATAAGGATTTCTGGTACCAGGAATTAACCAATTGGACCCAGTTTTATCATGTGACATGACCAATAAAATGCAGCTTTATTATGTGACCTATATATTTATGGTTCAAGATGGGGCATTCACAATGGGTGGCTATTGTTGCGTTGTTGGCTATTGTTGTTTTTTGAATTCGCCAATCTAAGGGAAAAGAGACCAGTGCCCCTGACTAAATCAGTCAGGAATTGCATGTTTTAAAAGTTCTTGCAGCACATGATTGAAAATCACTGCTTTAGTGTCATCCCACAAATTTGATGTGTTGTTTTCATTTTCATTCCATTCAAAATACTTTTTAATTTATCTTTTGTTATTTTCTTTGACTCATTTCTGTAAAAACATTGATATGTAATTGACATTGTACAAGTTTAAGGAGTATAACTTGATTTGATACATTTATATACTATTGCAATGTGATAGTCCACCGATCTTACTCAGATTTCTCATTTCACTTGTACTTACTTTTTTTAAATAGCGGAATGAGAGAGAGCAGATTCATTAAGTGATAGTACACTCCACAGAACATGGGAGTGGGCCAACTCTGAGCCGCGATTGACCCTCAGTGGTTGGAGGGATTCTATTTTTTTCCCCTTTTAAATTACATTTTATTGCTTATGGTGTTACAGTTGTCCTGATTTTTACCCCTTAGCTCCCCCCTCCACCTAGCACCCCCCACTACCTCAGGCAGTCCCCCCACCATTTTTCATGTCCATGGGTCATGTGTGTAAGTTCTTTGGTTACTCCATTTCCTATACTGTACTTTACATCCCTATGACTATTCTGTAACTACCTATTTGTACTTTTTTTTTTT
>CM052547.1:73240693-73283861 GCA_028533065.1 Trachops cirrhosus
AATCCCCTTTCTTCTTCACCCATTCTCCCACAACCCCCTCCCATCTGGCAACCATCAAAATTCTGTCTGTGTCTGTGGATTCTGTCTCTGTGCTTCTTGTTTGCTTAGGTTTTTTTTTTTTTTTATATTTGACTGTTGATGTGTATTTCTTGCCATTTTATTGTTCATGGCTTTGATCTTCTTTTTCTTAAATAAGTCCCTTTAACATTTCATATAATAATGGTTTGGTGACGATGAATTCCTTTAGTTTTTTTCTTGTCTGGGAAGCTCTTTATCTGCTCTTTGATTCTAAACGACAGCTTTGCTGGGTGGAGCATTCTTGGTCCTTGGTCATAGGTCTCTGCTTTTCATGACTTTCAATACATCTTGCCAATCCCTTCTAGTCTGCAAGGTTTCTTTTTAGAAACCAGCTGACAGTCTTTTGGGTACTCCCTTGTAGGTACTAACTTCTTTTCTCTTGCTGCTTTTAAGATTCTCTCTTTATCTTTAACCTTTGGCATTTTAATTATGATGTGTCTGGGAGTGGGCCTCTTTGCATCCATCTGGTATGGGACTCCCTGTGCTTCTTGGACTTGCATGTCTGTTTCCTTCACCAAATTTGGGGAGTTCTTTCATTATTTTTTCAAATAGATTTCTGATTTCTTGCTCTTTCTCTTCTCCTGGCACATCTTTTTAAAATTTAATATAATCATCTCTTCCTTTTAATTAGGATAAGTGCCTCTATTGTAGCTGTGACATAATATGCTATCATTTTTTTTCTTTGTCTTTTTCTTCCCCCTCAAAAAAATTCTTTCAGGAATGAGTCAAATGAGATTCCCTGGAATAAATAATGCATGAAATGTGTTTGCATGGCCTTTCCTCCCCTGTCATATAGTTGCAGTTTTCTTCTTTAAAAAAAAAATTTTTTTTTACTTATTTATTTTTATTTAGATAGAGGGGAAGAGAAGGAGAGAGACCACACTGGCCAGGGCAGAGTTTTCTTCTTTTCTCAAGGCTCAGCTCATAAGCTGTACCGTCTTTCCCATGAAGTCTTTACTTGATTATTCCTTCCTCGGCATTCTCAGAGCATTTTTTTCTCTCTTTCTGTTTCATAATGGCTGTGGTAACAGCATAATATTTAATGATAAAATGTCTTCTTCCCCTTCCCACCCTTATACCCAGTCCCCTTTCTCAATTGCTGCATCTTTTAACTCTTACTGTTATAAATTGTGGCTATAACCATACTGCATGATGATGTGGTTGTATCAGCAATATTTACATTATTATGATTCCATAAATACATTCGATGAAAGGTCAGTTAGTGGGATGTGCAACTGCATTCCTTCTTGGTTCTGCCTGTTTCTCCTCAGCTACGCTGTTAGAGCCTTTGGGCCACATAGAGATGGTCCTGATAGCAAGGTCAGGTCGATTCTCTTGGAGCTTCATCAGTTACTTAAATTTTTGTCATATTGGACAATCATCCTTGAGTTATAACTGCTTTTTAGGGGAGGACATTATTTTTCTTAATATCTTCTCAGTATCTTTGCTGACTTACTTCTTGGATAGTATGTCTCTTTCTTTTATTTGTCCTTCACTTTGCTGGAATACATCCTCAGGGAGCTTCCCAAGATTAGGTGCAGGAGAAGAGAACCTTGAGTTCTCTCATGTCTGAAAATGTCATTGTTTCTCCTTCATATACAGTGGAAAGTTTGACTTAATAATAGAATTGTAGAGTAAAAAACATTTTTTGACTACTCTGAAGGCATTGTTTGTTTTTTATTTTCTATCATCCTGTTGCTGATAAGGAATTCAGCTTATCATATTTTCCTTGCATCTTAGGTGGTTTCTTTTTCTCTGGGGAAGCTTTTAAAGTTTTATCTTTTTGGGATTTTTTTTTTTCTGAGGTGGTGCCTTAGGCTGGCAAGTAGGCAGGACCCTGGATACTTTCTTTCTGCTTCAACCAAAGTAGCTTTTTAAATTGGTCGTCTGTGGAACGTTTCACTAGAAATAAAGGTTTCGCTGCTTAGGAGGGCTGTATGTACACACACACACACACACACACACATAATTTTCAATCTAGAATTCTGTATTAAGTCATATGTATAGGTCGGGACAAAAGTAGGTTTACAGTTGTGAGTACGTGAAACAGTTCTTGTATTTTTATTTGTTAATTATTGTATTACTTCCCATACAAACAACTATAAACCTACTTTCGCCCCATCCTGTATGTCATATTTCCAACTAATTTTCTTGAGATTTGAGTGCTGACTAGTTTTTACTCTCCTGCAGCTGACAACACTTATTACAAAGAATCAGAAAAAGAGAATCTGGTGCAACAGTCCATTCCCTCAAATGCTTGTTCTTCGCTGAAAGTCAAGGGAACCACCTCAAGAAATACTCCATCCCAGGCTCAGAGGTAAGTTTCGGGGTCAACGTGGTGGTAATACTAATGATGTTCAATGAATACTTACTGATAGAGCATCTACTAGGTGTCCCATATTTTGTTAGACTTTTTATGTTACCTTATTTCATCTTCATAACATTTGTGAGTTGTAGGTCTTACAGTTAAGGGCTCGGAGGTACTGAGTTGCTTGCCTAAGGTAAAAACTATTTCAGAGCCAGATTCAAACTGATTGATTTGGTTCCAAAGCCCTTGCTGTTTGCACCATCAACATGGCTGCAATTTTGCATTTATTTTTATGGCTGTTTGACAGATTTTTTTTTACCCCGTTGTAAATAAACTTTATAAGGGCAAGTATCATGTATCTCTAGTGCTTAACAGTGCCTGGCTGGAGCAGAAGCTGAAGAAATATTTTATGAATGAACGCATGGATGGATGGGTAGATTACCCTGCAGTCTCGCGCCAGCAATCTCACAACATTCGCCATTAGTAATTGCCACCCACCCAGAGTTTAGAGTGCAGGAGTGTTTATTGCTTTGTACTTTGACAGCACCTAGACTATCCTCAAGAAAGAGGAGTGACGGAATATTTATAATGTTGTTGCTGAGAGGTAATGAAATTGCCCTTTGCAAAGCCTTATGCTGGCATAGGAGTATCACTTTTGAGGATGGTATCACACACTTATACTAATCTTTTCTGGTAAAGAAGCCCATTTTAATCAAAGAATTCTGTGAAATCTCTACCAGCCTGGTATCTGTCACAGGAGCTTTAAGAAACATGGTTGATTCTGTGGTCTCTGTTCCATGTTTAGGTTGTGAGGTGGGGCATATGGAAAAGAGCCCTAGCCTCCCACAGCTTCCTTCAGAACCCAAGAAAGTGTCAGTGCCGTGGCTTGTCTGTGTTGTATGTGTGTATGACTGCTAAAATGGTTCCTCGTCCTGACTGAATTCCAGAAAGCTTTTTGGAAATGATGGTATGGCAAGATCATAGTTGCTGTCGTAAGAGTCATAAGGCCAGTTACCCACTACTATTCAGTTTACCGAGAGTAAAGGAGCTAATTGTAAGAAAGGTCCAAATAAGATAACATGTGAAAGTACTTTGTAAGTGATACTGCGTTATGAAAATGTATGAGAGGTAAACATTAGTGCCGTTATCTCAGATCTCAGATTTGTCTTGGTCCAGAGATGCCCAGTCTAGAAAGGAACAGCAGATGGAATAGGATGGTATAGGCGGCCATGTAAATTCTCCACTATTTTATTTTCACATGGTGTAGATGGATAGGCGGAAAGATGGTCAAAACTCTTTTGACACAGAAGTTACGAGTCAACAAGACCTTAATAATAATAATTATTGTAATAATAATTTTTCCATGGAGGTGTTGCTTTGTCACAATAGCAAGACCAGTGAAATTAAACAGAAACTCACTTTTCCATGTATGGAAATGATATATGAGAAAGATAGTATTACAGACCTGTGGGGAAAGTTGTTTTTTTTTTTTAAAACTTCCCTTCATTAAATACTTGGACAATGGCTATCCAAACAGAACAAAATGAAACTTGGCCTCTGCCTCACTCCATATAAAACAGTCAGTTGTAGGTAGGTAGATCTAAATGTGAAAGCTAAAATTCATACAAGGAAATACAGGAGAGCCCTGTCTGGTGTCATTCAGTGGATTGAGTGCTGGCATCAAACCGAAAGGTTGCTGGTTCGATTCCCAGTCAGGGCACATGCCTGGGTTGCGGTCCAGGTCCTCGGTGGGGGGTGTGCAGAGGCAGCCGATTGATGTATCTCTTGCACATCGATATTTCTCTCCCTCTCTCCCTCCCTTCCCCTCTCTCTAAAAATAAATAAAACATTTAAAGAAAGGAAAGGAAATATAGGAGAATATAGTTATGACCTTAGAATAGGGAAAGATATTTTTAGTAGAATACACACAGAAAGGCACTGACCATATTGGGGTGGGGGGAGGTTGATGTCTTTGAGCACCTTTATCTAATCAAATGATACTATAAAGAGAGTAAAAAGCCAACTCCCATAGTAGAAAAAGAAAAAGATATTTGTAACAGATAAAACCTACAAAGTGCTCATATTTATAATATATAGACTCCCTACTAATAACTTGGAAAATGATTAACAACCAACAAACAGACAGCTGTCAGATTGGATGAAAAAGGTGAAGGGATTAGCCAAAGAACATGTATGCTCAATCCATAGACACTGACAGCATGGTGATGGCCAGAGGAAAGGGGTGCGCGGGTGCTGGGTGGAGGAGGGGAAAGGGGGGACATCTGTATCTGTGATAGGGTCAACAGTAAAGATTAAAAAAACGTAAAGGATTGACAACCCATAGAAAATAAGGAAGAGACTGGAACTCCTAGCACTTACGAAGGATAACCAAATGGCCGATAAACAGGAAAAGTCACTCAATCTCACTGTTCATCAAGGAAAATCAAATTAAAACCACAAGGAAGTTCTACTAATAGCAACTAATACGGCTAAAATTAAATCATCTGATAATACCTAGTATTCAGGAGGATGTAGAGCGAGGCAGAAGAGACTTACAAACTTGCACAAATTGGTACAAGCACTTAGGAAAACAACTTCAGTTCTTTTAACCCGTGTGCTATGACCCAGCAATCTTACAGCTTAGCATACCCAACAGCAACGTGCGTACACATGCCCCAAGAGACGAGGGCATCAGTAGTCCACTGGACAAACAGCGTACGTTCCTGCAGTGACTGCAGCATTGGAAACAGTGAATCAAAGCTACATGAATCAGTCTGGATTGAGTCTCACAAACAGAATGTTCAGTGAAATATACCAGATGGAATAAAATACTTGCAGCAGTCTGATTATATGATAAAGATTTATTTTTGTTTCCTAACTAATGTGCCATGCTTATGGATGCACACTTACGTGGTAAAATGGTTAAAACGAAAAGTAACAATTACTGTAAAACAAGTCAAGAAGGCAGCTGCTGCCTGTGTTCTGTTTCTTAGGCCAGGCGGTGGTTTCGTTTTGTAATGTAACATAATTTTTGTTTGGTGCACTTTTTGGTATGTGTTATATTTTAACAAAAAGGGGGATGTGCTAAAAGAAAAATGAGAAAATGTCAGTTTCTAGGAGATCTGATTTGTAATTTCAATTCTGACAGCACTTAGCTATGTAACAGGGCAAGAAGAGCTTAGATTTTCTGAGTGGAAATAATATCACTAACCTTTTCATAGCCCTTTGTAATGTGACATATGTTCGCATTTCTGAAGAACATTTACATATCTGTAGTAGATATATTTATTTCAGATAAATTTTGTCAATTCCTCTACCACAGAAGATCTGTTAGACTCTCTGCTCAGAAGAATTTGGCCCAGAAAGAAAAACTCCACGTAAAAACGAAAGCTAAGAGGTGTTCTAATCCTGGAATCGCCAGTGAAACTCCACCCTCCAAAAGAATGAGAGTGTAAGTAGCCACAGCTCCTGTCCGTTGGCATAGGTTTTACCCCCATCTGCCCCCGTGGTTAAGACCCAGCAGAATACATGGCGCTCTTACTTTTATCAGTCAGGAGTGTACTTCACCTGTTCAGCTGGAACAGTTTACAGAATAGCTAGTTGTTTGCTTCCCAGAGGTCTGCTGCTGGCTTCGGTTCAGCGGCTGAACAGTGCTGGGGCAGCATCTCTGCGTCGCAGCTTTTAGTTCTCGCTTGTCGCTCAAGATGGCTGCTCTGTGTTTCTTAGCTTCCTCCTTGTGCTTCTTGCCTTGCTGCCACAAGAGAGCTGCTATATGTCTAGATATCACACCCATGTTCGAGAGAAAAAGAAGGCAAAGGAAGAGGGGCGGCACGCATATCACCAAAGTGAAATATTTCCCAGAAACCCTTGTTATATCTCAGTTGTCCGACTGTGTCATGGGTCCCTCCTCGTTGTGGTAGAGCTTGTTGACCAAGTACAGTACTTTTGCCTTCGTGCATCTTCGCCCCAAACCAAACTGGGGTTTTATTGAGAAGAAAGACAATGGAACACATACTGGAAGGCAGCTGTCTGCCATTGGTGCTTTCGATGATGAGCAGTTGGAATCAGTCCCGCCCTCATAAACCATCACCCAACCACAGTTACCCTGACTGTTACTGGTGTTTCTTAAAGCTTACCCATTGTAGCCAGCGATGTATATGGTCTGATGGTTCTCGTGGAAGACTCCTGTGGTTGAAGCATGTTTGTCTTCCTAAAGAGTGAGAAAGTTGAAGTCATATGTGGTAGGTTTGGGGAGTGGGCTAGAGCAGGGTGTGCTTTAGGGAATTAAGAGGATATTTTTTGTTCTTTTGAACTCAAGCTCTAACAATAAGAAGAAGCCAGAAGAGGAAGATAGTGCTCATCAAGATAAGGGTGGAAAGAACGAGTCTTCCCCAGAGAAAGCCAAGGGCAGACATGCTGTGCCTGGTGTACCGCCCATGAGGTATGCTTCCCTCCTGGACTTACACTTTCGAGTCAGTAGGGCACAGTTACACACGGGCGCCTCTGCAGCCCGTCTGCTGTGCATGGGGCTTGAGAAACTCCTAAGGCTATGATCACGGTGAGGTGAATTGTTTCATAGCCTGGTGCTTGCCCAAGTCTTAAACATGGAAAAATATACTATTAAAGCAAATAAAAATAAATACAAACGGAAAAAGTAAAGGTTCTTACTACCTAAATCAAATGTTTGTATTTTGCCAAGCTCCCTTCTGGTCTTTATTCAAGTAAAATACATATTTTCACAATCAGCATATAAATAGCCTTCGGATTTGCTTTATTCACTCACCATGAAACTTAGATTTTTTTCTGTACTGCTATAAAATCTTCACATTTATCCTTTTTCAATAGATTATTAATACCCTCTCATATTTAAACATTGTTAAAGATGTAGTTTCCAATTTTTTACTGTTGTAAAAGTCAGCAAACATCTTCATAGGTGGAGCCTTTTCTTTTGAGTAGTCTCAGGGTAAAGAAAGAAATTCTATGGCCAAAGGGTACGATTAGTTTTACAGCTATTGATATTTATGGCCAATTTTATTTCTGAAATGAATGTATGAACTTACAGTGCTATTAGCTCTGAATATTTTTATTTCCTTGTCTTATCTGCCTTGCATTTTTTACTTTAAAAAATGTTTCCTGTTTAATTGATACGTTGTTGATGCATCCAGTGATTTTAATTTGTATTTGCTTGATTGCTGACAACGTTGTGTTACTGTTATGTAACATCTTCCCCATATTTCCTCTTGGGTGAACTGTCCGTTTCCTTTTCTGTTTATCTATAAGTGGGCATAGTGACGTTCTCATTACTAAGAATGGCTATGCTAACTGGAACTTTACTGTGTGTTGAGTGCGGCAGAAAATCTGATTTAATAGTCCCAAATATTCTGTGAAGATCAGTATATATAGGTTATCTAATTAAGCATCTATTAGGTAATACTTTTTGTTTGGATAACTATTTTATCTCAGGTTTAAAATCTAATCTATATAATGCCTTTAGATTATTTCAAACCATTGAGCCTCTTTTCCCTCTCCTCTCTTAACACCTTTATTGATCTGCCCTTTAGGCAGAAGATTCTAAAAAGTACTGAGGAGCAAGAGTTGGAGAAGAGCATGAAAATGCAGCAGGAGGTGATGGAGATGCGGAGAAAGAACGAAGAATTCAAGAAACTTGCTCTCGCAGGAGCAGGTCAGCGTGCCTCTGGTTGAGTCTGGTTTATGAGGGTGCTTCTCATAAACCTTGATGGGGTGTTTTGAAGTCTCTATAGCAAAAAAGGCTTTCTTGGTCAGGTGTCGGCGTAAAATAACGTGTTTATTCAGAGGGCTGCTCGCGGGCACCATTTCCATCCCGAAGACCATTCCCTAGAACGCGTTACATGCATCGGACCTTTCGTAGAGCACCCTGTTTCTCCGCACCTGTCACACCCGCCTTTTAAGGCCTTGCCCTGGGAGGGCTTCCTTCATTTCTTCAAGTAGTATAAATTTCTCCTTCCTTTTTTTTTTTAAATTAGAAAAAATAAAAGGGACTAGGATTAAGGCAGAAGACGAAGCAGTTCGGTAGGCCAGTTTGTTGCTGTTTTCCCACTTTATCGTAGGCCGAGGAAAAGAAAGCTGATGGCTTCGGTTGTGCCTGTGGAGGGGAAGGATGGCAGAGGGAGCTGAAGGCGTCGAGCTCCGCTTTGCTCTGGTGTAGCGTTCTTACGGCGGAGGTGGGCTGTAGAGCCCTGCTCACTGGGTGGAAGAAGCACCTCTGGGGTTTATAGGGTTTCCTTCTTGGTGATATTTAGTTAAATGTGCTTTTAGAGTCAACTGAGAGCTTTGCTTACCTGAAGTATTTTTAGTTACTCTGTGTCTTCAGACCTATGGCCGCATCCCGGAGATGGAGTTTTTCTTTCCTTTGCTACCTCTTTACAGTTTGTGTCTGACCGAAGGACCTCAAACTCAACAGTCTCAACTCAATGAATCAGGCATCTATATTGGTGTCCTGGAGGACTGATTCAAATATTGGGTTATGTGTAGAGAGTAAACAAAGGTAGATCCATGGTAATAGAAAGACCAGAGGGCCTGGATAAAGGGGGATTTACTAGTATTCTGTATTCTTAGTGTTGCCTGTGTGTTTCACTCTGCTCCTCTCTCAGGGCAACCCGTGAAGAAATCAGTGAGCCAGGTGACCAAATCAGTCAACTTCCACTTCCGCACAGATGAGCGAATCAAACAGCATCCTCAGAACCAGGAGGAGTATAAGGAAGCGAACTTCATATCTGAACTGCGAAAGCATCCTCCGTCTCCTGTAAGTTGATGAACTAAGTAACTATTCCCGTTACTAATTCAGTAATTAGGGTTTCAGCTGTAGCATTTGTGGTCACTACTTACAATAATAAGATTGAATTAAGATCTAAAGCCTCACTTTTGTCCCTTGTTAGCTCTGTGATCTTGGATAAATCACTGTCTCTCTGGAAACCATCTTGCCAAGTTACTGTGGAAAGTGAATTGAGAATACACATAAAACACATAGAATTATGGGTAAGCACAGGCTTGTTACAGCTTGTGCTATTACAAAATTCTTGAAAAATCTTGTGTTTGCAAAGTGTACAAAATGTAAACATTTATGGGGAAAATGGGATTGGGGCAGACCACTCAAATCCTGTGTAGTTTTGTCACCAGAGCCCTAACAGGAACAGTAACAATCCTCTGAAAATTCTGTCTAGTACTGAGAATCTCTGCTTGCAGTTTCAGTCATCATTTGTTGAAGTCAGTCTTCATTCAGTCTTAATCCCTGGGGTGTGCTGCTTTCTTTGAGATGTGGGTTCTGAAAGTTTTGTTTCCAGTCAGAGACCAGTTTAATCCAAATCGGTGGTCCAAGGAGCAGACTTCTTCAACAGCCAGTTTTGGGGAGTGTGCGAGAGAGTCTGATTCAGGCAGGTGCCTGACCTGACCCACCCCCAGAAGCCATACCATTTTTTTTATGGAATTGAAGATGGGGTGCCTTTTTAGCTTCCCCCCACTTCTAATTCTAAGAAGATTTGCTTTTGATTGCTTCAGAACATTAACATACTTGTGAAAAAAATCACTTTATGTACTTTTATAGGACAATTTGCTAAGTGCTAGACCCTTTCTTCCTTTTTGAAAAATTGGGACTAGACAGCTTATAACTTGTGCTCAAGAACTGACAGGCTGAGTGTAGTAATCCTGGTTTTCCGTGGGCTCTCTTTCTTTTGATCTGTGCTGAATGTGTGCCTCATGGTAGATCTGAGCATTTATAACGTTTCATTTAGGGAACAACTTCTTTCTTTATAGGCCCAAGTGAGTAAGGGATGCACCATCATAAAGCCTTTCAACCTGTCCCAAGGAAAGAAGAGGACATTTGATGAAACTTCTTCGTCATACGTGCCCCTTGCACAGCAGGTGGAAGCCTTCTATAAACGAACCCCTAACAGATATCACTTGAGGAGCAAGAAGGATGATATTAGTAAGTTTCTTACTCATGTCATAGCTGGCTAGAGTATCTCCTAAAATTCCTTTTGCTTACATCTTAGGCACAACCTTTAGTTGAAACCTAGTTTTTGAACTAAACTATGGCACGTGCCTACAGGCAGACAACTAACGTATTATTGAGCACGTCTCAAACCACCCAGCTCTCTGTCCACTTCTATGCCAATCAGCCACCTTAACCCTGGTCAGTAACGGGCCACGGGGAATGAGGGTTACCTGATGTGCTATTAACCTCAAAGATGTCTTTGCTGTGTGTCAGAGTGTCCCAGTGCATTTACTCACCTAGAGAAAAGGAAGCATCCCATTCATTTAAGATTGGGTGCTTTTCGTTCAGTGATTCAGCAAGTCTTTCACCACCACAAACCTGGTGCTTTGTTGGGTGTTGGGCGTATAGAAGTGAACAAAATGGACTTGGTGCTACTCAACATTAAGTTTCTAATTCAGTGAGAGAGATAAACAAAAAGATTATTACAAATTATTGTAAGTGCCGAGAATGTGGAGGGAGCTGTCCGGGTTGAGCGTGTCTGCATACCGAGACGTTGAGGATAGAGCAGAAGAAGATACTACCGATGGTGAAATCCCTGCACAGGCAGGTAGAGGAGGGATCCTAGCACAGGTGAAGTGGTCGTGCTTTGAAAGGAGCATGGAAGAGTGAGAGCAATGAGTGCAAATGCTGGTGGGTGTAGATTTGGTGGTGAACAGATGAGAAGATTCTAATTGAATAGCTCCTATTTTTATGAAAATAATTACTACAAGAAGGGAGGTAAAGAAGTTGAGAATCAAATAGAAGTGGTATAAAATAGTGCAGAGTATGAGACAGCATGATGGATAAAGCAGAACCTGTGGTTTGCCTTTGGAGGCCAGTTTTTGTGCCCTTGCTTAGGCATCGTTCAGTGCCGTGTCGGGTAGGCAGACAAGTTCCTTTAAGTGCAGCATTTCTTAGTGCTGTTGTTACTTCTCATAGCCATTTGTCAAATTTCATATTAGTAAAAATAACAAAATGGTTTCTTAACCTAATGAAAATTTAAATATTAAACCTTACTTTTCAAATAATGTGTGACTTTTAGAGTCTGGTGTGTCCTGCTCAGTTCTGGCAAATAGAAATAAAAATCATATTCTGTAATTTTTATTTAAAACTTAAGACAATTTTTTTTAGATTTTATTTATTTAGTTTTTGAGAGAGGGTCAGGGAGGGAGAAAGAGAGGTAGAGAAGCATCAACGTGCGTGGGAAACATTGATGGGTTACCTCTCGCATGCCCCCAAGTGGGGACCTGGCCAGCACCCCAGGCATGTGCCCTGACTGGAAATCAAACCAGGGACCTTTCGGTTCGCAGGCCGGCACTCAGTCCACTGAGCCACACCAGCCAGGGCTATTTAAAACTTTTAATAGTTAAAGCTGAATAATGGTTATATGTATACCTGAAGGCTCGCTTAGTTGTAAAAGAAATAGATTGGATTCTACCTTCTAATACATATAAATCAGAGGACTCATTCTATATCATTTTGAAAACTGACACGGTTGCCCCTGACCAGGCAAATCAATGTTTTCTGTGAGTGGTAGTGATGGTCTTTTTTTTTCTCAATGTTTATTGAATTTATTGGGGTAACGTTGGGTGATGGTCTTAATATTGGTGCTTTGACAATTTTTTTTTACTTTCTCCATGTGTCTTTCTGTGAGAGGTAGTCTTGATACTTTGATACAGATGTTTTTAGGGAGCTTACAAAATTAGGAATCATTACTTGGTCTTTAGAAAGGCCTCATTTTAAAGCTAGAATAAATAAAAATCTTACTTGTCAATAACAAGCAAAACAGTTGGCATTGCCAATAGAAGGTGAGTACAGGCCAGTGCAGCGATAAGGAATTCACTAGACACGGGTGGCCTTTATGTTCAAAAAGCCATAGAGTTTACGCAAAGGCTGCCGTCGTCACACCCCTGACCGCCTATTTGTCAGGTTGACTGATGTGGGCCGAGCTGAGTGTGGAGGGCATCCGTGGTTGGGCATCTCTGGGCTGCCAGGGTGAGTCAGCACCTATAGGTAACTGGGGTCTTGGGGAGCCAGGTGAATGTCTGTGATCTCGGTTTACAGCTCTGTTACCCTCCAAATCTGCTGTGGCCAAGATTTGCAGAGACCCACAGACTCCTGTGTTGCTAACCAAACAGCGCACAAGGCCCGTGACCTGCAAAAGTTCAGCAGATCAGGAGGCCGAGGAGCTCGAGAAACTGCAACAGTAAGTACCACCACCGGCGGTATTAGAGAGGAGTTCCAGGAGCCTGCCCAATCTTCCAGTTCTGTACGGGGACAGTTGCTGTTTTCATGCCATGGGAACTTACAGTGTTAGAGTTACTGGCTCTGCAGGCTGTGCCCCCGTCTCTGTGTTTAAAGCCTTGGGAGTGGGACCGTGGAGATGTCCTGGAGTGTAAACCGGTGAAAAGCGTATGCAGAAGTGGGGTGGGAGACTTGCTTATGATTCCAATTAGGGAGTGTCCTCTGAGGTTAGGTTGGGTAGACCCTACCCTCTCGTGGCTACCCAAGGCATTGTTCAAGGCAGAAAACCGGAACTGAATGGGGTTAACCCTGGAGTGTGTCTCCTGTATCCTTCTTCCATTTCTTTTTGTATTGCTTTTGAGAAGGGGGAGAGCTTCCTCTGTGAAGAGAAACTCCAATTTTTAAAGTGATGGGAATGTTGGGACTTCCTTCCTCATTTATTCTTTGTTCTAGAAGTAAAGATAATGGCTATGGAGAGAAATCTTTCCCTGTGTAATGGCTAAGCTTAATGATTATTGTTTTTCTGTTTGGCCTTGTTGTTTATATAGTTTTCATTTTATTAACTTTTTTGTGTGTGTGCGGTTATCATTTAAACTCTCACCTTACAGATATAAATTCAAAGCACGGGAACTTGATCCAAGAATTCTCGAAGGTGGGCCCATCTTGCCCAAGAAGCCAGCTGTGAAGCCGCCCACTCAGCCCATTGGCTTTGATTTGGAGATTGAGAAGAGAATCCAGGAGCGTGAATCAAAGAAGAAATCAGAGGATGAATACTTTGAATTTCATTCCAGACCTTGTCCGACTAAGATCTTGGAAGATGTTGTGGTGAGGCCCTGCATTCTGGCTAGCCTGTCCTGCTCCTGGCCAAGTACCCGCCCACGCACACACGTGGGAATGGGCGCTGTGATCAGGGCACTGTATTAGGAGCTGTGGGTGACAAGGAGACGTATCAGAGGTGGATTGTGCCCTCAGGAGACAAAGTCCCATTAGGGAGACAACACGGGTAAACAATATAAAATGAGACAGAAATGTTGTTCTCAGAGAGATGACAGTTAAAAGTATATAGGAATTCAAAGGAGATAGTGATTTCTTTCGGATAGAGGTTTTAGGGAATGATTTGGGGAGGAAGACGCATTTGACCTGATCCTTGACAATGTATTGTAGTTGTCCTCGTCGTCATCATGTTGTCGCTGTCACGAGAACTGACACTTTCAGCACGTGTACTGCTCTGAGCCCTTGTTGTATATTACGCCGTTTGTTTAGACCAGGGCCCCTCCGGGTTGTTTACCTTAATTGTCAGCAGTTTGCGATGAGACATTTGACACTCAGCTAGTAAATGGTGGGGCAAGGGTAAGAATTCAGGCACTCGGGATCCGGAGTCCATGATTCCAAAATGTCACTGCATTGCCTATCCGGTGCATGGTAGAATTTGGACTAGGGGAAGTGCAAATGAAACAGGCTCACAGGGCATTCTAGGCAGTGGGAGGGACACTAGGCCTGAAGGGGGAAACGTGGGACAGCTACTAGAGACTGTGAGTGGGCCAGGTAAGCTGGAAAAAGCCTACATATCAAGAGGAGAACTGGAAACTAGATTTGAGAAGTGGGTTACTTTATTTTGATGGTGGGGAAGAGATGCCAGGGTCCAAGAATAAACAATGGAGTTTAGCACCTGCATGAGTGGCTGACATGGGTTTTAGATGTATTTTCATGCAGATGAGGGAACACCCTCTTTCCTCGGTTTGGGTTCACTGTTTTCCTGTCCCTTTTTTGCTTTTCTTTTGTAATCACCGATTCAAGTGAAACTACCATTGTATTACCTTTGGGTACTTAGCTTTTGTTTATCCTGTTTTCTTAGTACTAAGTCAGAGGCAATTGGAAGTTTTATTTTCCAGGCTTTAAAAAGCATGATGATGGTTCTTACCCTCTTCCACCTCGTATCTTGTCAGTTGAGAGCTTTCTGCATGTGGGATCTCTTTTCTATCATGATGTTTTTTCTTCTTTGTTAAGGTGCATGGGTACTATAAGGTTAAACTGTGTTATATGAACTTTTTTTTTTAAGTGAATTGTGTATTTTATTTATTTTTATCCTTACCCAAGGATATGCTTACTGATTTTAGAGAGAGGGGAAGGGAGGGAGAGAGAGTGGGAGAGAAACATTGATGTGAGAGAGGAACATCAATTGGCTGCCTCTCACATGTACCCCAACAAGGGACAGAAGCTGCATCCTAGGTATGTGTCCTGACCAGGAATTGAACCTGCAGCCTTTTGGTTTATGGGACAATGCTCCAACCAACTGAGCCACACTGACCAAGGCTCTTATACCAACTTTTAAGCAAACTCTTCCCACCTAGGTGACTAGTCTGTAAGAGCTGTGCCACCCGGTCATCACCCACAGAGTAAACAGTGTTCCGAATAGCACAAGGGAAATGCAAATTTATATGCAGACTTCAGAATCCTAAGAGCCAGAGGGCTCGCAGTGTTTTCGTTTTACGCACTAGGAAACCGAGGCCCAGAGAAGATGAATTGCTCCAGCTCTCTGTAGCATTCGCTTGGCACCTTGCTTTTAATAACATCTTTCAAGCTCTTGTTTTTTCTCCCTGCTCCAAGTGTTTGGTTTTTTAACTTAATTTACATATCACTCTTTAAATTTTTGCTATATTCTTGTATCTCGTATACCAATATTGACTTTATATATTCTTAAGATCAATTCATTTTTAAAGTGATTTTAAAGGAAACATTTAAATCTGTGTAAATGGGAAACCAGTACATTTTGCCATAAATAACAACAATAATAGCTACTACTTATTTAAAGCATATTATGTGCCAGCTTTTATTCTAACTCTTTCTATAATAACTTACTTAATTCTCACATTAACCCTAGGTGGTAAACACTATAGATAGTATTATCAATCCATTTTATGGTTGGGAAATATAGAGGTTAAATAACTTGCCCCAGATAACAAACTAGCCAATGCCAGAGCTAGGATATGAATCTAGGTAGTATGGTTCCAGGGTCCATACTCTTGGAGCATTCTTTAATAAAATAGAAGGCTCTTAAGAAAATGTGGATATGAAAAAAAAGTATATTTCATCTAACATTCTCTTCCAAATCACCAGTCATACCTGAACCCCACTTTTAGAAACATTGATGGAGAACATTGGTTTGGCAGTTTCCTGTACTTTGGAAACACTCAGGAGGAGTGTTAAGTAGGGGAGGGGGACTGAAGTTCATTAGGAGTTAGTTGAGATCTTAGAGAAGTGTCGTACCAGGTTATGTATGCCTCGATGAAAGTTCTGGATGAACAGACCAGCAAAGCATTAGGTTAAGTAGGTATGCGAGTGCACTGAAGTGCTATGCTGCAAGGTGGTGTGTGCTAAACCCAGCTGGTTCTCAGGATCCTCTGGGGATCTCATTACGTAAACAGATTCCTGGGCCCCGCCCCTGGAGTTTTGGGTTTGTTAGGTGCCCGTAGATGAGAGAGCCCTGTGAAAAATGGAGCCTCTGGCACACCGTAAGCAGTCATATTGTTAATAGTAATAACTCTTTTATTGCATGCTTACATTGTGCTGAGTGTTTTATGTGGGTTATCTTAATTATTCCTCATAACTCTGAAGAGGTAGGTTCTGTTTTTATGTGGTTTTCGGATGAGGAAAGAGACACTAAGAGGTGCCTAACATGTAAAACCAGGACTTGAACTGGCGTCTTCTTGAGCGCTCTCATCCTATCCCATAGCGCTATTAACCATTATCTGTTTTGGCAAACAGTTTTTGAATTTGACACTAGCTGTTTGCAGCTTTCTCAAACTTCCAGTGATTTCACTTCAACCCTGGTTTCTAGAAAAGCCAAGCACAGGAGACACTAGGTGTATTCTCCTTCACTCTCTTCATTTTTTAGACAGGGAAGCTATGGAGGAGGAATGTGGCTTGCCCATTTTTGAAAGCTGGTGGCAGAACTGAGATCAGGTCTCTTAGCTTCTAGTCCTGGACTTTTATAGTAGCACAGAAGCGCCTGCCTCCCAGAGCCCAAATAAAGCTTGTCTGTCTGCCGCTGTTGTTCCCCATTCATTCCTTCAGGTCCTGAAGCTCGCTGTCTCTGTCCTCCCTGTGTGTCTTGTGCTCCCTTGCCTGTGGTTGATAGGTGGCAAGGAGACAACGGGCTTGGGCAGCAGTGGGCCATGAGGCAGGGATGAAATAAGGGCTCTCTGGGGAGAGGTGGAGTGATGAAAGAGGTGGAGCTCCAGGGTGTGAAATGTGAACTTGGTGCCAACACCCAGTGGGGGAGCTGGGGCACCACAGAGGTGGATATGGTGTCGGTGAGGCCAGTGCGTAATTTTAGCAGTGATATTTTAGGGATGACTTGGGGAGACCAGTATGCTCCCTCCCCACCCCCACCCCCATATTCCCTGAGATAACATTGTTACACAGTAATTTCCTGACTGCTCTGGGTCAAGCCTAAGAAGTTGTACCGGGGGACTTGGGGGCATATTGTGTGTTAGGGAGATGTGCTTGCCCCCATTACACTTTAGCTCCAGATTTTGCTAGGTTTCTTCAGAGCACCTGTGAAAATTAAGAAATCACTGATTTATTACTTTTCAATATCCTCCAGTAGAATGTGAGTTCCCTGAGAGAGGGACTGGATATCGGCACCACTCGCTGCTCTGTCCCCAGAACCTAGCATCACAGCATAGGCCCTCCAGCCCGGGATGCGTGAGTGAGTGACAGTGCAAGCTGAAACGCTCGGCCTGTGTTGGACCCCGGAAATTCAGAGGTGGAATGTGAAACAGCCCTGGTCCTCAGAGCTTTCACAGCCTGCCCGGTAGAGTAGATTGACTTATAAACAAATTACTCAGCCTCATGTTCATGGAACAATTACTTCTTGTAGGTACCTTGGAGGATGCAGTGGAATGCAAATACAACATCACTGCCCTCAAGGAGTTTATAACTAAAAAAATTTAAAATAGCAAAACAAGAAGCCTTTTTTGTTTCTAAAAACCCAGTTTCCTTTTCTTTATGGAGTGTGGGTAGATAGTTGCTACAAAGTTGACTTTCATAAATTACCTTTCCCTCTCTCCCAACTAATTGTGAGGATTGATCCCACTGGTAACTATCTCTTTTCATGGCTTATTTATTAGAGGTTTTTATCTTTAAAATTAATTTTAGAAAGAGAGGAAGGGGGAGAGAGAGGAACATTGATTTGCTGCCTTTTTTATTTATGCATTCACTGGTTTGTTCTTGTCTGTGCCCTGACTGGGGATTGAACCTACAACCTTGGTGTATTGGTACGATGCTTTAACCAACTGAGCTAACTGGTCAGGGCCTCCATTGCTTTTCTTTTAAAGTGCACGCCTCACCCTGGGTGGTGTGGCGCAGTGGGCTGAGCACTGGCCTGCAGACCGAAAGGTCAGGACCTGGGTTGCAGGCCAGGTCCCCAGCTGGGGGCGTGTGAGAGGTAGCCAAGCGGTGTTTCTCTCACACGTCAATGTTTCTTTTCCTCTCTTTCTCTCTCTGGTCCCCTCTCTCTAAAAATGAAGAAATAAGATCTTTAAAATAAAATGCATGTGTCTCTGCTAAGTGGATTTAGAGTGAGGAGAAAAAGGGGAAAGAAGCAGTATTTTAGAAAGAAATGAGCCCTCAGATATTTATTTCCGATTCTTTGTTAATGGAAAGAAGCAAAAATTCAAGGCCTGAAAGCTGTCTGATGTACCAAAGGGTTGTAGCAGTTGGAGTCGGAGTGGGCGAGAACCGGTCTCTGGCTCCCTGCTCGGAGTTCTCTCGTTCCCACACGGCCTGGGTGTGTTCAAGTAAGAGGCTGCTGCCCGCTTGTCTAGAATGTGGTGGAACAGTAGATTTTGTTGTTGTTTTATGGTAGGCATTATTTGAAACCCCATTTCATGGGCCTTTGTTGCTCAGATTACAAGTTCTGCTCTATTGGGTTTCACTATGGTAGAGATCCTGGCTTTATTTAGGGAACATGTAAGAACTTTCACAGTGGGTTGAGCATGCCCTTTATATTGGTCAGCTTGGTGGGGTATAATGTTTTCTAATGATGGGTGCAAAGCATTTTGGAAAAGCCATTTGTCTTAAATCCTGTGGCACAGTCTTTTGGATCTCTTCAGCGATGGCAAAGCTTCATATTTCAAAGATTAATTTCCTTTTAGAAGCTGGTGTAAAGTCATTGGGAACCAAAACTTCAGAGTGGTCCAAGGTAATAGGTCTTGAAACTATTTTGTTTAACTAAAAATAAAGATTGAGTGACTACCTTGAATAGCCCAAAAATTGGCTTTAAAAGCCACTCCAAGAGAGATCCCAAGCACATTTTGGGCAGTTGCAGCATTTTTGGGATTAAGGAGAAGTTTCCCAAGATGTGAGTTAAGATCTAAGAGTCTTAGAGTCTACGGTATAAATTCTGTTATTCTTACTACATTCATTCAACAAACATTTACTGAATGCTTGGCCTTATACTTGCCAAGATATCTGTTAGATGCTAGGGACTGACCAGTCCCCACTCTCATGGGCTAACACAAGGAAACGAGCACTAGATAAACCAGTTCAACGGAATTTTGGATGTGCTGTGATAGAACTATACACAGGGGAGAGAGGGCCAGTTCTGTAGGTTCTGAGAGTTGGAGAGATCTATTGAAAGGCTTTATAAAGAAGATATGCTTCAGTGGAGGCTTGAAAAGAAGGGTTAAGTACTTCTAAGCAGCTGAGAGAGAGAGCACGCACAAGGAAGGGTATTGAGTTGAGAACCAGTGTTACATTTTGGCAGCTGCCAGCAGTTCCTTGTGGTTGGAGGGTCATGCATAAGAAGGGGCGAGAGATAAGGCTGAAGAGTCAGGCAGGGTACCAGCTGATGAATCGCCTTCAACTTCATGCCAATGCATTTATTATACCGTTATAGGTCGGCAGTAGGAGCTCTTAAAGAATTTTAAGTCAGGAAGTAACCTTATCAGATGTGATTTGGAAAAATAATTCTGACTGTATACAGAGGACAGATTGGAAGAATGAGATGAGAAGGCTGGCGAATGGTACAGGCCGGCAGTGGTGCGGCCTGTGGTGTGGCAGTGACGAGTTAGGGAGGACGCAGAACAGAGCTGACGGGCGACATCAGCACGTGAGAGGGTTTTTTTAAATTGGTCTGGTCCTACGATTCATTCAAAACAACAGCCCAAGAGATAACATTTTGTAGTTACTGTTAATTGTCAGACTCATGATAGAGTATAAATTGTCTGAGAATCAGAAAATGTTTATGGAAAGACTGTATTTTTATTTTATTTTTGAGTGATTTATATTTTTATAGAAAGGAAGAGAAACAATAAAATATTGGCATTAGTTTATTTTCTGTTGTGGTGAGTGTTTTCCATAAGTATGAGGAAAAAAAGATTTTGATGAATTCTGTTTTTACTGAATATAAACTCAGACTATATCCTTATTATTTGTCATTCTCCTGTCACAATAATCCACCTCTGGAGCACCACTGCAGATCAGGTATACTTTGTCTTAGGTAAATAATGACATTCTGAAATACTCGCCTTTTTTTTTTTATTTTATTTTTTTATTTCTGGTATACGAACTTCCTTTTAAGAAGGGGATTTAATCTTAACCAGTGGAGATTGTTCAGGGGCGTCTAACCGAGTTGCTTACTCCTTCCAGGGTGTTCCTGAAAAGAAAGTACTTCCTATCACTGTGCCCAAGTCACCAGCCTTTGCACTAAAGAACAGAATCCGAATGCCCACCAACGATGAGGTGATTCCTTGGGATAGGGGTTTCTTCTTCCTTCTGCGTAGTCAACCTGAGCATTCCTCTTTCTTAAACTTCATGGAATTCAAGGCAGTCATTCTTGTCCAGGGTTGTCTTTAACAGTGGGCCTAAACATTTGATCATCGCTTTTGCTCCTTTAAGAGCAAAGTCGTTGGTAAGGGTATGAATTTTCTGTCTTGCGGTGGTAACTGTTTGCAACTTATTGGAGCACTGTAGTGTGGATCAAAGGTCGCTGATCCCTGTACTCTGTTTTGCCTGAACTATTATCACCATTCACTGAGGGCCTTTAAAAATTTTTTTTTATTGATTGGTTTTAGAGGGGGAGAGAGAGAGAACATCTGTTTGTTGTTCCACTTGCACATTCGTTGGTTGCTTCTTGTACGTGCCCTGACTGGAGATCGAACCTGCCACCTTGGCATATCGGAACGACACTCTGACCAACTGAGCTACCTGGCCAGCGCGCTGAGGGCCTTTTAAAGTCCACACCACGCAGTTGCCTTTACCCTGCCCTGTCTTCATTAACCCAAGGGTTGCAAAGGTGACTGTGTGATGTGGTTCCTGAAACTGGAATGTGTAAACTGTCACTGATCGGGCTAGTTTCTTGTTACATCTCCATTTTATCTATAAATATCAAGAGTTAGGGTAATTTTATAGCAGATCTCAAGCATAAGCCTTTTTATAGGTTCATTTGAAACTAAAATACACAGTAATCTTATGTTACCAGCTTGAACCCAAACAACTTACTCCGTCCTATTCTGGGTTTGGCTTCACACTGACTCCCAGTCACATGGTTCAGTGGGTCCAGATGGAGGGTGGGTCACAGAGGAGGCCAAGTTGTGTGCTTGGTTAGTACTTTCTGTTCTTCGTTTTATTCACATTGTTTGATCTCGTTTACTTTTTACGATCTTCCTCTGGAAGACTTTAGATTCTGTAAGAGTAGTTGTGTTAGTCCTTTATCAAATGCTGCTTTCATATTGGTCTTGCCCTGTGAACTGGTCGGTGACTTTGATACACAAGGAAACTAAGCCACCAAAGAGGTCGAGTGACTTGCCTTAATTAGTGACCTGTCTCCCGTAATGTCCTCTAACTACACATTCTGAGGAGGTGAGAGTGAGTGGTCTCGTTTCTAAACTGTAATTTTTCTTGTAGGAAGAGGAGCCGGTAGTGATAAGAGCTCAACCCGTGCCACATTTTGGGGTGCCTTTTAAGCCCCATATCCCAGAGGCAAAAACTGTGGAAATATGCCCTTTCTCTTTTGATTCTCGAGACAGAGAACATCAGTTACAAAAGGAAAAGAAAATAAAAGAACTACAGAAAGGGGAGGTAGGTGTTTCCATTTCTACAAGTGGCCAACACTCTTCTTTGACTCCTCAAAGATCATCTTTTATGTTGCACGTGTAACTCCAAAATCACTGACTTCCTTTGATCCCTTCATTAGCACCTTATGAAATATGAATAGGGCAGGTGATTTTAATAACCTTTCTGGCACAAGGAGGTTAAGTGACTTGCCCATGTTTATGTTGCCCTCCCATTATTGGGAGGAAAACCTAGGTTTCCTTTTAAGCACATTATTCTTTCTGCTATGTCATGCTGCTGTAAAACTGGCCTTTCCTGCTTTTGGATTTTGATTCATCCAAATATTCTGCTGCAGCTATTGCTTCCTGGCTTGAAAGGCCTTATCTTAAATCTTATGTTTTCTTTTCTGTCAGGTACCCAAGTTCAAGGCACTTCCTTTGCCTCATTTTGACACTATTAACCTGCCAGAGAAGAAGGTGAAGAATGCAACCCAGATTGAGCCTTTCTGCTTGGAGACTGATAAGAGAGGTGCTATAAAGGCACAGACCTGGAAGTATCAGGTGAGGGCTTGGAAGAGCAGCTAAGATGTTAATGGCTTGTTTGTCGGTTTGTTAGAATGGGTAGACCCACTACATTGAAATTCATTTGGGAACTAACATTGGATTATTTCAGAGTCTCTACTCTAAATCAGGGGTCAGCAAACTTTTTCTATTAAAAAAAAAAACAGATAGTAAATACATATGTTAGGTGTTGTTGGCTACATAGGATCTCTGTTGTGTAGTGTGTGTGTGTTTCAACTCTTCAAGATTGTGACAGTCTCTCTCAGCTCAAGGGCTGTGCTAAAGGAAGGTGCAAGCTGGCTGAAGTGTCTGGCTTCCACTCTAGGTGCTCCTCTTGAGAATGTGAGAACTATAGACATTTTTTGCATCAGGAGTTTAAGATCTCATCCATTAGACTTGTTTTTTAAACGTTCATTGGTTTCTCTTGGTGCTTTGTAAGAAATAGTATGGTGAAAATAGATTCTCGATGTGGTACGCTGTTTTGTCAACATAGTGTGCTATTTGCTCTTTACAGAAGACAGGTAGTTAAAAACAATTAATTGGTTTTGGCTAGTTTAACTGGAATCCAATTCTGCTCTATCTGGAAAAAATTTTTCCTGAATTCCTAAGTTTGTCAGTGTTTTTATATTGTCACTTATCTTGGACTATGTCCAAAAGGAGCTCTGGGCTAATTTTTATAGGAAGTTCCCCTTTTGCAGCCCACGAGATGTGATGGCTGACATGACTGAGTGTAGGCTCCTGTCGGTGTGTTTTCTAGGAAAACATAGGACCAGTGCTTTGAAAGCACTAGTGAATCTCACTTTCAAGGACCATGGCATAGAATGTCTGCGGGAGGTATTTTACATGATAAAAAAATTTTTTTTAAGTTTTTTAGACATATACAAAAGTAGAATGGTATAATGAACTTTCGTGAACCTGTAACCTGGTTCTGTAGTGATCAAAACATGTGAAATCTTACTTCATCTATAGTTCTATCTACTTATCTTTATACTGGATACTTCTATCTACACATGATTACTTTGAAGCAAATCCTAGGTATCTCTTTATTTCATCTAAAAAATACTTCAGTGTGTATCTTCAAAATATAAGGGTTTGAAAAACCATAGCCACAATACTGTCATTGTAGCAAAAACATTAACAGTAATCCCTTAATGGTGACAAGTAGTCAGCATTCACATGTCCCCAGATCTCTCAAAGTTTTTAAAATAGTTGAACTGTTCAAATCAGGATCCAGGTAAGGTCCACACATAGCATTTGATAAATCTCTAAATCCCTTGTAGTCTATAGGCCTGTCAGCTCGAGTTTCGCATGTTGAATAAACTGGGTTGGCTGTCGGATAGCTTCCTGCGATCTGGGCTTCGGTCCTTGCGCTCCCGCGGTGCTGCTCCGTGTGTTCCTCTATCTGCACATCTCCTGTAGATGGTAGTTATGTCAAGGACCTCACTGAAGTCTGCTTTTGGGATTGGGAGGGAGAATACTTCATAACTGATCACATCTGGGGGTATATACTATCTACTTTTGGTGGGGGCTAAGATAAGGCCTTAAAATTAGAGTTGAGTTTTGCACAACATGGGTTTGAACTGCACGGGTCCACTTATGCCTGAATTTTTTTTTAGTAAAAGCTGTATTTTCTCTTCCTTATTTTCTTAATATTTCATTTTCTCTAGCTTGATTAATTGTAAAATACAGTATATAATACGTATAACATACAAAAGAGGTGTTATCAGTAAGGTTTCCAGTCAACAGTATGCTATTAGGAGGTAAGTTTGGGAGGAGTCGAAAGTTCCGTGAGGATTTTCAACTGTGTGGGCGGTTGGTGCCCTAAATCCTCGTGGTTTTCAAGGGTCAACTGTACCTTGAAGATACTTTCTAGTTCTCAGTGGGTTTAACTGATGTCAGTCTGCTCTACTCATTGTGCAGGGGGTTGAACTGGGGGTTAGGTTCAGTCATCTGCTGTCTTTGTGCATGCTGCGGTTAGAAACACTGGAACTTGAGTCGCGGGGGTGGTGGTCACGGCAAGTTGTCTGAAAAGCTCTCTTCCTAACAGCTGGAGGAAGAACTGAGACAACAGAAAGAAGCAACTTGCTTCAAGGCTCGTCCAAACACCGTCATCTCGCAGGAGCCCTTTGTTCCCAAGAAAGAGAAGAAATCCGCAGCCGGTAGTATTACACGTACTCTTGGGGTGGGGGTGTCGACATTGTGGGACTTCCCCGGCGGAATACCTGGACTCGGATGTGTCAGCGCAGTGCCGTGTCAGCCAGCAGCATTTGCCTGCAGAGGATACAGTTTTTCTTCCTCGGAGTGGGTCTTTTACTTTTGTTGAGCCCAGCAGCTATGTTGAGTGGCAGAATGTGTTGGGGCCAGATTCACAGAGCAAGAGCCTGGGCAGAGGCAGCTGGCATTCCAACGACAGCTGAGGAGGCTTTGCCCACCTGAAGAGTAACCAGTGAGGGAGGGAGAGTCAGGACTCTTTCTGGAGTTCCCTCCGAAGCAGGCCTTGGCTAAAAACATTTGGTTCTTCAAGCACTGGGCAGGATGTCAGAAAACAGGTTCTTCTGCATCTCTCTGTGTCACGGTCACTGTGTGGCTTTGAGCAAGCTGCTCGACCTGCATGGGTTTTGCTTTTCTCCTAATTGGTTAATTTCCAGGGGCCCTTCCAAGTTTGAAAACTCTAAGACTTTCTGTGTGTCCTCGACTCCACCTTTCTTTCAACAAGGCTTTCTTAGTGCTCAGCCCTTCTCTTGCCATGCACGTCTGTGCCCCTTGCTAGATCTATGGGCCAAGTTTACGTATAGGGCCCTGTACCAATGTTCTCTCTGTTTCTGTACTCAGAGGGCCTTTCTGGTTCTGTAGTTCAGGAACCTTTTCAGCTGGCCACTGAGAAGAGAGCCAAGGAGCGGCAGGAGCTGGAGAAGAAAATGGCTGAGGCAGAAGCCCAGCGGGAGCAGCAGCTGGAGGAGGCCCGGCAGCAGGAGGAGGAGCAGCAGAGGAAGGAGCTGGCCAGGCTCCGGAAAGAACTGGTAATGGGCAGCAGGGGTGCTGACTAGCCCGCAGTTGACCCTGTTCTGTTTTGTCTGCACTTCGTCTTGGTCCAGAAAGGATCTAAGGTGGCCACATGGACACCTCAGAGAGGAGTGGGAGCGGGAAATCCCACCAATGGAGGGTGGCAACAGAGCGGAGATGTGAACTGGGCTTAAGATGTGTACATTGTGATCCATGTACCTGCTAGTTTGAGTCATCGTTTTGGCCCTTTTTAGGAACCGCCCTGTCAGTTACAAAACTTATAGCGTTCATCAGATAAAAACAAGGCAGCTGCTGAAAAATAATGCATTTCTCCTTGGTATTGAATTCAGACAGAATTTCTTCCAAGGATCTTCATAAGGGGGAAATCATACGGTACACAATGATGCATTATTTAACTTATTATTTCTGTAAGGTTTTCTTAAGAGCATTCATTGGTTACAAAAACCAATGTATTTTACAATTAGACAAAAATAAATAATTAGAGAAGGACATGAGAATTGAGCAGTAACTATTTTCATTTTCCTCTTAATACTTGACTCAGGTCCCTTGGAGTCACAGTGCATGTCGGTCCATGTGACTGCTAACACTAGCATCACTGTTTAAATATTAGTTATCCAAAAAGGACGCTTGATTCTCATTAGAGGACCCTTTCTCTAAGAGCGCAGCAAGCCACATTAACTGTATCAGTGAGGAAGAGGACAGCTTTAGATGGAACCTCATATGATTAATAAAAGGGAATATAGAAATGCATAAGTTGTTGAGGTTGTGTCTGAAAATGCCACGCCAGCAGCTGATACAGCGGTTTGCAGAGGTGTCTGGCTGCAGGAAGGCTCTCAGGACAAACTTACAGGGACTAGCTTCTCAGCAAAATCCAAGCTATTTTCTGATCAAATGGAAAAAAAAAAAAAAACAATCCCCACCCCAGATAAACTCAGAAAAGCAAACCTTTTCTACCCTCAGTTTCTTTGATTTTCCTCCAACACTTGGCCCTTGTTTCTTGTGTTCGTCCCCGTCACAGGGCTGTTTCTCACAGCGTGTCTCAGTGCAGGCTGAGAGCATGGGAGGTTCCGCCGGTGCTAGTTAGCTCTCTGTGAGCCCGGCCCCGAAGGATGGATGGGGCCAGGCATTCTCCCAGCAACCCTCCCTGGCTATCGTTTTGGGGTTTTGTTTTTTTGTCTGTGCTTTTGTTTAACATTAAGACTCAGTGAGCTTGAGACTGTGCTCTAGTCAATTCTTAACATGCATCTCTTTTCTACTGAAATTGAGTGCACCCTTATCACACCCTAGTAATAACGCTGAAGCTAGAGATAGGTTTGACATCCTTGAGTGTAAGCTGAGGGATCCAGCAAGACCTGAATAGAAACCTACTTGGGCTCTAAAACTCATATGCTTTTCCATTATACTGTGTTGCCTTTTATCCCCCTCTCTTTGAGTACATGACTGGGATCTGTAAAACTGTGCAAACATTTTCTCAAGAAAAACTATAAGCGCAGTTTTCTCACATCCTTATCAGTGGTAACTTTGTTTCCCTTACTTTGCAGGTGCACAAGGCAAACCCAATACGCAAGTACCCAGGTGTGGAGATCAAGTCAAGTGAGCGGCCTCTGACTGTGCCTGTGTCTCCCAAGTTCTCCACTCGGTTCCACTGCTGAACTCGGCTGCGAGCTGCAGGCGCAGCCTGGGAGCGGAGCTGCATTTTTCTGTCACACCAGGAACCGTCTTCCTTTGTCACGGGGGCATGGAGAGAAGCCATTTCTTCAGACTTACCTACCCATGCCTGACACAGCGTGCTAACAGCTGCTGACCGACTGAGTTGAGAACTGCGACCCTGCATCACAGGCTGATAATGAGACTCAGCTCGTGTGTGTCTCGGTCGGACTCCACGGCGTTCCTTCCTTTGACCCATCAGTTGACCTTTAAAATGGGTTTTAACTTTGCCTAGAATTGAAAGTCTTTATATCAGCACAGTGTAATTTCTCTTGTCCCTTCCCTAACTGCCCCCTCTTTTTTTCTATTTTAAATCAGAAAATAAAGACAGTTAAATATTGAGGTAGGGTTTAACTTATGGCTTCAACGAGGAACAATCAGTATATCAGATTCTTTCCTCTTCTCTTCACAAGATAAATTTAGAGTTAAGGGGCCCCTTGCTGTGAGGGGGAAGGCCTCATGAGCTGCACTGAGGAAGGAGATGGTGTGGGCCGGTGGGGACCCTCACAGAGGCCCCAGCGAGCTGTGGGCAGAGCTGCTGTCTAGGCCTGCTCTCCCGTTACTGTGCTGATAGTGACGGGAGCGCTGTCCTGCGGTGACCCGGGCTGAAATAAATACGTCTGTCTTCCCCTCCCCGTTTTTGTTATTTGATGTCTTAAAATTTGTCCAGCCCCTTTGGATGAGGTCACGTCTTTTTGGGGGAAAGGGTACTTTGAGAGGAGGGTGCGGGTAGCAGGAAGAGCTTTGCAGCCTTTTTTTCTGTCTTATGTCAGAGCATCCTCCCATATTTATGGACTTGCTCCCAGGCAGTGCCTTCGCACAGCCTGCGCCTTCGTCCCTAAATGTGCTTTTCTCGTCTGGTGAACTCTTCCTTATAAAACTCAGCTCAAGAAGAATTTTTTCCGTGAACCCTTCCTTGACCATCTGACCTCCCCAGATAAGGATGACCACTCCTTTTCCGCGCCTGCCCAGTGTTCCTTCTGTGTATCTAGTGCAGCAGCTACACTGCTGAACCCCTTGGACTTGTTTACAAACCGGTAGACACGCAGATACCTAAAATTATCCCGGTTATCTCTGTATTCCTTGTAGCTGGCACAGCGTTTTCTCGGTCCATATTAAAGAGTGTACTTTCTTTGAGACTTGATGTTATTTATGAGCTCTGCTCTGTATCAGTCATGTTCTGCCCAGGCCAAGTCCTAGGCCCCATGGGTAATATTAAACTTAGTTTGTATTCCTTTCGCTTGTTCATTCAGTGAGCACCATGTACAAGCCCTTGTAGATTCAAGCCATGACTTGCAGATCCCTGGGCCTCCTGAAGGCCGCAAACATGCAAAATATGGTTCCTTTATTCACTGTGTGGATGTGTATGTGTACAGTTTCATAACTACTCACGTAGTTCATTTAACACACAGTTTGGTGCCAACAGTACATAACTTGGCATTGTGCTAGTCTCTGGGAATACAGCAGTGAACAAAAAGAGAAGACCTTGTCTTCATTGAGCTTACCTTTTATGGGGGAGACAGGTAATAAGCAAGGAACTGTACCGTTCTGGCAGGTGATGGACTTTTCCCCAACTGCTGTGTGGAGAACAGAGGAGGGCGGGAGCCGGGGTGGGAGGTGGGAAACGGAGGCTGCGGGGTTCTGCTGTGGTCTGCGAGCTGGGAGTGACTCGGGCAGTGTGGTAGCGAGGAGGGTGAGAAACGTTGGATTCTGAATGTATTTGGAGGCTGTAACTGGCAGCACTTGCTGACAGATTGGACGTGGAGAGGGTGGGGGGCGGAGTTGAGGAGGGCACCCAGGGTCTGCCGGAAACAGTTCTCCATCCCTTGTCCTCTGAGATCTAGTTCAATCCCAGGCCTCATGTCTCTTGTGGATTCTCTGGGGGGCTTCATTTTTCTTTTTTTTCTGGTCGCCTTTTGCTTGGGTTTTTCACTTTCTGTTCATTTGATCCCCTCTTCTGTGTAGCTTTTCTCCCTGCCTATACCAGCCTTCCCCTTCTAACAGGTCACTGTTGCTCATATTTCTACCTGGTATGGTTCTTTTCGGTGTCCATTTTTTGTTTTTGCTTGTTTCTGGTGGGAGAATAAATCTGGCCCTCTCGTGGAGGGGTTTGGGAAGAGCATTATTGAGAATTACGGACTTGTGGCGTCCTTTCGTCCCGTTTGCTTCACTCTGGATTACCTCCTCTGGACACACCCGTGTCGGAGTGGTGATACATGATGGTCATTTAGCAGAGCGAATAGCTGGAAATTGAGACGCAGCTATCCATTGCCTTTTCCCAGAATTTCTCGGGTTCCCAGGGGCCCCCTGCTTCTCCCCAGCACAGTCTGTAGCATCGAGTCCTCTCTGGACTATCTCACGTGGCCTTCACTTTTCTGGCACAGGCTCCCACATGCCCTGAAACTCCCAACTCCCCACTCTTACTTTGCAGAGAAATTCAGCTTCTTTATCTGTTCAGGCCATGTCCTGGAAGGAGCTTCTCAACATTCGGAGGCCACTGCAATTTTTTCTAAACAAAGAACCCGGCCAATAGGAATTTACTGAATTCTGAGAAATCTGGCCGTCACACTTTGCTTGGCAGTTTCACAAAGTTCCTAGCTTATGTGCGTTGTTGGAATTCCCACGGTTTCTGGGAAGGCCTCTGTTTACCGTGTTGTTTTGACTTGGTCAAGGTTTCCCTTTGCTAACAGTCCTGAGCTAATTTAAACACTTAGAAGATCATTGTCCGCCCTTACTCTGGTTGATGGTTTGGCTCTCGGGTAATTGCTTTGTTGCCACCTTGACTGCTGTTTCAGTGCTTGCTGGCTGTTTTCCACAGAGCTTGTCCCTGGGAAGTGGAGCTTGGGTGGTAGACAGGCTGTGGTCGCAGTCACCCCATCAGTTAGCAGAGATGAGACCTGTACGCGAGTAGTTGTGAAACGGAACAGACGTGACTGAGCAACGTGAGACGGATGGAGCAAGTGCAAGGGAGATTCTTGTTGGGGGTGAGGTTGCAGTTCTTGAAAGATGTTTCTTTTCAAGTAAAAACTACAAAAGTTATACTGCCTTTTGGAAACAAAATGATACTGCTTGTGTAGAACAAAAAAGGAACATCCCTTAACTTCCTCTATTCCCATTCCCCAGGAGAGACCCACCGTTAAGTCGTGTATTCTTCCATAAGGTATTTTTATGTACACACAGATTTCTAGAGCATTTGTCTTTTTACAACAAAATGATTATAGTGTTCTGCATTTTAATTGCAATTTGTTCTTTGAAAGGTTATGCACTCACATGGTTCAAAAGTCAAAAGCTACCAAGGTGAAATCTCCCACTCTTTCCTCCAGCCACTCCGCTCCCCTCCCCTCCTGAGACTTTGCTGCCAGGTGTGTTTTCTTGCAGAGATGGCTTCTGCATATACGATTTCTACCCCTTCCCTCCTCTTACTTTTACACAAATAGTGTCATACTCTACACTCTGTACCTCGCTCTTTTCATGGTCCACATTGAGTGACGTTCAGCTGCCACGTAGGGCATGTCCTGGCTGGCTTCCCAACTGAAGTCCGAAGCCTCTTAGGAGAGTCTAGTGACATGGAAGCAGATCTGTAGTGGGGTCTCGTTCCCCCACATGTCCTGGGCTAGTGACCTCAGGTCCAAGGACTTGAGGGCAGGTCAGCAGCACCTGGACTGAAAATGTTTGCAGTTTTACAGATCCCAGCTTAGCTGAGCCTTGAGGGCTTACTGGCTTGCGATTCTGGTCAAACCTGTGTATCCCTTTAGGTAAATCTTGATATTGCTTTCTTTTCACTTCCCTTCTGAATATCGTCTCCTGGGGAAGTTCCTCATTGCTGAGAGTAGCAGTTAAAAAAGCCATTAGCCACGCAGCAGGGCTCCAATTTCTGCACAGACAGGCTGAGTTACAGCTTGGTGGTGTGGATCCAGGTAGGAGTTGGTCAACATTTGGAATCCTGAGCTGCCATCTGCCCTGCAGCCTGCTGGGATGGTCAGTTTAGACAACATATAAAGTTTCCTGGATACGGGTCAAGCCCAGGCCTATGGAAGGAGCAGGGAGGGTAAATTGTGTGTGGTGCTTTGAGCGGTGACGAAGGCGTAACCAGGGAGCTGACATGTTTGCTCTGGCGCCAAGAATTCCAGGACAATTTGTTATCCAGCTGAAGCCAGTATAGTTGTTACAAAAAAAGAAGCCAAGGGACAAAAGCATACTTTTTCCTTGTTGCTTTGGTCTTCTTGCATACCCACTCTTTTCTAGTCCTATACGGAATGTTACCCACATTGAAAACGTCTGGTGATATTTGCTATTCTCATGCAGGAGAGTAAGAGGCTGGGCTCAGGCCAGAGCCTGGCTTTTATGTGCCGAAGGTGTCAGCTTCCTGAAAGGGCTTGACAAATGCAGACTTCACTCGCAGAAACCATGGTTGGAGGGGCAGGGGTAAAAGGCTTAGGCTTAGGAAAAGACTAGGTTTTATTTAGGAACTATTTCGCCAGACTAAGCCTAACCTTAGTGTATCAATTGCCCTCTCCCCTTTCTTGAAACTTTTATTAGAAAGGAAATAAAACGAGACGTGTCCGATCTGCTGAGACCCACGTAGATAGAGATGGGACTGGTATCCCAGAGCCTCACGGGCAGGTGTGCGGATGTGCTAGCATCGGTAGCCAAGTGCCGTGGCCCAGCTTGTTTTGGCACTAGTGATATTTTCTGAGGTCTTCTTTCAACAGCAAAGGTGGGAGACGTCGCTTGCAGTTGGTCAAGATGCTGAATAGTCAGTGGTCCTAACTTGTGCTGTGAAAAGCAGTTCGGGCAGCATTGTTCAGGCTCGTGTGGTGGTGGTAAGGAGAGATGACATCTCTAGCCAACACTGTCACTTACGGGCACTCTGTCACTAAGTCACTAGGAAGTGACTTTAAATTTGCCTTGTGCAAAAATCTCACAGCGTTGTTATTTTCAGTTTTTAAATTGGGATTTACTGCTAATTAGATACAATTTGGAATATGCCTGGTAATAGAAGGAAAGAGAAGAAAAATCCATGCTCCCATCACCTGTCTTGAACACTGGTGTTTGTTTGTTTATTTAATCTCTTTTTTCCCCGTGTAAAACTTTAGTCTGTTTTTCTGCATTGTAGGTGTTTTATATATACTTTGTATTCTGCTTTTTTTACTTAGCATAGCAGTAACTCAAATATTTTTCCTATATTATTGCATACTTTGTAAATACCAATTTTAACTGCCACATACGTTCCATTGTTTTGAGTTTGCTTCTCTCTGTTGAAAATGCTTGTTTTGCAAAGGAATCTTTTTTTAGACTCTATTTATAGGACAGATTTGTCTTTATTTGCTTCCCTCTAATGTATCATGTCTGTCTCAACTTAAAATGACTGTTTCCAACCACTTAGTTAAACTTTGTAAATAAAATATTAAAAGGAAATATAATCCCCTCCCCAAAGCATAGTTAATGGCGTTATTATTCTGGTGTACCCGTTTGCAAAGTGGAAAGTTCCCTTTGGCTGATGTGATGGCGATGTTACTGGCACTCGTGCCCCACGGAACGTTTATTGGCATTTAGCAGAGCCTTTCTGGAGAGGACTCCAGTGTTCAAGTCTTGGAATGCTGCCTCTCAGACGCAGCCGGGGTGTTATCTGTAAGCCTTCAAGTCAGACTTGAAAGAACGCCCTTTGTCCTAACACTAGCTGGGGCTGTGGTGTGTCTCCGGGGAAGAATAGGAACAGGAATAGGATCTCACCTCTGTCACTGACTGTTCTCAGGAGTCACTTCCCTTTTCCAGCCCTCAGTTTCCACATCTGTCAAATGAGATTGAGCTAGATTGATAAGGCTCCTTTCAGCTTGAATATCTTCAGAATTTTTTTTGCAACTTGTTTTCACTCCACCAGCCCCACCTTTGAGTTAATATTTTTTCTAAAACCAGCTATGAGAGGGCACTTCTAGCAAACTCTCTGGCCCCTGGAGTTTCATTTGAACTTCAGTGAAGTGTGTTGGAGACCAGTTTGCCATCTCGTCGAGGACTTTCCAAGGGTTATTCTGGAAGCGGAAATCTCTTCCAAATCACTGCAGGGGACTAATCCCTGAACAATGTCCTCTGACACACACACATATTTTCTGATGTTTCTCTTGACCTTGGAACTGGTTAAAGACTGCGCAGAATGTTCAGTGAATTCTTACCCACGGCTGCTCAAAGTCCCTCCCATCCTTGGTGGCTTCAAGGCGTGAAGTTAGCCAATGACGGTTCTCCTGTTGCTGGAAGCAGCCAGTGGGCATCACAGTCACACAGACGCCTTGCCTGGCTGTTCCTCTGTTTCTCCCCATGGTGGTTCAGTCCGTACAGTGTTTGTGAGCACAGGACCTTAGCTTGTTTGGGGACAAGTGTCGAAGGGTTCAGGAGAAACGAGATTAGTTGGAGGGGTGAGCCCTAGATCGGGAATTGCAAGAGTGCTTTCTGGCTTTGCAGCCTTGAGCAGGTCATTTGAATTCCCTGTGCCTCAATCTCCTCGTCTTAGAAGTTACGATGATGTTTCTGGAAAGGACTTTCCTCCAGCCCTGTGCGGGAGGATTTGCTCCCAGCTTGAGCAGGCCCCAGCTGTACTCTGGGCAGCAGTGATGACTGTCATGATGGGCACTCACTTCCCCCTGTCGGGCAGTGTGACTCAGCTGTGTGTTAGGCAGTAATTGTCCGCGGGTATGTGTCACTAGGGGTTGCCAGAACCCCCTGCTATTTCCTCAAAGCTAACAGCCTAACAGGACAGGGCCACAGGCGCTATGGGACAGCCAGCTAAAGGAGCAGGGAGACTTGTTGGGGAGGAGGCTGCGTGGGAGTTTGTGCAAGAAAGGACAGGGTTTGAAGTGGGTTTGTAGAAATCCTGTTCTTAATGGCCAGAGCTCGGTGTCTACACCGCAGGCTCGCTGGTCTTACCTGCTCATCAGCCGTTTTCTCTCACCATTTACTGCGGAATAGAAAATGAATGAATACAGGAAACAACAGCAAGCAGTTAGTCAGAAGTTGGGAGAAGCTGCCACTAGCACCCTCTTTCCCCGAACCACTTAACTTTTTGTGTGCCTCCCTCTCCTGAAACAACAGCTGTACTGACAGTGGGGTCTGCCTCTGTGTTTTCCTCAGTAAGGGCCCAAACCCTCCTGCACACCCAGAGGCCTCGTGAGAACGGGTGGGGTTGGCAGGCTGGACGTTCAGCAAGTGGGCTGGGGACTTGTCTCCGGGACAGTGGTCCTCAGAGTGTGGTCTGGGGACCGGCAGGCTAGCATCGCCAGGACTAGAAGTGCCAGTTCTCCAGCCCCGCTCCCGACCCCCTGAGTCAGACGCTCTGGCAGCAATGTGCACCTTAGGGCGGCGATGCACGCCCAAGTGTGAGGACCACTGCGCCAGGAGGGGGCCCCGAGGGTCTCCCAGCTCGAAGGTCTCTCTGGGCAGGGAGCCAGCAGCTGTCCTCTCCTGTGACCGTCAGTGCCCGGGCCAAGCAAGGGCCAGTCTAGAGGGTGACACCTCTCTTGCCCAGAGCTCCCTGGGGAGGCGCCTTTGTGCAGTCTGTTCGCATCACCCAGGAGAGCTGCTGGGTTTGCTGAGTAGGTCTTTATCTCCTTTTGCAAAGTCCTCAACCAAGACTTTGTGACCAGCATGAAGGTGGAGGGAAGAATGCTTTTCCATATGTCCTTCCAAAAAGTCTTATGACAGATAAGGAAACTGAGGCTCAGAGTTTAAGTTATTTTCTGGAAGTTCACAATGCTAGTAAGTGACAGAGTCAGAATCCGGATCCAGGTCTCCCTGTCCCCAAGTGCCCTGTCTGCGACATCCATGGCAGCCCTCGAGTGGAGCCAGCTGCAGGCTTTGTCATTAGGCATTGCCAGAAGCCCTGCTTTTTACCCAAAACTAGCAACCTAACAGGACAGGGCCACAGCTGCTCGTGAACCAGCTGGTGACAGGAGCCAGGAGACTCCTCAGGGAGAAGGCCACCCGGGACCCTATGCTCTCCTGGCTCTTTTTAGAATCGAGTGACCCTTGATCAAAGACCCCCAGGCGAAGAAGAGATTGTCACCCTCCAGGACCAGCAACTCCAGACCTGGGAGCATGTGTCTTGCTCGTGAAGGCTGCATTTGGGCTGGGGCTAGCACTGAACTCTTGACCTTGCTGCGGAACCTCCAGCTAAGCTTCCCAGAGGCTGGGAGGCAGGTCCTCTCCTCAATTTCACACAGCAGGCATCTCCTCAGACCTTTCCGGATGCTTGGGTTCCTGTCAGGGACGTGGTGGCTGCCAGTCAATTAAGTCACAGGCCTCAGCAGGCCTAAGCGCTAGCCAAGGTGGTCAGCGTGCCAAGCGCCGACCGCTGGAAGGTGCTTCGCCCGGCCCACTCATCCTTTATTTGGACACCCTCGGCACCCACACAGGCCCTCTTCTCCCAGCAGCCGCTCAGAGCTCGCTGTGCACCCCCTGGTTCTTATGGTAACTCAGTTTAGCAAATGGACCTAAGTTTTATAATTAGCACCATGGTGGGCGGGGGAGCTGGCCTCTGCCTCCGGGACAGAAGACACATTCCCCACTTTTGGAGTCATTTCCTGGGATGGAGTGACAGGAGGGACTTCTGGGGCAGATAAAGCCCAGTTACTCTCAACTCCCAGGTCTGTACTTGGCTCTTGGGTCTTGCTTCTACTCTTATTATGTACTTTCGTTTGGCCCCCGCCCCCACCAGGGCCGCCTCCCTGAGGCGGTGTTTCCAAGTCTGCTCCTGGGACGTTTCCTGTTCTTGGAACAGCTGCACCAGCCTGGGGTACCCTCCTGCCACTTGATCCTATCGGGAGGTGTCCAGTGGCTGTGGTCAGTTTTCAGATGACCTTGTTCCTCTGACGTCATTAGCTGGCTATTTCTGGCTTTGCTGTTTATGCCACAGAGAAGTTGGGCTGAGATGGGGGAGAGGGAGAAAGCTAGGGAGGAGCTGGTCCGGGTGCCCGTGGTTCCGGGGCCCTGTCGAAGTAGCAGCATTTATTTGTCAGCATTTACAGAGCGCCTACTGAATGCCAGGCCCTGAGGCTTCCAGACTGGTGACGTAGTCCTCTTCACTCACAGACTTATTTTTCAGCAGAGGTTTACTTTGTGGTGTGGAGTAGTAAGTGTGAGGACTCTGAGCCAGACGGCTTGGGGTAAATCCCAGCCCCACGGGAATTTTCTCTCTAAAATCTTGGGCAGGTTACCCCTCCGTGCTTCAGTTTCCTCTCGGAAATGGGAGTAATAATAGTATCTACCTCATAAGGTTGCTTATGAAGATCGAAGGGGTTAATACCTGCGTCTAGCACATGGTAAACGCACAATAAATATGAGCGGCTATTCCTGTTAACATCAGCACGTTTTGTACAGGGTACAGAATCCACTGACACAGTCTCTGTGTGTTCTGAGTGGGCATCCGCATCCCTGGAGCCCCAGATGCTGGGACAGCGTGCATAGTCAATACGAGAAGTCAGAACGGAGCCCCTCCCGTGTACACTGCTTTACCCAGGGCATTCCAGGGAAACGGAGGGGCGTCCTGGCCCTGGGACGCCTCAGAGCAGTGGCTCCCAACCCTGACTGTGCACCAGAGTCTTCTGGGGAGATGTGAAAAAATAGCCACAGCCTGGGCTCTACCGCTGAGCCTTCTGATTCAATTGGCCTGAGCTCAGGAGGGGCTCAGGCTTCGGGAGCTGTGAACGCTCTCCAGGCGTCCCCACGTGCAGCAGCCTGGAGGAGCCCAGCCCAGAGGGCTCTAGAGGGACGTGCATCGTGCGATCTCCACAGGCTGCCTGGTGGGACGCTCCCACGGGTGCCTCAAAGCTGGTCCCCTGACAGGGGAGCTCCTCAAACTTGGGTGTGCATGAAAACCACCTGAAATGCTGGTGACTGAGACACATTCCAAGGAGGCTTCTTCTTTGTTTTTCAATCCTCGCCCAAGGACATATTTATTGATTTTAGAGAGAAGAAGGGAGAGAAAGGGAGAAACATCAATCAGTTGCCTTCCAAACACGCCCGACCAGGGATCGAACCTGCAACTTAGTTATGTGTCTTGACCGGGGATCGAACCCTCAACCTTTTGGTGTATAGATGCTCCAACTGAGCCACCCGGCAAAGGTGCAGGGGCTCCATTTGAAGGCACCTCTGGGGTCTGGGCACTGAGAAAGCCTGCACTGGCCGGGCCTGTGGCTGAGAAAGTATCGCTGATCACAGTCCTGAGATTCCTCCTCTGAAACCCCACAGGGCGTGATAGCTCACATGTAGCTCCTCCCACTTTCTGTCTTGAATTGTAGAAATATGAGTCCATGTTGATATGTTTTGAATTGTTTATTAATCTGCTCAGTTACAAATGGTCAGTTCAGGAAAACTTACAAAAACCAAAGAGTAAAAATTGTGCACCACACTTGTTCATATGCATATTTCTACTCCGCCGGACACTTTCTCTATAAATATTTTTAATAAAAAAGAATCCCAAATTCATGAATGATTTGACAGTCTTTTCCACCTAAAATGCACTATGTGGTGATACTATAGCTTTTCCCCAACTCCATCTCTCTGTCTCCAAAGTGACCAGTTTAGTCCTTGCCAGAGAGCAAAACACTCAGCAAATAACCTTTGCAATGAAACGCTGCAATTCTGGGGTGGGGCAGTGCATCATTTGAGCTCCCAGAGAAACCTATGTCCACTTGGACATACAGCCTTGCGGGGAAGGAGAGAGGGTCCGCTGTAAGGACAGCAGCCTTACCTAACTTACCTAGAGCTTGTCCAGAAGCCTGAGAGGTAGTGCCAAAGCCCCGGGCTCAGGGGCCCCGGGTGGGAGAGGGCAGGAGAAAACAGGGGCCCCGGGTGGGAGAGGGCAGGAGAAAACAGCTCTGAGTGGCTCCCATACCAGGACCAGAGGGAAGTTGTGAGGGGACTTGGCTGCTCTCCTGAGAGTCAGAAGGTCATTGCTCAACTCCCTAAATTTTCCATCACAGCCGAGCAGGGTGAGGCTGGGAAATGTCTCCTCTGAGCAGGTCCTTTTAAAAGCATCTTGGCTGGATCAATTTCCTCCTAGGAGCCAAGGAAGCAGTGCCCGGCTGGAGTTAACCCCTCCACTCCCAAGGAAATCCCAGGAATGGGTGAGCCCGAAAGCCCAGGCTTCTGGAGTGCAGAGCCATCCAGGGCAAGAGGCCTAAGGAGCCGTGAACTCTGGCTGGAGATACCTTCCCTCTGGCCTTGTTAAATCCAACAGGCATAATTGCATCCTGCTGACCTTAATTCCTCTGGCAGGTTTAATTGGTCCTGGCATTGCCCTACTTCCTGCCCTGCCCCTGTAGAGGCAAAAAGGGTGGCTGCACAGCTGGTGCAGGGGGGAAAGCCCCTTTTTAAGGGTGGGCAGGGGCTCTGGCAGCCCCCAGCTGGGTGGAGGAGGTTTCCCTGTGCCCCACCCTGTGCCTCCAAGGGAGAGCCGTGGCGAGGCGAAGCTCAGGGACTCCCAGGAGCAGCTGGCCAAGCTGTGCTCAGCCTGGGCAGCCAGCAAGCTGCAGGCCATCCTGTGGATCTGGAAAGCAGGCCAGCCTCATTCTAGCAGCAGGGACCATGGAGGAGGCTGCAGGGACAGCTGAGCCCTCTACCTGGGATGTCCACACCATTGTGGAGACCCCACAGGGGCGGTGACAGTGCCACAGGGACAGCACCAAGAGCTCTGATACACATGCTCACTACACGTTCCCAGCCATCCTGGGAGAGAGACCCCGGGCAGATAGGTGATGAGCCGAGCCTTGGATTAGGCGGTTCCAACCCAACACTGTGAGTTTGCTCAGTGACTCAGTTTTCCTGTCACATCTTTGAAATGGGGTTGAAATAGTTGACATTTTAAAAGCACTTACTATGCACCCATGCACTGTTCAAAATGTTTTATATCCCTTCCCCTGGGAGGAAGATGCTCCTCCTACAGATGCGGAAATGAGCAAAAGCATTTGCCCACGCCTCAGTTATTAGTCTCAGCTTGATTGACAGAGCTCCCAACCACTACCTGGATTGCCGGAATTGAATGGAGGACATTCATGAAGCTGCTTACCCAGGGTCTGGCCTGTTTACATAAGTTTAAGAAATGCTAGTTATTGCCCTGACTTGTGTGGCTCAGTTTCATGGGCACTGTCCCTTAAACCAAAATGTCACCAGTTGGATTCCCGGTCAGGGCACATGCCTGGGTTTCGGGTTTTGTCCCTGGTTGGGGTGTGTACAAGAGGCGACCAATCAATGTTTCTCTCTCACATCGTGTTTCTCTCCCTCTCTTTCACCCTCTCTTCCCCTTTCTCTAATAATAAATAAATAAAATCTTTTTCAAAATGCTGGTTATTATTTGGGAATCACAACAGTGACAAAGGTAGCAAAATCACACCTCTTATGTTGTCCTAGCCTGGACTGTGGTCTCATCAGGAGGTGGCTCTGGGTTTGCAGCTGCTCAATAACTGCGTGACTCTAGAGACAAGCCTCTTACCCTTCCTTCTCAGCATTAGTTTCTGCACCATTAAAGGGGTCTGACGCTTGGCCCCTGGAGTCCCTTGTGAGGACCTAATGGTCTGGGTGAAGCCTTTGATGGAGTCAGACCTGGCCCGTCATGGGCCCTCAGTCAGGAGATGAGCAGTATTGACAACCACACACACTGATAACGAGAGGACGCCAGCATGGGCCGCCCCAGAGTAATTCTGCAAACCCGGTCCAGACCCACGCTAGTCACTCCCCCAACACTGACTGGCAAGTACACTTTGTGCTGGGAGCACATGTGAACACCACACCGCCTCTGACCTCTAGGGGCTCCCAGACGGTGTCAATAGTGGGATCAGCCCGGGGTTGAAGGAGGCCAGAGGAGGGAGGTCTAGCATTACAAGCTAAACTAGAACCTGCTATGGGGATGACCCAATGGAGGCCTAGGGGCTCCTGATAACAGGCCCAGACAGGAGGTGTTTCAAGCATCAGAATGCTGAGACCCCATGGGGAGAGTGTGGCCAGGCACAGGCTGGGAAATTTTACAAGAGAGAGGACTTTGGGTTGCAAAGAAGGACATTTCTCTCAACTCCCTTATGGAGGGACCTGGAGCAAACTGCTCACTCTTTTTGTTTTTAAGATTTTATTTATTTATTTTTAGAGAGAGGGTAAGGGAGGGAGAAAGAGGGAGAGAAACATTAATGTGTGGTTGCCTCTAGCATGCCCCCCAAACAGGGACCTGGCCCGCAACCCAGGCACGTGCCCCAACTGGGAATCGAACTCATGACCCTTTGGTTCACAGGCCGGTGCTCAGTCCACTGAGCCACACCACTCAGGGCAAGTTTGCTCAGTCTTTCGATCCTTCCTGTCTTCGTCTAGGAAATAAGATGAAAGCTCCCCAGAGTTGAATTATCAAGATGGTGTTTTAAGACAATATGGACAAAGCTAACCAAAGCAGCACTCAGAAAAGTGGGAGCTCCCTTCCCTTCAGAGAGCCTGGGCTTAGTCCCAGCTTGGTCCCTGTCAAACTGGACAGCTTTGGGTTAGTCACTTACCCTCTCTGTGCCTCAGTTTCCCCATCTGTTGTCATGCCTACCTTGCCGGGTTGTTCTGAAGATAACATGAGTGAATCAACACAAGGGCACTTGGAACAGGGCCTGGCACACGTGGCAAGTACTGGACAGGCATTCGCTATGATTCTGCTTTCTAGAAAAGGCAGGCTGTCGAGTGGACCTTGCGGAGAGACATGGAGGCGGTCAGGAGAGGGGAGCCAGGAAGAGCAAAAGTCATCAGGAAGGAGGAAAGAGCTTCGACTCTGGTTTTTCTCGCCTGTATGGTCCTCCTCTGACTAGTATTCTGTGTGGACAGAATACTAGTCATGGTTCAAATGAAAGGTGAAAGGCATTCATCTTCCTACCACCCCAGCCCCGTTGTTCGCTTTTCCTGCCAAAACCATTGTTATGTGCACAGAGTGAAAATGTAATGTCATTACATATGTATGATTTCATTAAATATTATATATTTTACTCCCTTGCCCCCAAATGATAGTTTTTTTCTGCATTGTTATTCTGTACCTGGTTTTTTTTTTTTTTTTTTTTTTCCGCTTTGGAGGTTGCTTCCTATCAGTTCATTCCCAGATCCCTCACTCTCTTTTACAGCTGAGATGTAGTTTCCCATGGCTTAGACGTGCTGTGTCCTCAGGTCGTTCCCCCGCTTCCATCTGAGGGCAGGGGGTGTCTCCACCATTTTCCAGAGGGGCTGAGGCTCGCCACAGTCAGGACCTGAACCCAGACGCCCACTCCAGAGCTATTTCCAATGCACGCAGCTCAGCTAGTTCTCAAGTTCCCCTTCAGAGAAAGGCTGGGGCCGACAGTGCCTGGGTGATGGGAGACCTCTTGGATCATACCTCACCCCACCCCATCTTAGTCTGAACACCTAAGGCTGGAGTGGCCCCTGAGGGCACCCCTTCAGTGGAAGACCCTTGGAAAAGACTGTCTGTCCATCAGCCCCCTCCTTCCAGGCGAGCCATTGGCGAGACCGAGGGCAGCTGGGGGTGGGGGCCCTGAGCACTGACCATCTCCCACATCCACTTGGGACAACTTCCACCTCCCCAGGAGCCCAAGAAAAAAAAGACATTTTCCAAAGAGAAGGCTTTCAGGCCCGTGGACATGCTGAGCAAGTGCCCCTGTGGCAATTTCTTACCCAGAGATGCTCCAAGTAGGTCTGATTGCCAGGGGCGGGGCTCATGGGCACAGAGCTGGGCGCTGGGGTCGGGCTGATTATTCTGGGCCTGTGTGGCTCTAACCAAGTTCTGGGGTACCTAGGGGACCCCAGGCACTCAGGTGGGTAGAACTAGGGCCCAGCCTGGGCATAGCCTTGCCCTTCAGCCCTGCCTGAGGGCCCCTCTTCCTCCAGGCCCCCATCCCTGCTCTGGTTCAGGCCAAAGCCTGAGAGAAGGTTGCTCCCCTGGGGCCCCAGGTACCCCCTCCTTTTTCTTTTCCTGCCTGTTCCAACACCACTCTCCCCCCAGTCAGTCCGTGGGAAGAATGCTGTGTCCTCTGAATGGGGGCCAAGAGTGACAGGTGGTGGCAGTCCGAGCTGCATGGCCCCTGGTGTAAGAGATCCTCTCCTCCGTCCCCGCCTCCCCTGTGGGCACCCCTGCCTCCGCCTCTGCCCACCAGGCCCAGTCCCTTACAACTGCCCCAGGACCGCTCCGGGGAAGCCGCTGCACAACAGACGGCCACCAGGTTGCCCCTCTCTGCTTCAGGTACCTCTCTCCCCTCAGTCAGCTGGCCCTGGCTTCCTTTCGACCTGACAAGAGGAGGAATCCGACAGCCTGATACACCTCATGCTTCTTTCTGCAGCTAGCAAGACTTGAGTTAGACAAGCAGAAGCATACGCCTCCCTACCTCATGGCGACAGAAAACGGAGCAGTTGAGCCGGGAATCCAGAGCTCGTCCACAGGTGCCAAGCTGGGCCAGGAGACAGGGGGAGGAGGTTGGGTGTTTGAGTCCAGGTTTGGGCTGGTTCCTCTGGTAGTTTCATGCCCTAGCCTCCTCGTATGGCGCATGGGGGACTCAGAAATCAGAATTCTCTCTTCTCTCTGGGTAGGACTGGGCTGATCAAGAGCCTACGTGAGTTCTTTCCCAGAGAGACTAGGGAAATGTAGAGCTCCCATGGACAGCTAAACACAGGGCAAGAGACGGTGGGGCATCCAGGCCCGCCAGGGGACCAGAAGCCCCATATGGGCCTCTGCGATCCCAGCAGCCCGTCCCTAGAGCCCATCGAGTGGCTCCAGAGGCTCCGTGGAACCAGCATTTGCAAACTGTGGCCTTGGTGGGGTCCTGGACCCAGAGCTGGTCTCTGACCAGCCTGGCTGGGAAAAGAGGGGGCGGAGGGTGAATCCTGACGGGTATCTCACCTCCTCTACAGACAAGGCACCTCAAGGTGCAGCAGGTGAAGGACCCTCGGCTACAGAGAAAGATCCTGGCCTCCCAGACCAACAGAAGGAACCTGGCCCCCTAGACCCACAGAAGGAACCTGGCCCCCCAGACCCAAAGAAGGGATCTGGCCCCCTAGATCCAAAGAAAGAACCTGGTCCCCCAGATCCAAACAAGGAACCTAGTCCCCCAGATCCAAAGAAAGAACCTGGTCCCCCGGATCCAAACAAGGAACCTAGTCCCCTAGATCCAAAGAAAGAACCTGGCCCCCCAG
>CM052547.1:73284361-73314275 GCA_028533065.1 Trachops cirrhosus
AACTGGCCCCCTAGATCCAAGCAAAGAACCTGGACCCCCAGACCCAAAGAAAGAATCTGGCCACCCAGATCCAAAGAAAGAAACTGGCCCCCTAGATCCAAGCAAAGAACCTGGACCCCCAGACCCAAAGAAAGAATCTGGCCACCCAGATCCAAAGAAAGAATCTGGTCCACCCACCCTGAAGAAAGGTGACAAAGTCCCTGCCTCAGAGAAAGGGGATGATGCCCCAGCCCAACCCTCAACGGGCAGCCAGGGCCCCGTGGGTGAGTGTCCTGCGGAAGGCAGTGTGGGGCAGCCGGCAGCCCTGCCCCAGCAGACCCAGACTCCAGAGGCGGGGGTCGGTGTCAAGAAGCCCAACAAGGACGATGACAATCAGGGCACCTCAGGCAGCCAGGATCCCGGAGAGCCCAAGGCAGGAAAGAAGGCGGCAGAGGGCCAAGCAGAGGCCAGGAGTGGCGTACCCGCCTTTTCACACAGCCCCAGCTGCCCTGCCGTCATCTCCAGGTGAACGCCCCTGCCTGGGAGCGGGGAGGGGTCCTGGGGTCTGTCCCCAGGGGTCGAGCTGAGCTCCTCTGTCCTGAGGATCATTGGGTCCACCCAGGGTGGAGCCGAGATGTCAAGAGGAAAGGATAATCTTGTTAGCATAATTATCAGTATAACATGGAAATGTGGCTAATAACATTAGTCATCTAGATCTAACTAGATTGGTAGATCCTTACTAATATTTTCGTAACTTACTAATACCTTTTTATAACAAAGTGTCAGTCTTATGATGAAATCAACTACACTTACCTGAATGTTAATTATATTAATGAGGTCATTAATGATGTATTATGAACCACAATAATAATACCATATCAATTTAAATTTTATATTAATATCGATTGCATTGCCACAGTTTTTATGAATCAAGAGCTATGTAATCTCCCTAGTTATATCTACATAATGATGAACTATATCAACAATCTCATTAATATTTATTAATGGTCTATTAGTGTGTTGATAGTCAAGATAATGATCACAGTCATGTATGGTAATATTAACATCCCTTAATTTTGTATAAAGTGAATTCGGACGCATTACCCCATGCACTGGGGGTCGGGAAGGGGCAGGGTTGCATTAGCTTCAGAGAGCAGAGGAGGCTTCGGAAGAAGGAGGCCCTGCAGGAGGCCACCGTGGGGCTGCGGCTGCTAAGGGCATCACCTTTGTGTTCTCGCCTTCTAGCCCTGAGAAGCTGCTGGCCGAGAAGCCCCCAAATGAGGCATCAGAGCTCATCTTTGAAGGGGTGCCCATAACCCCCGGCCCGACGGATCCCGAACCAGCCAAGGAAGCAGAAGAAGGGAAAAACATCCTGGGAGGCAGCCAGGAGGAAGCAGGAGAGAAGGCTTCAGGCCAGGCTGGCCAGGCCAAGGTGCAAGGGGACACCTCGAGGGGGATCGAGTTCCAGGCTGTGTCCCCGGAGAGATCGGAGGTGGGGCAGGCCCTCTGTCCCACAGCCAGGGAGGAGGACTGCTTCCAGATTTTGGGTAGGCCTGGGGCAGGCATGGGCAGGGGCTGCCTGTGGGCCAAGGAGGAGGGAAGGGGGTTCCCCAAGTCTCCTTGTTAGTGTAGAGGCTGGAACCGCTCTGAGCCATGTATCACGCAGGCCAATTTATCTAAGTGCTGCTCGGCTCCGGAATGCAGGAGTTTCTAGCCCCTTTTGATTGATGGGGAAACAGGTTCAGATAAGGGAAATGGAGTGAGTGCTGCAAAATCCATAGCTACTGTCAGGATGACCTGACTCCTGAGCTCACTTTTGCTTTCTTTTACTTTGGCTAAAGTGGGACTTTGAAGAAAGTCACGCATATTATTGGTGCAATACCAACTCTCTGGACAGTGGAATCTTAAGTCAGTAGTAGAAGAACTAAAATGCCAGGCTTTGGTAGTTAAACTACATCCTGGACGTAGAGTGCCAGTAGGGAGGGTCATGGGAGCCGTGACCCTTCGTGAGCTGAGGATTCGTGAGCTGAGGAGCACTGGTTTCTGTGTGGAAGCAGTGACCAAGGCAGCTGGGCACGTGAGACGCGGCAGGACTGTGGCATGGATTAACTAATCATCAGACTCAGAGAGGGTGGTTTATTCAGCGGGCAGCAGGGAGCCTCTGAGCATGCGTGAGCTTAGCGAGTAGGTGAATAGGCCTGGGCAAAGGTGCGGCGAGGCTGGGGGTGGGGTGAGATGGGGTCAGGAGAGCCCAGAGTGTCCTGACACCCCCGCTCGGGGCCGAGGTGCCTTGGGAGACCAGCCAGCCTGCCTGGTGAGCGGCACAGTGCCACCCAGACATGGTGGGAGGGCCTGGCGGCTGGGCGGCAGCCAGGAGTCCTGCCTCCTTCCCCGAGCCGCGGCCGAGACCTCCGCCCCGCCCCGCCCTGAAATCACATCCTCAGGGTGACGGGACCTGAACAACCTCCAAGGGCCGTCTGATTTATCACCAGCTCGGCTTCCCTGCCACCTCTTGCTATTTATAAAGAGGTTTCCGTTCCCTACGTTACGATTCAGCCTGCCGGCCTCCAGGGCCCCGTTCCCAGTGGCTGTCACTAGGTGGCAGCCTCTCCCTATCAAATTCTGTCCCTTCCGCCCTCCCGTTTCGTCCCCGCCCGCTCTCCCTTGTCCGCTGGGCCCTGCACAGCTGAGACACCCATTCCACAGGCCAGTTTGTGGTGACATCTGAGGGGGTGGTAGGCGCGTCCCATCACCTACCCCATCAGACATAGTGACCCCTAGCTGGCACTCTACCACTGTAACTGTTCTTTCAAGGGAAGTGCAGACAGCTGAGGAGGGTGTGAGTGGTCTAATCGACCATCCCCATTTCTGTGCTGGGAGAGGCTGAGCCTCCCTCCGTCAGAGACATTGTGCAGGTTGGTGGCAGAACTGAAATTGGAAACTGGGTCCCCAGGCCCCTGTCCTGGAGCCAAGCTGTCCCCTAAGTATCACTCAGTGAACTTCCCTGTTTGGTCCCAAGCCAGGCGGGAGGGGGCGGTACCAGGGTGGATCCTCAGCAGCCCCTGGCACTGACTGATGGCTCTGCTCTGCTCCAGACGATTGCCCACCACCCCCGGCCCCCTTCTCCCACCGCATTGTGGAGCTGAGGACTGGGAATGTCAACAGTCAATTCATCATGAACTCCAAGGAGGCGCTGGGCGGGTGAGCGCTGGGACCCTGAGCCCCTGCAGAACATCAAACCCCCTGGGGCTTCACATCTTCCCTGTGGGAGGCCCCACCACACCCCACTGGCTGTGACCCACATGGACACAATTGCTTCTAGTGGCTGCACCTGTCATGTGCAAGCTCTTGTGTTGCTGATGTCTAATGACATCACTGTCACTCACACGGACACTTCCTCAGTCGTTCGGTATTTTCTACAGGGAGCGCACAGTGTCTTCCTGTCTCCCTCGGTTGCAGGCACCACACTGACCCTCCCACGGTCACTCCTGCCTTGTAGGAGGCACTGAAGGGCTCCTCCTCTGGGGCCCAGAGCCCCGGGCCCCTATCTGCCACAAGCCTGTGAGTTGTCACATCGGGGGCCACCGTTCAGATCAGCCTGCCCTTCCCGTGTCCCCAGTTTCTGTAGTTCAGACACTGTCCCCACAGTAGAGCTTCAGGAGGGAGTCAGGGCTAGCTGGGGTGAGTGTCCCCATCTCATGGTGGGGATCCAGAGGGCACAGAGCACAGGCCTCCCTCAGCCCTTGTCCCTGGGAACCCCCTCACTCCTGGCCTTTCTCTCTCCAGTGGCAAGTTTGGAGCGGTCTGCACCTGCACAGAGAAAGCCACGGGCCTCAAGTTGGCAGCCAAGGTCATCAAGAAACAGACACCCAAAGACAAGGTAGTAGGGGTGGGGGCTTGCTATGTGAAAGGGGGGGAGTCTTGGAGTAGGAGAGCCTCTCACCTCCCTCTACCCACGTGTCTGTCTAGATGGACAGACGAACAGCCCTGCCACTGGGGCCTGATGCCCCTAAGTGTGAACCAGACACCTCCATTAGTGACCTTATCCCAGAACTTCCCCTTCTGGGCACAGGACAGCCATGCCCTCTGCTTTGTTCAAGACCACAAGTGCTGATACGTGCAGGCTCTGGGCCAGGCCCTGTACAGGGCAGCGGGGATCCGGAAGTGGAGCGAATGTGGTCCCTGCCCGCAGAGAACACCAGGGGTAACAGGCCTGGTCCAGAGCTCTGCCTCCAGCACCCAGCTCAGGCCCGGTTCCGTGGAGGCTGAGAGCAGAGCTTGGGAAGGAAGGAAGGAAGGAAGGAAGGAAGGAAGGAAGGAAGGAAGGAAGGAAGGGAGGGAGGGAGGAAGGAAGGAAGGAGCTCACATGGAGTGAGGGAGTCGGGGGGTGAGGAGGTGATGACGACCCAGCCACCTGGTGAGGTGAGAGAAGCTGTAACTGGGCAAAGCTAGGCCAGGGCAGGTGTGGTGAGGAGGGGGCAGAGGAGGCTCCTGTTTCAGCCCATGGGGTCAGTGAATCTTCGTGGGCTGGCTGTCTCCTTAATGAAGACTGAGGAAGGAGAGACTATGGGAGGAGGGGCCTGAGCACTGGAAATAGCAGGTGACAGCTGGGGAGCCTTGAGTTGAGGCAGGAGGAGCAGGGAGCGAGGTTATGGGCATTCCAGGCAGAGAGCACAGCACGCAGAGGCCCGGAGCCCGGGATGAGTATGAGAAGCAGCTCTGAGTGCTACAGGCCTGAACTCCCCGCCTAGCTCTCCACACCATTGGAAGGCACGTGCTTTGGGACTCTGTCTCTTCCCCTTGGCGGGCCTGGGTCCATGTCACTGACTGCTGGGTCCCCAGGCCTCTATCCTGGACCTGGCTCGGCGTAGATGCTCAGTCCGTATGTGCTGTGTGAAAGCATTGGAGGCAGCTATTGATTAATTAACTATCCAGCAATTTTTTGTGTGCCATTCACTGTGCGAGGGAAATGGCAGTGAACTAAACAAGTCCCTGCCCTCATGAGCTGGCTTGCTGGAGAAGAGAAACAGACAACTAGAAAGCAAAACACAACAGAAAGCAGGGTGCCCGGAACTGAGAAGGGCTAGGGGAAAAAATGAAGGCAGCTAAGAAACAGGGAGTGTGGAGCCGATGCAGGTGGGCGAGGTTAGGCCTCCCTGAGGGATGAATGCAGGCGAGATGAGCTCCGAGTGAAGGAATGGGAAGATGAGAGGTGAAGCAACTCGGGCGGCGATGCGATGTTCTGGGGGGACAGCGCGGGGAGAGGCCTCACTGGTAGTGTTCGCCGATTTCCGTGGTGTAAATATTTCTACCATAGCTGATTTCAAACTACCAATGGGACAACTGGCTTGAGAGCTTCCTCAAAGTCACAAATGATGGTGGCTTAGGCTAGGAAGGCAGTGGTGGAGGACGTGAGAAATTCCTGGATTTAAAATCTAATTTGAACATAGAGTCTGAAGATTTAGCGATGGATTGGATGTCGGGTGTGAGGAAGCAAGATTAAGGGAAGAATCTGGAATAGCTCCTGACTTTTAGTCCCGCACACCTGGGCTGAGAGTGAGGTCCTATTGCTAGTGGGCAAGCCAAGGGCAACCCAATTGTGGGGCAGGGGTGAAATCAAGGGCTTAATTTTGGACATGATAGATTGGAGGTGTCTAGTGGACACCCAAGGGAAATGGCAGCCAGGCAGTTGGAGACATGGGTACGTTGAGTTCACAGGAGGGCTCAGAGGTGCAGATGTGTATTTGGAGAGCTAGAACATTTGGGTGGAATTATCTAGTTATGGGGCTTAAGGAGAATGCCCAAGGAGAAAGTGTAGGGAGGGGAGGGATGAGCTAGGAGGACTGAGCCCTCAGGATGCCAGTATTCGGTTGGGAGAAGAACCCCAAAGGAATGGTGTCCCAACAGGAAGGACTGGGGTTGTCGAGGACACAGGCTTGTGGGTGGGGAGAGAGGGAAGTCAAGGAGGCCAGCAAGGAGAAGGCTGGGCAGTGGTCCAGGCAAGGTCCGGTCAGGGCACAGGGATGGAGAGTGGAGGGCAGGGAGTGATGACTCTTGGATGGTACCCCCAACTTCCTTGGCCCCCAGGAAATGGTGAAGCTCGAGATCGAGGTTATGAACCAGCTGAACCACCGCAATCTGATCCAGCTGTACGCAGCCATTGAGACGCCACAGGACATCGTCCTGTTCTTGGAGTAGTGAGTGCCAGCAGTGGGGGCAGGGGGCCGGGTGGGGTGCCAGAGGCCCAGAAGCAGCCTGTAGAGGGGTCTGTGCACGCAGCATCGAGGGCGGCGAGCTCTTCGAGAGGATTGTGGATGAGGACTATCAGCTGACCGAGGTGGATACCATGGTGTTTGTCAGGCAGATCTGCGACGGGATCCTCTTCATGCATAAGATGCGGGTTCTGCACCTGGACCTCAAGGTACTGGGGCTGGGGCCTCCTGGGAGGGGTCAGGAACAGCGTCTGACCACTTGAAATCAGTGCTGCAATCCTCCTCCCACCCCTTCTTCTCTTCCTCCATCCATCCTTCCACCTGTGGACTCAAAAAGGGTTTACTAAGCACTTACTAAGTACCAGGAGTGGAGAATAAGACAGAACACAAACAAACAAAAGACTTGGTCCTCGCTCTTTGGAGCTTCTAGCCTAATTCTAGGTACTTGTTGAAAGTGTCTTTTGCAGCCCTGTGAACGCCAAGCTCAGTGCCTCTCAGAGAACTCACTAATAAATGTTGCAAAGCACCTCCCTACATGCTGGGCCCTGAGAGACACGGCGCGTGCCTGCTTATTTACTCAACAAGTATTTGTCGAGGGCCTGCTCGGTGCCAGGCAGTGTTCTAGCTGGTGGAGATCCAGCGGTGAACCTAACAGATCAAAATGCCTGCCCTCATGAAGCTTCGGTTCTAGAAGGGGAGTCAGAAAAACGAATCAGTAAATATAGTGTCCGTGCAGCAGTACACAGAGTAGACGCCAACAAAAATTTTTATGAAAGAATATTTACCTCCCTCTCCCGGCCTTGCGTGGCACCTTGCCCACAGCAGGTTAGGAGAAGCAATAGATTTTATGATCAACTGGCAGTGGCTCCCCGGAACTGAGAGATCTTGGCTGTGGTGCAGAGCAGGCAGGAGCAACACGAGCGCCAGCCAGTCCCCGTTCTTATGGTGGGTGTTAGTGTTTGTAGGGCAAGTGGCCAGGGGGGCAGAGGTGGAAAATGCACTCCGAGGTAGGTTATACGTGTCAGCAAGGTGGACAGTACTTGCATATTCGTTTGACAGATACCTGCCAAGCACCTGCTAGTGTGCTGCTGTGCACCGCATGAGACGTAGGTGTTACGGTAGGGACGAGGAAGGACATGCCCTGCCTCGTGGAGCCTGCAAGCTCGTGGGGGAAACAGACATCCATAAAACAATGACCGAATAAACAGATCATTTAACACCATCAAAAGCATTATGAAGAAGCCCATGAGTAATGGGGAGCTGGGCAAGGAGAAATCGCAGAAGTGGGCAAAGGCCGGAGCATTCGAGGGCTGGAGATGGCCGAGGAGCTGCTGCTGGGGCTGGCTGAACCCATCCCCTGTCATTAGGGGTCAGCTGCACACCTCCCAGCCAGGTGCCCACCCCTCCTACCAGCCCACTGGGGCAGCTGTCCTGTTATCATCCCCACTGATAAGAGAGGAAGAAAGGACATAAGGAGATGGATTTCAATGGGGCCAACACTGTGAAAAGAATTTAGGAGGCTGTTGAATTAAGCCAGGAGAGAGATGGTGGGGCTGGAGCGAGTGGCAGTGAGGGATGGGAAGTAGCCAGGTGATGGGTGCAATCTGAAAATAGAGCCGTTTGGATTTGCTGGTGGTTTGGGTGGCGGTGGGGGGAGGGGAGGGAAGGAAAGAGTTAGGGTGACCCCTGAATTTCCGGATGGCACCTTGTCATCGGAGGCTTCCCGTTCCCCAGGGAAAGCCAGTTTCTTTGGGGTGGAACAGGGTCCCCAAGGAAAATGCCATGCCCCAGGAAGAAACTCAACTTTAAGCCTCTGTATCCCAAAAAGGGCTTCTTTCAGAATAACAATAGTTTTTCATAAAAAAAAAAGAATGGCTTCACGGTCGAGTGAGTTGGGTGAATCATTTTCCAGGCCGGGGCTTCTCAAAGTCTCACATCCTCCAAAAGGAGATCTAAGCTGTCTCGTTTCCCCAGCTGATTGCACCTGGGACCTTTCTTTTCTTTCCCTGTTTTGGTGGGACACCAGGTCCGGCTATTAAAGTCATCGGTGTCCTGCTCTGATGAAGGCACCGGTGGGAAAAGGGCCTTCAGGAAGTGCGTCATTAGGGGCCGACAGTCAAGTGCCCACAAAGCCCAGATGAATAAGAGAACCGGGTTAAGGGGTGGGGTTCCCCAGGGCACAGGAGGACCTTCCCGACTCCGAGGTCAGCAGCAGCTCAGTCAGGCAGTGCGTGGCTCAGTGGCTGGGGCTTCGGCTCTTTCAGGAGGTGCTGAAAATCAGGAAATCAGGGTTTTTGTGCAAAATCCTCCGCCTTATCACCATGGTGAACTACTTAATGTATTTCTGCCCTATATATAACCTCAGATTCATCCTGTGTCCTTGTGTTATGTGAAGACGAGATGGAGACCCAGGATGGGGAGGGACTAGCTTGAAGTAGCTTCCTTCACATGCTCATCTGGGCCCTGAGCACGGGATTCTGGGAGCCATGGCCGAGCCCCTACGGGTGTCTTTGTTAGATTCTGAGGGTGGGGAGCAAGTGGCCCGGAGAGGACCATCCTTGCCCCGGAAGAACTGACCCTTCAGCATCCTATCTGCTGGCCCCACCCCACACAGTACACTGGGGGTCGATGTTGGCTGGCAGCAGAAAGAGTGATATCAGGAGATCAGAGCTGGGGCAGACGGTCCTGGGGTCAAGTCCTGGCTCCGTCACTTACTCGTTGGGTGACTGTGGCCAAATCACTTCTGTGTCTGAGCCTCTTTTTCTCAACTGTGAAATGGGGATGCAAAGTGAAAGGCTCTGCCTCATAGAGCACCTGGGAGGACTGGCGAGCTAACGTGTGGACAGTAACCCACACGGGGCCTGACATTTTATTGGTGATGTCATCACCCCTAAACAGGGACACAAGAGTAGCACATCTTAGAGCATGCCAGGAGCCCCTCTGAGCCCGAGAGGCTTCCTCTGGGGGCCCCGAGCTGGTGGGCTCTTCCCATGGTCTCTGGGCCTCTGCATGCCCGGTGGTGGCCCTGAACTGGCCTCTCACCCGGGCACAGCTCTGCTCTGCGGGCCCCCGTCACTCCACCCTCAGACCTGCTAGAACGCTGTTGTCCTTTCATGGCCTTACACGAAGGAAAGTACCACCTGCACCCATCCGGAAGCCTTGGGCTGCGAGGCCTCAGCTGAGCCCCTCTTGGGCCCTCAGGTTCCACATCTGTGCCTGGAGCAGGTGGGCCTGGGGGTCTGGGATGGGCTGCCAATTCTGGCAGCCTGGGCTTCTGGTGGGACCTGGGGCTTAGGTGGCCCTGGACGGGGAGGGAGGGTAAGCCAGGTCAGAGGCCAATCCAGGCCACCCCTTCTCCTCAGCCAGAGAACATCCTGTGTGTCAACACCACGGGCCATTTGGTGAAGATCATTGACTTCGGCCTGGCACGGAGGTACCACCTGGAGGGTGGAGAGGGCGGGGCAAGCCTCTGAGGAGGGCAGAGGGCGAAGGAGGGGTGGAGGGTGCCTGGGAATGGGCTGGGACTGTGCTCTGAGCTTTTGGTCTTAACCCAGGTATAACCCCAACGAGAAGCTGAAGGTGAATTTTGGGACCCCAGAGTTCCTGTCACCTGAGGTGGTGAATTACGACCAAATCTCCGACAAGACAGACATGTGGAGTCTGGGCGTCATCACCTACATGCTGTGAGCCCCGAGGGACCAGTGTTCCTGGGATTGGGGCACCTGGGTGGCCAGCTGAGGCCAAGACTGGCCTTGGGGTCCTGGTGAGGTGGTCCCACTGCCCCATTCACTCAGCCACAGGTTTGCTGGGGGTTGGGAGAGCTAGGGAGAACTAGGAAAGAGGAACCTTGTACCCATTTTATGAATGGAGAAACCAAGGCCCCTGAAGGTGTAGTGTCCCAGCCCAGGGCTCTGGGCAGCAGATCTCTGATGCCCCAGGGTGGGGACAGAGGGGGAGGGGACATTTCTTTGTGCACTCACCATTCCTCTTCTTCATTGTACCTTGGGAAGCTGGGATGATTATGCCCATTTTACAGATGAGAAGAGTGAGGCTCAGAGAGGGGAAGTGACTTGCCCAAGGTCACGCAGCCAGATTCAAACTCAGGTCTGTCCCACTTGAGAAGCTGGGGGTCTTTTCAGCACCTGGTGCTGCCTCCTAGGATCTCCCCCACCCCCCAAACCCTCAAAGGTGACTTTCTAATCTCACTTTCCTGCCCCCTGCCACCCCCTTCCTCCAGGCTGAGTGGCCTCTCCCCCTTCCTGGGAGATGATGACACAGAGACCCTGAACAATGTTCTATCCGGCAATTGGTACTTTGACGAGGAGACCTTCGAAGCTGTGTCAGATGAGGCCAAAGACTTCGTCTCCAACCTCATTGTCAAGGACCAGGGGTGAGGCTCACCACGGGATGTAGGCCCCCTGTGTGCAGGGGGCCAATGCGAGTGCGTGTGCAGGCCGGGTGGGAACTGCTGGAAGGTCTGCTGAGCTCTGGTGCCGTGTGGGCTTGCCACCCACCCTCACCGTGCTGCCCCCACCCTGCAGGGCCCGCATGAGCGCCGCCCAGTGCCTCGCCCACCCCTGGCTCAACAACCTGGCCGAGAAAGCCAAGCGCTGTAATCGACGCCTCAAGTCCCAGATCTTGCTTAAGAAATACCTCATGAAGAGACGCTGGAAGGTACTGCTGGGCTGGGGGTGGGGGAGGGAGGGGCTGCAAGGCAGGAAGAGCTTCTGGCACTGGATCCCAGGCCCCACCAGCCCTGCCTTGGCAGGTTCTGTGGACCAGGCCTGGCCCCGTCTGGAAAGCAGGGCTGGCTTTTCTCTCTTTGTCCTGGGCTGGCTGCGGGCCCTCCACCCCGAGGAGGGGCGTCCATCTGGGGCTCGGGCTCAGGAAAAGGTCTCCGACCTCATCACAGGCTTCCTTCCTTCATTTTACAAATATTTATTGAGCCTCTACTACTTCCATGCACTGGGGATACACCAGTGGATGAAAGAGACAAGGAGCTCAGTTTTTGTGGATTTACTTTTGGGTGGGGGTGGGGCGGGCGATAGTAAAAGGGTTAAGGAAGGGCCCTAGGGAAGATAAGGAGAGTCAGGAATGCCAGAGGAGAGGTCGCACTTCTAAGCGAGAGGTCAGGGCAGACTCCTTGAGAAGAAGAATGTGAACGGAGACCTGAAAGAATTGAGGGGTGAATGGTGTGGTAATAGGGGAAGAGTGTCCCAGGCAGAGGGAACAGCCAGTGCAAAGGCCCTGAGGTAGAAGCATGGTTGGACGTGTGAGGAACAGGTAGGAAACCAGTGTGGATGGAGTGGAAGGACCAAGGGGGTGGGGTGGGGGAGGCAAGCTCAGAGAAAAGCGGGAAGCAGGGTGTGGTGGGACTCACTGGCCACGGCGAGGGGTTTGTATTTTACTTGGAGTGCCTTGAGCAGACCCATAGTCTGGCAGACAAATCTGTTGAATGAAGGAAGGACTCCTGTGGCCATGTTGAGTACCGCACCCTCCCTGGCACCTGGCCCTCCTGCAATAAAGGGGACTTTAGGAGACGCTCAGCTGTCCCATAGCTTTTCCCCTGCCCTGATGCTGACTGGAGCCCCTGTCCCTCCTCCTCCAGAAAAACTTCATCGCCGTCAGCGCTGCCAATCGCTTCAAGAAGATCAGCAGCTCGGGGGCACTGATGGCTCTGGGGGTCTGAGCCCCAGGAGCTGCTGAGGCCTGGATGCAGCTGCACAGTGGCCAGGGCTGAGGCCACACAGCCCAGAAGGCCAGACCCCAGGATGGGCCAGACCCCAGGGTGGGCTGGCCAGGACAAGGCTGCACCAGGTTGGGAGGCTCGGGGCTCCCTGTGCCCCCACACAGTGACTGCTTCCCCGATGACAGCCACTTCGGATGTGGTCTGAATCCATCCTGCTAACGCCTTCCCAGACGGGGCTCCGGCCCTTCCACCGCAGCCTAGATGCCACAGGCCTGTCAGTCCCCCCTGGCTCCCTCCTGTTGGAACCGCTGTCCTGCCCTGCTCGGCCCCACCTGGGCATCCCTGGCCTGGGCGTGCTCCTAACTGAAGTAGGAGGGCTGGGGGTCCCAGTGTGGGGGGCTCCCGAGGCTGTGGATGGAGGCTCTTGGCGGGGCAGGAAAGCAACAAAGCCGATTCCTGAGGCCCAGCTGCTGGGAAGACAGAGCAGGCTTTGTGAAAAAGGATCTCCATGCCCTGCCCGCCTCCCCACACCCAACAGATAAGGCCCAGCACACACCATCTGGCCAGGTCCCACTCCCGCCCACCTTCCTTGCCGACCACCAACACACAGGAACTCCAAGTGAGAGAGAGGACGCCCGGCCCAGGCCTGGCGGAGGGGGCGGGAGGGGCCTGGGGGACATGGGAGACCACCCCTGAGCTAGCTAGAGGGCCAAGCCGGCTCAACCCAGCCATTCTAGGCCCCCATGCCAGGGGTCACCCTTTGGCCTCAGATGGTAGGGTCAGCAGGCCCAGGAGGAGTGGGAAGGCCATGGGGCGGCCCCCAACCTGCTCTCAGCTTGTGCCTTGTAAATAAATGTACAGGTTGGATGTGGCCTCCTTCCCTCCACATTCACTCATGGGAAGTCACGGACGACCCCCATTCATTGACAACTGCCGTGTGCCGGGCACCCTAAGGACATCCGTCGGTTCGCAGTGTAGTGGTTACCAGCACATCAACAAGTCAGACTCTGGGGCTTGAAGTGGACTCTTCTGTCTCCCAGAGCAGGGGTCTGCTCTGAGCCCACCCTGCATCTCACCAGAGCAAGGCATGAGCAGAGAGCAGAGTCTTCGCCAGGCCTGCAGTTCTGGGGGTCTCCCAGGAGGCCTCGAGAGAGGGCTCTTCCCGGCGGGGCCACAGCCCACCTCACCATAGGCCTGCACTGCAGAGGAGGGGCTCCACCTGCTGGGAGTGGGGGAGGTAAAGCAGGTCTTTGAGTCGGAAGTGGGACTGACTAAGCGGGGCAGCTGGTCTACCTGCTGGGGTGGCGGGGGTCGCGGGGGTCGTATCTGCTGATTCCAACAGGAATCGCAGCGACTGAAGTTCACGTGCGTCGTGCTGAGTGCCGGACCCAAGCCTCTTCCGTGCTCAGGACCACTGTTCCCAGTGACACTGCACAGTGGGCATTGTGCTGTGTCCATTTCTCAGACGGGAAAGCCAAACTTCGGGGAGGGTAAGTCACTCACTCAGGGTCATATAGTGGCAGAGCCAGGATTTGTACCCAATCTAGGCCCAGAGCCCATGCACTTAGCTGCCACACTGCCTGCCTCCTGAGCATCTTGGACTTGCTCACAGACCATGACCGAGACCGTGACCGTTCATCCCCTCCCTCCCCTGCCTCTGTGGACATTATCCTGGTGGGTGAGGCCAGAGTCCCCACCAACACTGCTGCCCTCGCCCAGCAGGTGGGTGCAGAGCCCTGCAACAGCAGGTTCCCAGGGGACAGGTGACTCTGGGCTCAGAACCTGGCAGGGTTCTCAGTCAGGGCCGGCGGGGCTGGGGAGCCTGGCTTGGGCTCATGGTGGGAGACGTGTTTATGGACAAGGCCCCCATGGCCGTGGATCCCTGCCTGCCTGCCCGCCTGCCACCTGCCAGCTGGGCCAAGCCTGTGGTTTCCTCTGAGTTCTCTCAACCTTGCTGGTCCCCACCCAGGCTGAGCCTTGGCCACACAGCACGATGATGAGGGATGAGTCACCACTGTGGGGTTGGGGAGGGCAGCGGGGAGGAGGAAATGAGGTCCAGTGAGAGCAGAGATTCAGGCCTGGATTCAGCAGGGGAAACCGAGGCCCAAACGAGGAAGCCTCCTCAGCAGGGACAGCAACGGCTGGGACTTGAACCTAGGACTCCTGACGCCCAGGACAACCCTCAGTTTCCTGCTCTGCATCAGCTCTGCCCTCCTCTGCCGTTCCCAGGGCCATGCTGACGATCAAGATACAGGGTTGGGTGCTCGTTCACCATATTTCACAGGCGAGGAAACAGGTTCAGAGACGGAAAGTGACCTGACCAAAGCCACATCGAGAATTAGTATGTCCTGGGCCGGAAGCCCGCCCAGAACCACGGAACAGGGCTGATCCCTTTCCCTCCTAGGAGTACTCCTTAGAAAACTCTTTTGATTCATTAAGTGCCTCCTTTGGGCCTCCTCGGTCCCTGGAGGTAATGCTATGGAGGGGAAATGAGGATTCAGAGAGATTTTGCTCCCTTCAAGAGCACACCTAGAAAAAAGCTGGGAGGCAGCCTCTTACATGGGGCTGAGTCTCTGCCCCTCTGCCCCTCTGCCCCTCTGCCCCCCACCCCCAGCCCCAGCCCCATCACCAGATTCCCATCGCCCACAGCCTGGGGGGTGGGGGGCGTGGAGCTTTTTCACCCTGCGACCCACCCTGACAGACGGGGTGAACCCTCAGCTGGTTTACGCCTGCTGGCTGAGCCAGGGCCAGTGCCAAAGCTCTGGGTCTGAGGTTCTGCCAGTCCTGGGTGCCAGGCTCTTGTTCCCGGCCCTTGTTTGGTGTGCCCGGCCTGCCACAGCGCCTGGTTGTGGGCTTCTCCTGCACGGGGCCCATCACAATGCCGATGCTGGGCCCTTTCTGCAAGGTGTGCTGTGCCTCACGGGGCCGGAACCACGGGTTTCCTCTGCCCAGTGTCCTGGGCCCCCTTGGTGGGCTAAGAAGGGTTAACAGTCTCAATGGGACAGCTCCTCCCGTTGGTCCCAGCCCAGAGAGTGTTCCTCCAAGACTATTTCCTGCCTCTGGGCCTCGGCCAAGCCCACAGTGACCACCCCATGGGTTTGAGGCTGCATCTGGTTTGGATTACACCAGGGCTGGTGACGCTGCCTTTTCCTGTCTGTGTCCAATGGCCTTGAATTCCATAGGTCACCTTGGACCCAACAGGGCAGCAGTGGGAAAAGGTTCAGCCAGGGCCAGGGCTGCCTCCAGGGTGCGAAGCAGCCAGGGCTGCCCAGAAGGAGGTACCCACCGGGACCGAGCTCCCACTCCATGCTGCCGCCCACCACCTGTTCCCTCCTTCACTCCAACGGGCCTTATTTATCAGGCACCAGGTCCTGTTCCAAGTGATTCCATGTATGAAATCATTTCATCCCCAGCACTTCACAGATGGGGAAACTGAGGCACAGGGAGTTGACGGACAAGTCCATGGGTTCCCAGCCTATACACAGTGGAGTCAGGATGCAAAGCCAGCAGTCTGACTTCCGACACATCCAATCACTTCACAGTTATTTGCTGGGTCCCTGCACTGGGCCTGGCCCCAAGCGAGAGCCTGGAGATGAATTAGTCATGGTCCCTGCCCGTGGGGAGTTCACAGCCTCTGCAGCCCCAGTGGGTAGGAGGTTGGGGATGACAGCGAAGCTGGAAGGATACGGAAGAAGACACCAAGCCCTTCTCTCTGTCCAGTGAAAGTGACCGCCAAGCTGAGAGCAAAGAGGAGCAGCGTTTTTCCAGATTGAGGGAAGAGAGTGTTCCAGGCGGAGGGGGGGTCACATGTCCAAAGACTTGGAGCTGAGAACAAGCTTGCCTGGGAGCAAGTCATTCGGCCGTTTGCACGTGATGGAGCAGGGGATCCGTCTGGAGAAGTTGGCGGGGCCTCAAATGCCAGACTGGACTGGGGCAATGGGGATCCATGGGAGGGTTTTGAGCCCGGAAGGGCCATGGTCAGATCTGGGGTTCAGAAGGATCTCTGCAGCCAGGGAGGTCAGTGAGTTGGGGAGCGAGATTGGAGACAGGGAGACCGGAGGGAGGCTGGGCCATGTCTGCTGGAGTGGCTGTGAGAACTGTGGGGACAGGAGGAGCCAGGCGAAGATCTCACACACCTCTCAGGAGACAGGCTGGTGACAGAGAGACTGGGTACTGGTCAGACAGAACGGGGTTCCAGTCCATTTATTTACTTTTTCTGAACCTCAGATTCCTGTCTCTGAAATGAGGTAATAATAGTCCCTGCCTCCCAGAGCCAGTACGAAAGCTACGTGAGATGTGTCGATAGAGCTGGCCCAGGCTGCTGACCTCATGTCCATCTCACAACTCCTCCAGCTCCTACTGTATTCCAGATGCCTCTCTAGGTCCTGGGGACAAGCAGCCCGTTGACCAGAAAGGATCTCTGGCCTCATGGAACTTCATTCCAGCGGGGGGAACTCTGAAGACAATAATGGATTTGGAATGCGTTGGCGGGTGGATGGGCATGTGGCAGTCAGGGGGGCTTCTCTGAGGACTGGAAGGGCATGAGGGAGTGAAGCATGAGAGGATTATTTTTTAAGATTTTACTTATTTATTTTTAGACAGAGGGGAGGGGAGGGAGAAAGAGAAGGAGAGAAACATCAATGTGTGGTTACATCTCGTGCATGCCTGCTGGGGACCTGGCCTGCAACCCAGGCATGTGCCCTGACTGGGAATCAAACTGGTGATACTTTGGTTCACAGGTTGGCACTCAATCCACTGAGCCACACCAGCTGGGGCGGTTCTCTGAGACTGAATTCATGGCAAATGAATGAATGAATGACAATGACACCACTTGTACAGTCAGCAAACCTTTACTGAGGGCCTGGCCCAGTGACCAGGGTTAAGGAAGTGGATACAATGATTCAGGCAGAGCCAACCCCTGCCTCCCGAAGCTTACATTCTAAGGCAGAAACACAATAAAAAGTGAAAACACACTAAAATGCATAACCCTGCATTGCATTAGGTGCTGGATGGAGAAAATAAACAGGGTGCAGAGAAAGAGAGTAACCTATGGGCACCTAATCAGATGACGGTGGGTGGGGGGAGAAGAGGCTTCCCTGAGGAAGTGGTATTTAATTGGGGCTCTGAATGTGGAGCAGTCAGTCAGTAGCGAGTGAGCATTCCAGGTGGTGGGGCGGGACAGCAAGTGCCAAGGCTGACAGGTGGAGAAAACATTCACAAGGGAATCAGCTGTCTAAACTTGGAGCAGGAGGATGAGACTCCCCTTTGTATCTGAGATCAGTGCACCCTGAGGACTGTGGTTGGGGGCAGGCAGCCCTGGCCTTTCCAGGGAACACCAGGCAGGGTTTGGACTGAGAACCTGGCCTGCTTTTAGCTTGGAACTGCTTCCTTCAGCCCCACCAGCTGTTCTCTGAGGTACCAGCTAATTACCAGCCCGGCAGGAAGAGGGGATCAGGTACCTCCAGACCTCCTTGCACAGAGGTGTTGCCACACGCAAAGGCAGGGGCAGAGAGGACTGAGCTGAGGGTCCAAGGCCCTCCAGAGGGGCTTTTTTATGTTCCAGCATTATTCTCATTGATTGAATTGTACACATAGTGTTCAGGTTTTCCACATGCCAGTCCTGGGAGTTGGAATCATTACCCGATTTTAAGATGAAGACACTAGAACTCAGAGAGGTAAAGCTACTTGCTTGAGGTCACACAGAAAGGAAGAGGAGATGCCAGGCAGTAAATGCAAAGCCTTGTCTATATAACAGTCTTTTCTCCCCTGCATCCCCCCACCTCCACAGTAGCTTGACCTTCACGTGGGGGTAAACCATTAAGAGGACATGCACCCTAGGTCCAAATATTTATTTAGTTATTGTCCTTAATGAACGCTTACATTATAGTTTCTGTGTGCTAGACTGTTCTAAACATTTTGCAAATATTAACTCATGTAACCCTCACAATAGCCCCTCGGGAGAGGGTACTGTCAATGTCCACATTTTACAGATAAGAAAAATACAGAGAGGGAAAGCAACTTGTCCGAGGTCACACAGCTAGAAATCGACAGAGCTGGGAGCTGAACAGGCAACTGAGCTCCAGAGCTCTTGCTCTCAGCCACGACCTCTAATGCCTCTGGCAGCCTGGCCTTCGGGGAGATGGGAGCCCGGGTGGGGAGGAGCCGGCTTGGCAGAAGCCTGGATTCCTGGGTTCCATGTACTCCCAGCAGGCGGGTGCCAGGCTGGCTGACACTGGCCTCCCCCAGCTTTCTTCCTCATCACTTGGTGGCCTCTGAGTGCCCCACCCTTCGAGGGGGAGGGTCTCCCCACTTCTGGCCCAGGGGCTGCCTGGGTGTGGGAAGGAGTGTTGACCTCTGGGCAGTGGAATGCCAGAAACCAGGGAAGGAAACGGGTGGGCGGGAGGGGAGATAAGATGTGGAGGGTGGAGGAGCTGGCTGAGGAAGGCCCAGCCCTGTGGGTGGGGGTGGCCTCCTTGGGGGCAGGGAGAGCAGAGACCGAAGGACCAGCAGGTGAAGAACTTCCTGACAGTCCTTTGGAGCAGCTGACCCCAGTGAGGCTGGAAGGGCTGCCTCTGAAGTCGGGGAGCTCCCTTTTCCTGGCAGCCCACAGGACAGGCACTTCTCGGGGCGGAGGGGATTCAGAAATGAAGCCCTGCCCTTTCCACTCTGATATTCCAGGAATCCGAGCCGTTGCTGTGATTAAACACTCGGACTGCTCTGAAATACCGCTGACTTTACTGTCCTCAATTTTGATTTGGCAAGGTGACTCAGTACCCTTTTTTTTTAAATCTTCACCCGAGGATGTTTTTTATTTTTATTTTTTTATTGATTTGAGAGAGAGAAACACTGATGAGAGAGAAGCATTGATAGGTTGTCTCCTGCATGCCCCTTGACAGGGGATGGAACCCACAACCTAGGCCTGTGCCCTGACCGGGAATCGAACCTGCAGTCTTCTGGTGTTTGGGACAACACTCCAATCCACTGAGCCACCCAGCAAAGGCTCTAACCTGCGTGGAGGAGGGGTGGGGGCTGTGAGCCCCTCCTGGTTTCAGACAAACCTGCAGTGAAAAGGGACCTTGAAGCAGAGTCAGATGGAATGGCCCTTGTCCAGTAAGAGCTTAAAGCAGCAGAGGGGAGCCTTTGATGGGTAGGGAGGACAGTTCTGTTCCTGCCTTGCTGTGTGGCCTTGGGCATGTCACTTCCCTCCTCTTGCCTCGGTCTCACCATCTATGCCAAGGTGTACTCTCTGGGTCGGCCCAGCTTGGGCATTCTGAATCCCTGCTAAGCACCGTCTGGCCTCTCCAGGTGGGGGTGGCCAGGCAGGAGCCAGAGGGTGTCTGTTGGTCATGGAAAGAATGTGAGGGCAGGACGCCCAGTGGGTGGGGTCCTCAGGCCTCGCAGCAAGCAGAGGGCAACAGGAGATCATGGTGTCTGGGCTTCTTGGTCCAGCGCCGCTGAGGATGGGATCCCCTCCAGGCTGTCCCCCAGGGCACACCCTCCTCTGGGACCCAGACTCAAAAAGTCAGGCTGTTCCCCTGCTCCCCCACTCCCCTGGGGCAAAGGGAATGAAATCAGGGCCAGAGAGGTGGGCACTAGTCCAGTCTTATACAGCTATCCAAGGCAGGCACTGAGCCCAGGGTCTTGCTTGGGGATTCGGGCTGAGTTGGGCGGGGTGCGGGGGGGGGTGGCTGTCTTCACTTCTTGACTACGTTGGGAGCCAGAGAGGCATGTGGAGAGGGGGCTCTTGCCCAGAGCTGAGTCTGTGCTCCTGGATGTGGGTGACTGTTTTGCATGTTTCCCCAGGGTGAAGGGTGGGCAGGGGATACAGCTTTCGTCTCCCCAAGCCCCCTCCCCGGTTCAGAAGCTAAACCTTCTCAGGGGAGGCCTGGGCAGAGTGGGGAGGACTGGGCTCCCCCAGGCAGGCCAGCCTCCCCATCCTCCTAGCAGCTCAGGACTCAGGCTGGGAAGGGACTGGGGTCACCAGGTCTCCACAGGAATGCACCGCAGGGAACAGTGCCTGGCAAAGGCCTCTTTCCCTGACCCAACTGAGAAAGAATCCCCAAGCTCCTGAATCTGCTTGTCCTTGTCTGTCTCTGTGCATCAAACACACACACACACACACACACACACACCCTGAGACGTACTGACGCATACAGGCACACCATGATATGAACCCATGCAAGAGCCTCCTTCCCCTCTGCTCGCCCATTCCCCGCCCCCAACCCTAGGACCTTTCTCTCCACCCCTTCCAGCCATGAGGTTGCCCAGATCTGACAGGACGGACCCTCTCTCCTTCTCCCCATCACTCAGTGGGCTCTAGGCAGGGGTCCGGCAGGCATGCTGGGGAGGCACCCCACAGCTGACCAGGCCCTTTCCCACCCCCTCTGGCCTCAGTGAGCCCCCACCCTGCAGGTTCCCCTTCCATCCTGGCTCTGGAGTCTGTGGGAACCAGACAGTTGGGGCTGTCCAGCCGGGCTTGCTTCCTCCCAGGCCCCAGGGGACCTGCCGAGGGAGGAGGGAGGAGCAGAGACTGAGAGACTGAAGTTGGTGTGGCCGCCTGCCCAGGAAGGGCCTCTGGAGGGGACTGGGCTGCTTGCCCGATGAGGGGGTCTCCAGCTCCCTGGGTGTCACCTTGTGGGACGTAAGACCCTCCAGACCACCACACCAAAGACCAGAAAGGGGGAAATGGTCTGGCCCTTCTCTTCTCCTCCTATACCCATGATCCAAACGGGGGACTGAGGCTCTAGAAGGAAGCCTCAGCAACTCTGGTATCAGGGGGTCCGGGGACAGTGAGGTTTCAGGCCCCTAAGTCCGTTCCTCTGATGAGGGCCACAAATATACCCATTTCTCCTGCTTCCCCAAGGGGGCAGCTACAGAAGGCCAAAGGTCAGGGCGCTGTCACTTCTGCTGTACCCAAGATAGCCATCCCCCACCCCCCATGAGAGAATGCTTTCTTAAAGAGTCACCAGGAGAACTCAGAGAGCTGGGGACTCAGGGAGGCCCCATTCGTGTGACAAATCCAGACAGGAGGCTTGGTGCTGCCCTTTGGGCCTCCAAAGGCGTAAGCAGGGCCTTGTTATCACGGGCACTTGAATCCCCACCCCTCACCCCCAGCTCCCTGCACACCACTAGCTCCACTTGTACCCTGTGTGGCACTTCTGCGTCCTCTCTCAAACTGCAGGTCAGGGGCTGGGGGCAGAGTACACAGACCTAGTTTTGTTTTTCTCTCTGCCACTTATGTGCCATCCAGAGTCAGAACTAGGAGTGCCAAACTGTCCAAGCCTCAGATTCCACCAAGGTAAAATGGTGAAACCACTCTGTACCACACAGGATTTGGTGACAGGATATATATATATCCGGGATGGAATAAATGTCACAAATGGTCACAGTGACCCTGACTGCTCATGATGGGGCAGCTGAGTCACAGAGTCTGGGACTGGAGAACGAGCCGCTCAAGCCAGGCCAGCCTCACCCCCTGACTGGTTTCTCTCACAGGGCACCCCTCACCTCTCTCCCCCATTTCCCACTCCCCCTTTCTCTGCCTTCCTGGGAAACTCCCGGAGAAAGTCCCCAGCAGGAGAAGTCCTCACGAGGGATATTTCCATCCAGGGTCTCTCACCCCTGCCACACGACCCCACAATAGCAGCTCCTCCCCCCTACCCCCAGAACCAGGCGTCCGGGCCCTCAGCCCCCAACCATCCAGCAAGCTGATCCTCATTATCACACTGGCTTTATTGGCCTTGAGAGCCACAGAGTAAATCCCAAGGGGGCTCTGCTTCCCCTCACCCCAAGTCTGTTCAGAGGCCCTGGAGGCTGGTTGCGTGTTCACCATTCCAGTCTTGGCTCCCTGTCCCAGTTGTCGTTGGCTTGCCAGACCTGGGTCCTCTGAGAGCTCCCCAGATCCTAGAGTCAGGCTCAGCCTGGAGTCCTGCAAGGACTGCCTGAGGCCAGGCCGGCTTCACTCGAAGAAGAACATTCCTGGCGTCCGGTATAGGCAGGGGGTCAGTCCCAATGGGTACCCGGAGCCTCCCTGGACAGGGAAGCTGCCTGCAACCCAGGGCTCCTTGGGGTCAGCTGGCAGGGGCAGCGGGGCCCGCAGTGAGGCCGGAGGGGTGGGAGTTGCAGGGGAGGGGGCTGCTGCGGCCAAGAGGTGTTCAAGGCCTGGGTCAGTGCCCATGCAGAAATTCAGGGCCTGCAGCCGGCACTGGTAACTGCTCCCAATGCCTGTCTCGGGGGTCAAGATGGGTGTAGGGGTCTTGCTAAAACCCTCAGCCTCAGAGAAGCTGGCAGGAAAGCCAAACGCCGGGCATGAAGGAGACGACGTGGCCACAGGGAGCTCTCCTGAGCCTGCAGGCTTGGGTGCGGGCATCTCTTTGGGCTCTGCGGATGACCGGGGCCTGACATCGGTGGTTGCCAGGCACATACTGCCTGGCAAGGCCCCCACAAAACCCCCAAAGCTTAGGCCTTTGGTCTCTGGCAGCTCTGGCAGGAACGGGCACTGCCTGCCCCTCGTAGTATCGGGGACTCCTGGGTCCTGGCTGGTCGCCCTGAGGAGTCCTCGGCGTGCCTTGGCAGGGCCCTTGGTGCTCTCAGCACCTGCCCGCCGGGTGAAGCGTCGGCGTCGGCGCAGGAAACTGCCGTGCTCGAACATGTCGTGGCAGTCGGGGTCCAGCGTCCAGTAGCTGCCCTTGCCTGGCTTGCGGTCATCTCGGGGCACCTTGACAAAGCACTCGTTGAGTGACAGGTTGTGGCGAATGCTGTTCTGCCAGCCTGGCCGGTTGTGGCGGTAGAAGGCGAACCGGCCCATGATGTAGCGGTAGATGCCGCTGAGTGTGGCCCGCTGTCCTGGGGAGCTCTGGATGGCCATGGCGATCAGGGCTATGTAGCTGTAGGGGGGCTTGGTTGGCTCGGCTGCAGGGGCCAAGGGCCCTGATGGGGGCTGCTGTTGCATGCTGGCTGGGCTCACCGGGCTGGAGGCTGCCGGAACCACGGGAACCAGGCACCACGGGAGCCAGGCACGGCGTCCAGGGCTGGTGTCCGGCACAGCCTGCCCAGGCTGGTTAAAAGGCCCACTGGCCCAGCCTCCCAGCCTGGAAAGGCAAAAAGGGGTGGGCCCGCCAGGCTGCCCTCCCTTCCTCCTTCGCCCCCCTCCTCCAAGGCCCAAGAGGGGCGGGCAGGAGAGGCCAGGACTGGGAAGCTTTGAGCAGTTGCCAGGGGTGAGGAGTTGGGAGGGAAGAGACCCCCAGCCCACATGTGCTGGGCAGTGGTGGCTGGGGAGGGATAGGATGTGAAACTGAGGGCAACAGAGACAGAAGCAAAAAAAAAGAGGCAGAGATGTAAAGAGACAAAGATAGTGGGAAAAAAAAGACAGAGACAGAGATAAAGAGAGGTAGAGACACAACAAGAGTCAGGAACACAAGGAGAGAAACAGAGTCAGAGACACTGAGAGAAAAAGCACATGGGCACGAATGCACGTAGTACACAGAAAAATCATTAACATAGAGAAGCAGAGAAATCTACAGAGACAGAGGGGAAAGGGGAGATACGGAGAGAGACACGAGAACAAGCACAGGAGAGGGAGGGGCAGAGAGATAGTTGTCTCTGATGAGAGAGAAGTAGAATCTAAGTGTAGAGCCAGAGAACCAGGAGTCTCCATGGGAAAAGCCACCAGGGCCTCTCAAGTCCCCACTTCCAGTTTCCCTTTCCTCCTCTCCTCCTCCCAGGTTTGGGGTCTGCTTCTCTCCACAGTGCAGGGTCCTTGAGGTCACACTGTTACCTGCCTTCCTCTCACTGCCCTGTCTGTGGGATGGGACACCTAGGATGGTGATGAGAGCCAGCCAAACCCCGTCTGCTGAGTCTTGGCGCCCTCTAGTGACTGGTGTGGGGAGAACAGATATTTGGACAGAGACATCGTCCCTCCCAAAGAGTATCTCAAACAAGTCCCTGACTCTGGCTGAGCCTCAGTTTCCCCTAGCTAAAAGTGAGCCTCAGTTCTGAACTGAGGCCTCCTGCCAGCTGCAGCCTTGGGCTAGGGGTACAGCAAAACCCAGGACAGACACTCAGGCCTTCTGAAGGTTGGGGTCACCTCCTCCATTTTCTCCCAACCACAAGTAAGCAGGTCAGAGGGCCCCTACTGTGTGCCACTCTCCATACCGGGTCCATTCACCTCCTTTCACGTTGTCTTCTCAGACCAACCCTACTCCAGAGGCCTCCATAGCTTCCTTGGGTAGACGAGGAATCTGAGGCTCAGAGAAGTTGAGTGACTTACTTAAGGTCACACAGCTAGTGAGTGAAAAAGCTAGGATTTCAACCCAGGATTCTATAACTCCTTAACATGCCTCCCGTGAGGGGGCAGGGATAGAACAGTCACCGGGGCCCCACTGGAAAACAGGCTGTGAACCCCAAGAGAGTGGAGACCATGCTGTTTTGTTCTATCTGCAGTGTCCAGCATTGGCCTGGAAATAGGTGCTCCATCAACATTGGTTGAATGAGTTAGAAAAATAGTGATCTGATTGACTTCTGTCCTTTCCTGAATTATGCAGTCCCCCCCCAAAAGTGGCTCACTAATGTATCACTGAAAAAGATGTATTGTGTTGCCATCTGTTAAAGGAGCCCTAAGAAGTCAGGAACCAGAAAAGGGGAAATGGTCTGACATCTGGGGCAGAAAGCAGTGACTCAGTGACAAGGCGGGGTCAACTGCCTTCATGGCTGAGGGGCTCCCTCCCAATCCTCAAGAATTTCCTACAACGTACAGTTTGCAAAGTTTGAAGGGGCTTGGGGAGGGGCTGGACTCCTGGTCTCCACTTTGGCTTCTGCCTTAGGGCTCTGTTTGGGGGCCTGCCTCAGTTTCTCCAAAGAAAGTATCTACTGGTGCTGGTGGTTCAGTGGTTAGCATCCGAAGTCCCAGGTTCAGGCGAAGTCCTCTGTTTGGGGGATCTCCTCCGCCCACACATACCCAGAAAGAAGAGAGATGGGGCACCAGATGCCCAAGTGGCAGGTAGGAGGAAGGATCAGGAAACTCAGAGCCCCTCAGAGGTCCCGCTCCAAACAACTCTGAGAATCTACTTATTGGTAGACTCGGTTTTAAGCAACGCTTATAATGGATCAATCACAGGTAAGGTCTGCTTTAGATAAACCACTGTAGGCATGTTGGGTTCTCAATAAGCAGATGAAGTCTTGTTTCTTCTGCCCTAATTTTGGTTTCAGGAATCTCAAGATCGTGGTCAGTTTCTGCCTGACGCCCCAGACCCAGCTGCAGCCCGGCAACCTACAAACCACGTTCCAGGGCTACATCTCCTCGGCTCAGAGGTTGAAGGCCATGATCAGCTTCCCCCATCCCAACCCACGTGGGGGGTGGGTGGGGGGAGGCCCCAAGTCCACTGGCTCAGTTTGTGCAGAGCTGGGGTGTGCCCACGCCACGTGGGGGGCTGCCTTTAGAGGGTACGAGAGGAGGAAGTGGCTGTTTAGGACTGACTCAGCTTCGACGTCAAGGGATTGATGCCATCAGAGATTTGTGGGCTAGGGACCAGCCACCAGGGCACTGTGGCTGCGGTGCTTCGAGTGTAGCAGGAGCTCCCGGGCAAAGACGGGCTCCACCTGTGGGAGGCAGAAGGCGGGGCAAGGAGACAACTTTCTCCCTTAACCATCCCCTGTGTTCTCATGGGAAGTCACAGCCCTAGTGACAGCCCCCTCCTCACAGGGACTTCACATGCAGGGTCATTACAGACCAGAGGCTCATATAGCAGGTCAGAGGTGGAGCTGGGACTAGAGGGAGTGGTGAGGGGCTGTTAGGAGGGGACTGAAGGGTGTGGTTCCCCATGGAGCGGGGAGGCGACTCACGTGGGCCATGATGAGCCGCTCCTGGGGCTGGTCTGGAGGGCCTGGGTACTCCTCACCAAAGCACAGTCGGATCTGGTACTCGGGCTCCGGGCGACCGCCCTGCAGGTGGGCCCGCAATTCTACGGGCGCTGAGACTGTAGGGGCTGGGCCAAGATGGGGCGTCCCACCTGGCGCCCGCCTTGTGCCCTGCCCCATGCCCACATGCTGTAAGCCCACATCTCCACTCTGTACGCCCATGCCACGCTCCTATGCCTGTCTCATCTCCCACATCTGCGCTCACTTCCAGCGCTCACGCCCCATGCCCTGTGCACGCCCTTACGCTCACTGCCCTGCCTTTATGCCCGCCCCATGCTCACTGCCACTCACTTGTGCCTATCTTGTGCCCAGGCCCCTGTTGCCCACATTATGCTCAGTCCTATGCATGTGCTCACGCCCATGCCCCATACCCAACGCCCCCAGCCTGTCCCTCTCCCATGCCTCCTGTATGTCTATGACAATATCCGTGCCCAGCCCTCTTGAGGCCCGCACTCCCACTCACGGTGCTTCTGTGTCATGTCCTTTGTTTCTGTGTCCACCCGATGCCCAGCACCCGTAAGCCCGTTCCCCTGCTCCCACAGCTCCTATGCTCTCTCTTCTCTGCCCACTTCCCTTCGCCCACCCTTGTGTCCGGCCACTCTTCCCTGAGCCACCAGCGGCCCCACCTTCGCAATCTTACCTGCGAGGAAGCGGCGCGTGTCGAGCAGCTGGCAAGTGCGCTCGCGCTCCAGTTTGTTGGGCTGCTCGCGGTGCGGGGCAAGCGGGCCTCGCCAGTACACGCGGCCCTGGCACAGGCGCTTGGCGAACACGCCCTCGGGCGCCACCCACAGCAGCACGCCGCGCTCCAGGTGCGGCAGCAGGCGCCGCAGCACGCGGGCTCCGGGCGGCGGCTCCGGAAAACGAACCTGCGCGATGCGCGGCGGCGGCCCCAGCAGGCGCTCAGCGGCGGAGGCCACGGCTGCCCGCGGGCTCAGTCGGCAGCCCTCCGCCGCGCGCGCGGTGGCTTCGCGCACCAGCTCCGCGCCATAGAATAGTCGGACGTGCAGCCAGCAATCTGAGGAAAGAGGAGAAGAGGCGCACGCCGGGCGTTGGTGGCGCCAGCTCCCACCTACCCCCCATAACAGGGCAGGGGACCCTGAGGTCCTCCCGGCCCCACCGCAGGAGATTTTGGCGGTTCCTTCCGATAAGTGATTATAATTTTGGTGGTGGTAAATAATTGCAGCTTCCAGTATAAATGAACTGATAGCTGAGCTTCAAATCTTAGGGTCTGGGCCATCTGTACAATGGGGGCACCACACTGAGGCCCTCGCAGCCCCAACTTCTGGTATTCTAGAAGCTTCCTCCTAGCAAATATTTTAATGCTGGTGGAAATAACAACAACAGCAACAAAACAGCAGACTCCCAGGGGAGGAGCCAGCAGTATGCTCAGTGGTTAAAGCTGTGGGCTTTGCAGCCAGGCCCTGGGATTTTAATCTCTCACTGCCACTTAGGAGCTGTGACCTGTTAGTAATTTTCCCAGGTTACCAGCTGTGTGATTTTGGGCAAGGTTCTAAACCTCTGTGTCGGGTTTCTGCACCTGTAAAATGGGGCGATGGCAGGGTCTATCTCTCAGGACTGTGGGGAGAGCTTAGAAGAATGCCTGGAACAAACTAAGCCCTCAACAAGAGCTGGCTGTTGTTATTGGGAGTCTGGGCTGGGTGCTTTGTGTGGGAGACAGAGGTTAGCTGGCTCCAACCCCGGGTCTTCCCCGTTCTGCATAGTGATCCGAGTGGGGATCCCTCAGATTCCTTACCCGGGTTGCTGAAGTCCTCAGAGGGCACAGGACTCCAGGTGTGTATGGGGTCCTGTGCCTGGTACCCTGGGGAAGGAAGCAGTCAGGTACCACCTCACCCTTGACCCCTAGATCAAGGTCTTGGAGGAGGCCAGGGAGGAGGCAGGAGTGCATGAGGAGACCCAATACTTACTGTGATCAGCCAAAGGGCCTGGGAGCAGGGTGGCTGGTGGCGATGAGCCCTGCTGGGCCAGCCTGAGGGGCTGCTCCTTGTCTTTATTCTCTGTGGCTAATCTGGAGCCAACCTGAGCATCAGGAGAGAGGGCTGTGAGGGTGGGAGAGGAGTTCCAAGACTACAGGCCCTAAGGCAGAGGGAAGTCTGGGCAGACTGAAGGCCAGCTGGGGTTGACAGGGACTTTGAGGTTTCTGAGTTCAAGACCCCTCTCCCTACAGAGGTAAAAAGAGATTTGATAGGGTTGCTGGAGGTGATGGGGTCAGAGATGAAGCTCGCTGTGATATCGAAAAGGGTGTTAGGAATGAATGGGGCGATGGGAAACAGAGGTGATAGAGAGAGGGGGGAGTGATAGAGTGGGTGTTGGTGGGGCTACTAGGGACAGTGGAATGGACCAGACTGACAGGGGGATGGGGACAGAGCAATGAACCATAGATGATGGGGGAGAGGTGATGCTGTGGAAATAACACAGTGACACGGACAGTGATGGAGGTGGAGATGGAGATGATGGCATCGATGGCCACAGTAAGAGAGCTAAAGGTGATGCGGGTGAAGGGAACACAGAGGTAGAACTGGATCTCCTTGGGTGACGGGGGACAGAGTGATGGACCCGATGATGATGGGGGCAGGGGGTGAATTTGGAGAAAAGAGGGTTGATGCAGAGTGATGGAGCTGACAATGATGGAGGTGATGGGAACAGGGAGGGAGGCAAAGTGAATGGAATGATGCGACTGAAATTGATGGCAGGGATGAATAGGGGGGTAGGGATGGAGGGGAAGAGAACGTGTGCTGGAGGCCACAGAGAGTGTGGTTGGGGAAGAGGTGCTTAGCTGGCAAGGCCCCAAAGGGCTGGGAAGGCTCACTGACCCGGTCTGTCCTGCAGGCTGGCTCCGTCACTTCTCGAGGGGGTTCCTGCTGGCTCTGGAGAGTGCCCTTCTCTTCAGAGGAAGAACAAGCCCTGGCAACTGGGTGGAGTAAGAGATAGCCTGTTGTTTCCTGGGCCCCCAGGGGAAGCCCCTCAACTGAGATAACCCCAGACAAGAGTATCCCAGTTCGCTGCAGGATCTCACGCAAGACCCACCTCTCTCTGGGCCTCAGTTTTCTCCTTTTCAAATGGGAAGATTAACTGGATAGTCTAAGGGTTCTTCTGTGTTTACCTGCCCATGAGTTTAAGCTCAATAAGTCGGCCATTTCCCGTTTTACAGATGTGCAAAGTGAGGTCCTTATTGCCCAGAGAGCCGTCCTTGGCCACCACCTCCAGGGGCAGGATGATACCTGGGCCATGGGCACCGTCGGACGCAATCCGGTAGACTTTGTAGGGGTTGGAGATGTCCAGCTGGCTGCGCTCACGCACCTCACAGAAGTCGGCACTCTTGTTGAGAGCGCAGCGAAGCCGAGTCTTCCAGGTGGAGGGGTCCTCCTTGTCAGTGCCCTCTAGGTGCTTGCCCTTGTATATGGCCCAGGCCTAGGGATGAGCAAGGGTACTTGGGGAGGAGTAGCCTGGGGTGGGGGACTGGTGTTACAGCGAATGATGAGGGCCTGCCGTGCCTCCCACCCTTCCATACCTCCCTCCGGCCCTCCGTGTCTCCATCCCTTCCTCTCTCCTCCCTTCACATTGTACACACATTTGTATCGGGTTGGCCAAAAACTTCGTATAGTTTTTTTCCATACGATGGCTCTGGTAGCGCTTAGTTGTCTTCATTTGAAACAATTTTGTTAGATTATATTGTGACAGCTGTCATATCAGTGTGCATTTTAAAAAACTTATCAAAATTGGTGAATTTTTGTGCTGTCATTTAAATATTGAAGATAGAAGGAAATAAGCAACACTTTCAGGGTATTATGCATTATTATTTCAAGAAAGGTAAAAATGCAACTGAAACTCAAAAAAAGATTTGGGCAGTGTAGGGAGAAGGTGCTGTGACTGATCGAATGTGTCAAAAGTGGTTTGCAAAGTTTCTTGGTACTTATTGACATTTTGGCCAAATATTTCTTTGCCGTGGGGCAAAGAAATGTCTTACGCATTAGGAGATGTTTAGCAGCACCCCTGGCCTCTGCCCACTAGAAGCCAATAGTGGGAGATAGCGGACATATTCAAAATATCCAAATCAATGAAGTTATTGGTGAAAATGAAAAATGTGTCTTTTATTTTACAG
>CM052547.1:73314775-73356613 GCA_028533065.1 Trachops cirrhosus
TTCTTGGTACTTATTGACATTTTGGCCAAATATTTCTTTGCCGTGGGGCAAAGAAATGTCTTACGCATTAGGAGATGTTTAGCAGCACCCCTGGCCTCTGCCCACTAGAAGCCAATAGTGGGAGATAGCGGACATATTCAAAATATCCAAATCAATGAAGTTATTGGTGAAAATGAAAAATGTGTCTTTTATTTTACAGGAAAAAATTAATGGACTTTTTGGCCAACCCAACATTCCCTGCGCTCCTACGATGTGCCAGGTTCAAGTTAGGCACTGGCTGGGGAACAAGGCAGACGCTGCCCTTGCTCCCACGGAATCATGGCTGATGGGAGAGGACAGCTGCAAACGGCTCAGTGGTAATAGCTGTGTTTCAAACTATGGATTGTGAGAAATAAAAAAATAAATAGGATGATGGGATATAAAATAATGGTGGTGGTTTTTTATCTGGAGAACCATAAAACTAAATCCCTACCTATTGCCACATACAAAATTTGGACTCCAGATGATTAAAAATCGAAAAGTAAGAGGTAAAACTGAAATTAATAGAAAATGTGGGACAAAATCTTCTAGGGGCAGAGAATGCTTGGAAACAAAACTTCAAAGGCATGGACTATAAGACAAAAAAATTAATTTACAATGTCTGAAGTCAGCAAGGGGCTACAATCTGGAATATACTCCTGCAAGTCAACAAGAAACAGCATCCCGTAAATAAAACATTCTCACCAAAGGCCAAGAACGAGTGGTTTATGGAAAAAGGAACCATAAGCCCATGAGTATATAAGTCCTTAAATTCATTAGACCCTGGCTGGTGTGGCTCAGTGGATTGAGCACCTGTGTCTGAAACGAAAGGTTGCTGATTCGATTCCCACTCAGGGCACGTGCCTGGGTTGCAGGCCAGGTCCCCAGTTGGGGGCATGTGAGAGGCAACCAGTAGATGTATCTCTCATACATCAATGTTTCTCTCCTTCTCTTTCTCCCTCTCTCTCCCTCTCTCTAAAAATAAGTAAATAAAATCTTTTTTAAAAAGTAAAAAATTCATTATTGCCAGAGAAATGCAAATAAACATAGAGATAGCACTTGTGAGCTGGCATACTCTAGCAGCTGGGTAATGCCAGGAGGAGGCTGGGATGTGGGCACGGTTGGTACATGGGGGATGGGTGCAGAGCTTCTGGATGGTCATCTGGCATGCCTAGTTGAACTAAGTATAAACATACCCTGTGAGTAGAAATTCCAATTCAAAAGGAATTCTCACAGAGGCTTATGATGGGGCCAGGGCGAGACTTGACGTGCTGGAAGACAAACTTGTGTCCCTCCCCGGGAAAGTGGGTGGGTGTGTGTGTGTAACGGACGTCTGCTATGGAGTCTACGCAGCATCTAGAAGCATCCAGGAACAACAACTTAAATGTACAGAGAACAAGAATAGATATCCAAAGTTTGGCCATGAGTGATAAGCTACGGAATGAGATCTATAATACAATATAATGTGTATTAGGTAAGAATACACACAAAATAGCAATGCTCACTTGCCATAAAGCCTACACACTCGGAATAGTCATTAAACATGATAGAATGACTTGTGGCGAAGGGTCTAAATAAACACAGATGCGGGGCTACTTTAGAGAAGGTGATCAGAAATGGCCTCTTGGAAGAAGTGGCATTTGAGCTGAAGCCCGAATGAAAAGAAGAACACTGACAAAGAGCTGGGGGAGGGTGTTCAGGGTAGAAGGAAGAGCAAGTGCAAAGGTCCTGAGGTGGGAAGAGATTGATAGATTCAAGGAAGGCCAGGAGTCAAAGGAGATATATTGCTTGTGTTGATCGCATTCAGGGCTGGGAGTGGGGGTTTCACCAATGAATCACATACTCAGTCATTGCCCTCAGAAATTCCAGACTTAGTGGGAAGCGTGGACACCAGAGCAAAGAATCACATTCCTATGTTGGGGCCACTTGCCAGTGCTGAGACCTTTAAGGCTTGATTCTGCTGTCTCCAAACGGTGCCAGTGATTCCTAACCTCACGTGGCTGTGGCGGGTGTGAGATGAATGGTCTACGTAAAGTGCTTAGCACTTAGTACAATAAGGACACTCTCACCCAGCGGTAACCCGGTCACAGGGTAGAGGGTGCCATACCCGTGATGAGAGAGGGATCTTGGTTTTGTTTGCTGCTGTGTCCCCAAGCACGTAGAGTGGTGCCTGGCACACAAGAGACGCTCACTGAGTATCTGTGGAATAAACCGAGAAGTTGCCAGGTGGAGCGACATTTCTGGCAGCGGAAACAGCTTGAGCCAAGGCCTGGAGGTGCGTGTGTGTCTAAGGTCATGTGTGCAGTAGATTCTCGTTACCTGCGGTAGTTATGTTCTATAAAATCTACACAAACCCTGAACGAGTGAGTATTGAACCATGGCTTCTAGGGAAAATACAGAGCTAGATTTCTATGAATCTCTGTTTACAACATTTCCATCAACTGATCAATACATAAATTTATTTTATATGCATTTCTGCAGGATGCCATATTTGATATAAATCATTGGTTCCTGGCCAAGAAAACTAACTGACACCTGAACGAAGCTTATCTGACACACGTTTGGGGTGGGGAGGTGGGCAAAAGTAGGCCCAAAAAAGTAAGTTGTAAGTACACGAAACACAGAGCTTATTCTTGTATTTACTACCCATTGTATCATTGTCCACCCAAACAATTATAAACCTACTTTTGCCCGCCCTGTATTTTCTCTGTCAGGCACGTCACCGGCTTCTGTGCGGAGGAACACTGGACAGCACTTTGGCGCTACGAGGGCTTGGGGTCCTTTTACATTGTGAAATCACCAACCAAGAGCACCAAGGTGTTTAAAATGTGGCACTCAATACCAAGAAAAGGACATTTGTTTGTAGGATGAGAGCAGACACAAGGAGGCAGCGCGTCAGCTGCTCCACCTCAGCTGGGAATGTGCGCGGCCCCTGACTCAGATTTCTCACTCTCCTGCGCGTGTCTGTGAATGGCCCCCAACCTGCCCTGGGTACTGATTTGGGGATTACAGATTTCAGCGAGTGAGTGAATTTGCACGTAAGGAATCCACAGATAAGGAGGGTTAACTAACCATATGTGGTGGGGGAGGGGGAGGGGAGTTGAGGGAGAAGAGACGCTGAAACTCCAGGAGGGATTCTGCAGTGCAAATGTGATGGGAAGGAGCCAGTTTGGAGGAAGGTAATGACGACTGAATCTGGATTACAAATGTCCCCAAAGGCCAAGATTTGTCTCCTGGGTTTTGGGCACCAGGAAGGTGTGAAGCCAGGAGTCCCACGTGTGTGTCAGAGGTGGGTTGAGGAACAGCCAAAGTAGCCCAAACGGTGGGCAGGGCCCACCCACAGAGTCTGTTTTCTGAACAGCCTATAAGTTTTAAGGGACAGGCCATGCAAACACTTACTCAATGCTGACTGAGCACCTACTGTGTGCCAGACATCGGGCTCGGTGTCACCACCTCAAGCAGCGGGCGAAGACAAACTCGCACAAGGCATTTATAATTCAAAGGGAAAGTTGTTTCAGTGGGGAAAGCAGAAGAAATAAGGGATGGATTGGAAGAAGCACCGAGTTGGAACTTAATAAATGCATTAACACACATAAATGCATTAAATGCACGTATCAGCGAAGGAGCTCCTGCGGAAGAAACGTTTAAGCTGGGCACGAGGACAGCTGGCCCGGTGGGTGTGAAGAGCAGGGGGTGTTCCAAGCAGAGGGAAGAGCATGTGCAAAGATCCAATGGTGAGAGAGCCATGAAGCATTTGGAAACTGAAAGAACTGTCAGGCGTGGGTCTCGAGCTGGGGTGGGGGAGGGGAGAGACAAGGCCAGGGAGGTGCAGTTCCTGCGGGGTTGCCTTGATAAGTAGCTGGGACTTTATCACAGGGTCGCTGAGGAGCTATGGAAGGATTCTGAGTAGGGGAGTAGTGAGGCAAGATTTACATTTGGAAAGATCCCTTTGGAATACAGGGGAGAGCTGGGCGACAGGTGGAAGCAGGGAGTTTGGTGAAGTCACAGAGGGTGTTCTGGTGAAAGATTGTAAAATGGGTCCAAGTAGATGGACTGAAGAGGAGTTCTGTGGGAATGGCCAGCAGGCCTTGGTAATGGAGTTGGATGAGATTGGAAGAGAGGGGAGCAGCCAGGGTTCAGGCGCCTGGCTCTGGGGTCTGGATGGCAATGGTGCAATATTCCATTTTGGGAAACAGATGCTTGTAGGGGTGAGCTGATGAGGATAGGCTGAGTTGGAGAGCTCTGGGGACTGAGAGACCAGCAGCGTGGGGCTCCAGTGCTAAGCCCGTGGAAGGGGAGAGCGGGACTTGAAGAGGGAGGTCCAGCAGTGGATGCTGAGAGCCCCCAAATAGGAGGGGAGGAGTTGGAGGCTGAGAAGCAGGGGCCACGGAGGTAGGAGGAAAAAGGAGGGCAGGGCAAGGAGTGGGGTGGGAGGCAGAGACTCTGGAAATCCAGTGAGTGTGTTTCAGGGAGGAGGAGGGGTGGGGGTTGATGACCAGGGGACTCTGTCCAGGAGAGGGGAGACCAGAGGACCCAGAGCTGGACACTGAGGTGTTTGGGGTGGCCTGATAGGTGGTTGGTTGGTCCTCGGTCCCTTACTGCTCACAGGAAAGATTCTGGAGCTGAAATGCCACGGGAAGGAGCCCGTCTGGAGGAAGTTAATGATGACTGAAGAAAGGAGTGCATCCCTGCAGGGGCGAGTCCCAGAGAAGGGCTGGTATTGGGAATGTGCTTCCCAATGCCCGACCCGAGCTGCTGGGTCGAGGGTTCGGGGGCAGGAAGTTCAGGGAGTTCTCATCAGTGGCATCTAATTTCCCCCTTCGGAGACAGAGGAGAGGCCCCCCGAGAGGTGGGGACGGTACAGGTCATGCTATTGCGGTCATTCTGATTTAAGAGGGTGTCCGAGGGTCTCCATCTACCAAGAACACTAGAAACGGCTGAGGCTAAAGGCCAAGCGAGTGGACCAAGGTCACCCGGTGCGTCGACCGCTCTGGGCGCTGGGGCCGTGTTCATCCAGAGCCCTCCCGGGCCGGGCCGGCGTCCCCCGGCCCCCGCCCCCTTACCCTGAAGAGCGCCGCGTCCTGCTGCGCCTGGTAACCCTGCTTGGCTGCGTGCTTCCAGGGGATGCGGAAGAGAGTCTTGCCCTCGTCCTCCCAGCGCAACCCCGCGTAGCGCCCACTCTCGATCTGCGCCACCAGCCAGTCGCGGAGGCGCAGGGGACCCCTGGCCCCCGCCGTGGGTCTCCTGTCGTCAGGCACATTCCCTTCCTCTCTCCGCCAGGGGTCGCCGGCCATTGGGGACGCGGTGCTCCAGGAGCCAGGTCTGGGGCGAGCGGTCAATTGGACCCCGGCGCAACCGGCGATCGCGGGGCCACCTGAGTGGCGCGTGGAGGCGGCGAAAGCGAAAGTCTGGCCGCGCAGGTTTCACTTTCTGTTCTGTCCCCTCTCCTGGGAGGCCCCTTCCTTTCGCCCCTCCCCGTACAGCCTGGCCCGAAGGACGTCGGGCAGCTTGCAGGGATCAGCTGGCGCTGCCGTGGGCCGCCAAGACCCACTGAAGGGTCAGGTGCGCTGCAGCCCGGACCCTGCCCGTCCCCAGGCCCTCGGAGGCGTCCCCTGCCCCACCCCTGCACCTGTTGCTGCTCTTCCTAGCCAGCCAGAAACTTGTGGGCCCTTTCCAGAACCTGAACTGTAGAGGCTGGAAAGGTGTAGAGCTGCTCAAACCAAGTCCCCTCAGAATTTCGAAGCCTCCATTCCAGACTTGTAGAAGCGGATTTTAAGAAGTTCCCCATGCGGTTCTGATCCGGGTGGTCCATGGGCCACCAAAGTGGGAGAAATACTACCTCAAACCTCGGGAGTCCCATTTATTGGGGCTCACTACAGTGCTGGGCCTGGCTGGAGCCTTTCCTGCAGCGGCTGCACTGGTTCTCACAACAGCAGCATGTGAGATGAACACAGTAGCCTATTTCATTGTTAAGAAGACTGAAGTTCAGAGAGATTAAAGCCCTATAACACGGCCACAGGGCTAATAGGTGGGGGTGCCAGGATCCAAACCCCGGTATCTCTGTCCCGAGGGCCCTGGACCCTAAGCTGTGCCTGGTGGTGCCTCCCAACAGCTACACCTGGAGTTCATGGATTGCTGGTGGGCCTGTGATTCCCCTGAAAGTGTGTGCAAATTTTCACATCTATGCATTTTTCTAGAATTTGTATCTTTCATTACATTGTCACATGGGGTTTGTGATCTGGAAGAGGTCAAGTAGCTCAGACCACTCCACCCCCTGCTGTGTACACCGGGCAGCTGAGGCTCCGAGAGAGAAACCACCCCATGGCAGCAAGCGACACTGACTGGAGGCTGGAGCACTGTCCCTAACGTGTACTTGTGGGAGGGGCCTTCGTGCTCCCTGCCCTCTGTCCCCATGTCCCAAGCAACCACCCAGTTCTGACATTCTAGTCGTAGTCAGGATTCAAACTCAGGCCTGTTGAGCACCCATGGGGCATAAAGCATTTCATATGACTAAATACAGAAGTATTTAAATAATACAAAATAATTGCATCAAAGCAGAGGTCTTCAGTGTGTCAGACAATCCCTCTGTTTTCCTAAGTGGTGGAATAGTAGTAATTAGAAGCGTGGGGTTCACGACCAGACTGCCTGGATTCCAGCCACGGCCCCCCCACTTGCTAGACGGTGACTTTGGGCACCAACCTTAGTTGCCACACCTGTTAAATAGCAGCACCTACTTCTCAGGGTTGCTTGAGGATTCACTGAGATGCAGGTAAAATGTTTTGCACGTTACCTGGCCCATAGCAAGCGCTCAGTAAATGTGTATTATTATTGTTGTTGTTGTTGGGTTGGAGTGTGATAAAAGTAATGATGGAAGCAGGTGGAGCATCAAAAAGGACCTGGAACATCAGACCAACGTACTTTGTTTTGTCCTCTTGATGACAGGGGTCATGGAGGCTTTTAGGATGGGGAAGACACCAGTAGAAACAGAATGGCGTTTTAAGCCCAGTGGGTGGTGACCCTACTAACTAGCAAGGACTCCTACAGACCCCCTGCACTCTGATGAATCCAGCCATCTTGTTTTCACACAGGATCCTACCTCAGGACCTTTTCACTTACTGTTGCCTCCACCCAGAATGCTTCTCCCCAGATAGCACACCAGTTCACTCCCTCACTCCCTGGTTTATTTTTACTTTTGTTTATCTGACTGTCTGGTGTCTTTCCCACCAGAATATCAGCAACACCAGGGCAGAGGTCTTGCTCGCTGCTGTACTCCCAGTGCCCAGCACAATACCTGGCACACAGTAGATACTCAATGGGCATTTGCTGAATGAATGTGGAGTGGGAGGGTGGGCGGCAGGAAAAGGTAATTTGCTCAGTTCCTTCAACCCCAGAGCTGGAGTCTGGATCTTCCCCACAGCCCTGAACACAGTGCTTGTGGCCTAATAAGAGCCCCAAGAAGGTGGCTATATTATTATAGCTATTTCAGACCCCTCACAACTCTGGGTCAATTTTATTCTAGGAAAAGTCAGCTCCAATGACCTCTGTTCATCCTGGAAGTCAGTTTGCTGCTTTACTGGGCTGCCTGGCTTTAAATTCTAGGTGTGAAGGGTCATTCCCACTAGCTGGGGATGGATCCCCCTCTCCAGTAACCTCCAAGATCAGAAGGAGCTGCTTCTTAACAACCACCATACCACACAAACAGCCTAGGTTCAAACCCAGCCTGCCCTACTCCAGCTGCGTGTCCGTAGGCAAGCTGCCTGCTTCGGGATTAAGTGAACTCAGGTGTGTAAAAGGTCAAGCAGGAGGGAGGCATTTACCAGCTAGTATTTTTGAGTAGGGCAGGGGAGGGCGTTGGAGAGGAGGAGGGGCTTCTGGATGGAGATGGGATTGGGACAGAAGGAGGGCCTATGCAGGAGACCAGGGCCTGGGGGAAAATGGGGAGGGAGGCAGGGAGTGTCAGAGAAGTACTCGGAATTCAGCCGCGCGGGCTGCAGTTTACCGGAGGGCGGCAGGCTCCTCAGGCCCCAGGGGATACAGATCTCCTCCTACCCCTGTTTCCTGCAGGCTCCTGGCCCCTGGCAGAGTCCTGCTGTCCCACCTTTGCTCAAAGACTTGGGAGGCAGTCAGGCAGCTTCTGTGTCTCTTTAATATCCTCCAGGCCCGTCCAATCCCTACCCACCCACTCCCACCGACTTTAAGAGGGGAGGCCCGGGTGCCCCCGCTCCTAGCCCAAGGACTAAGGCACCAGATGGCTGCAGCAGCCTGGCCCGGACACAGAACAGAGACGCACAGACAGAGGACACACTACTGCAGACAAGCAGGGCGGGCATAGGGGACAGGGGCAGGGATCAGGCCACTGCGGGGCTCCCACGGGCTCTGGGCCCTCTTGGAGGCCGTGGGAGGCCCAGTCGGCCCCTTGCAAGGGACGCGTCGGGAGGAAAAGGGGCGGGATCCTCACTTGCCGCCTTTGCGGGACAGACACCGCGGGAGGCAAGAGAAAGTCTGTTTGACGCGCGCCAGCAGCGGCAGCGGCCGGTGGGTTTCCCGGGGCGTCCGCGGCACCAGGCGCTGCAGCGTTCCCTCGGAGGCTGAGGACTGCGGCACCGGGGAGGCGGCGGAGGCGGCAGAGCCCTGCCGGCAGCGCTTGCACAGTGGCAGCAGCGCGCGCACCTCCTCCTCGTCGCGGAACGGGCTCTCTCCGAAGCGCTCCTCCAGCTGCCGGCGAAGCTGGGGTGGGGGTGTAGGGGTTCGGGGATCGGTGCCAAGCCGCCGGCCCGGTCCCCTCCCCAATCCTTAGAGCCTCGGCCTTTCTGCGAGCTTTCCACACCTCTCTAAGCCCCTCCCCTTCCCCAACATCCTCTTAGCCTCCCTTCTAAGTTCCCATCCCCCTCACTGAGCCCCGACCCCCCGCCCCGCCCCATGGGTCCCTTCCCTTTCCAAGAACCCATTTTCCTTTTGACGCTCTGTCTTCCAAACCTGCTGAAGCGAACCCCTAGCCTGCACACTGGAGACCACACGAACCCCTTCCCCCTGCACAGCAACTCCGCTCACATGGGCCTCTTTCTCACCTGCCTCTTTCCTACAGCCTTGCAGATAAGCCTCTGGGTACCAGCCTGCCACCTGGTAAGAGCCTGTCTGCACTTGCTGCTTCTCTCTTTGTCTCTCTGTCTCACATCCCCTGTTGTGTCCTGACATCTCCATATGCCATCTGCCCAGTGGGCATAAGAGGAAAAACTGCTTTGGCCTCATCAAGGACACGGGGATGGAGTGGGAGATGGACATTTCTCCCTCAAGGGGCCGAATGCTCAAATGCCTTCAGGTTCCAGGCAGGTACAGCAGGCAGTTCTGGGACCCAATCAAACTGAAGGGTCCATAGTGTGGCCCAAAGGCATTCAAATTCTAAATTAAAAAGGTAGAGAAAACATCTGGCTATCCAAACAAAATACACCTAGGGGCTGTATTGGCTCAAGGGCCGTGAATTTGAGACATCAGAGAACTATTCCACCAGGTCTGAAGAACAGGCTAAATTCTTTCCAATATGTGCTCAGCCCAAGCGAGGAAAGAAAAGCCTCCCACCCTGCCCCAGCGCCTGCCCCTGCCCCAGGCCCGGCCCCTACCTTCCGGGAACTGCCCCAGCCAAACTCTTCAAGCTGCTGCCTAAAGCCTGGGTTGGGGTTGGCGATGGGCCGGGTGGACTTGATGGCTTCAAGCACTTCCCGCCAGCCTAGCCCGGTCACAGTCATCACATAGGCTGTCACGATCGTGGTGCTTCGGGAGATGCCTGCAAAGCTGGGGCCACCCCCCACCCCTCAAGCTTCAGGTAAAGCCCAGTCTCCGCGCCCCCATCCCCACTTCAGCTCTCCTGTCCTTGCCCCCGGAACCCAACCACGAGGAACCTGCCAGGACCTGTCTTCCCACCTGCAGGCCTTTGTCCATGCTGTTCCCTGTGCCTGGAGAACCCCCCAGGTACTCCCCCACATTAAAGGCCCGAGTGAAACATCATTTAATTCATTCAGTCAACAAACATTTCCTGATCATCTGTTATTTTCAGATACTGGGGATGGAGTGGGAAGTAAAACAAAGACAGTGTCTGTCATCCTGGTATGTACAGTGTGGACCGGGGAGACAGACACTAACCAGGGAAACGGGTGCATGTGGTGATAATTGCTTTGAGAGTGAGTCCAGGGGCCAGGATAACTAATGGGGGGGAGGGTGAGGGAAGGTGTTTTCAAGGAAGTGACCTCAAGCTGAGTCTTGAAAGAGGGGTAAGGATTAATAAAGAATGCTCTAGGCAGCATGGAGGAAGACCCTGAGGTGCGAATCTAGTGGATCTGAAGAACAGGAAGACAGCCAGCGCCCTTGGAGCAGGGGGAGGAGGCAGACAGGGTGGGAGACAAGGCTGGAGGGGGCTGTCCTGTGCCTGGGGCTCCAGCGCTGGGGGCGTGCTCAGTGAGCAGTTATGAAAAGAACCACACCTACTGGGCCAGGGGCCCGGGGGAGACTCAGGGTCCCGTCTCCCAGCCTGGGGCTCCCCACTGCCCTGCGCTACCACCTCAAAGGCTTGGAGGGGAGGAGAGAGAGAGATAGAACTATGGGAGGGTATTTGGCTACCTGCATGCCTTGCCCTGGCCCTCCCAGTAGCCTGGCATGTTGGCATTGTTTTCCCCACTTTATAGGTGAGGGCATGGAGTCTCAGGGGGCAACAGCTCTTTGGCTGTGGCCACACAGCTGGTAGGGGACAGAGCCCTGATTTGAGCCCCCTCTCAGTTTCTCTCAGGTGAATGGTGGATCATCGGCCCTTGTGACAGCTGGACAAGACCTGTCACAGGTTCCTCCTTCCCCACAGAATGAGTGTGTGTTCAGGATGGAGGACGGCCACTTCCTTCCTTTCTCCCCACTGCCCTCTTAACTCACCAGTGCACAAGGCAGTTCCCCCCATTGAGGCGGCAACAGTGGATGAAGTGGATACATTCTTTGAAGTGCTTTTTGCTAGAGAAGAAAGCAATAGGGTAGGGAGCACTGGTGGGGGGGGCATGTCTCCTAGGAGTTGTCCCCCTCCCCATTTATGGGATGGCAAGAGACAGAGAACAAAGACCCTGGGGTCTTTAGGTCAGTAGCACGTGCCATGAGCAGGAGCCAGTAGTGTTATATGAGGTGGGGATGCATGTGAAACCATAAAGGTGGTGCTTTGCGTGGTGAGAGAGACCAATCATGGCAGATCCCACTACAGCAGCAGGAGCACCTCCCAGTGCGTCCTGTGGACTCTATTTTCACAGGGTGGTTGATCTTGACCTTTCAAGGAAATGGGTGGGAGAAGACACAGGAGTCCCCCTCCTCTGGGGTCTGCAATCAGAGCATCTGGGGACGCCAATGGTCAGCAATGGGGTTAACAGCGAGATTCCCGAGGGGCAGGAGAGTCTTGTCTGGGTCCCTCCCAGGCTGGAGGCACTGCTGCTAACATGAACCAGAACCCCGTGTCCTGAGCCCCCATTGCACTCAGGCCAGTCCTAGATCCTCACTCAATCCACGCCATCTGATCTAGCAAAGCCTCCTGGGTACCTATGGAGCCCATTTTCCCTCTCAGAGAGGGGAAGTGATTTGTTCAAGGTCACACAGCAAGTAAATGGCAAAGCCTGGCCAGAACCCAAATGTCTTAACTCCAAGGCCAGGAACCAGCTGAGCTTGACCTTTTCAAATCTGCTGGTGCAGCTGATCCTTTGAGACAGGGTACTTTCTCCAATTCACAGCAGAAGAGACTCAGCTCTGGGAGGTTAATGGTCTTGGTCAGGGGCATGGGCAAAGCCGTAGCTGAGACAGTCAAGCCTGGGGCTGGGTGAGCCTCTGTGCTGGGGTTCCAGGACAGTTTTCTGGCCCAAGTCCTCTCTGTCTTCCCTCAGACCACCTTCCACCCTCCCTCCCACCACCACAGGAGGCAGCTGTCTGTCCATCTGTCGGTCCATCCCAGGGAACTTACATGGGTACCTCAGGGGTGTCAGCCACTGGGATGCGAAGGTAGGTTATGCCCTGAAAGTACAAAACACACACAGGCGGTGGGGCAGGGGGACTGGCTCGCACCTTCGTTTCCCAGCCTGGGTCCCCAAGCACCACCTGACCCCAGACCAGTTCCTGTCCCTCTCTGGGCCACGACTGTCCTCTCTATTCAAAGAGAGTAGATGCCATCCGAGGGCCTCCCAGCTCTGACCATCAGTCAGATTCTAGAACCTTCTGAGAACTTGATAAAAATTATGCAGGGGCCTTTCATTTCATAGCCAGGGAAGGGCCACTTAAAGTGATTCCCCTCCAAATGAGGATTACAAAAGTACATAGTAAGAAGGGTAGATTTTATTTCCTTAAAAAGAAACAAAAATTATGAAAATAAGTTTACATTTCATGAATTGTGTTATAATGAACTTTGTGCTAATTATTAAAATAATGAAGGAGTGAACTGTCAGTTTTTCCAACCAACTTGCTCCAGTATCCTTCCCTTCATGTTTCATCTGCGTGCAAGATAATAAAGATGATTTTTGCCCACATTCCAGGAACCTCCTCACTTTTCTCAAGGACCTCTCTTAATCATTCGATATTCAAATGGCTCTTTTCAGGTGCCTGGCCCACCAATGGCCAGTGGCTGAGGGATCTCCCCATTTGCTAGTGGCTTCCTGTGAGAATCCAGCCTTTCTCTAACTCACTTTCCCCAAGGTCACTTGATCCGGATAATTTTGCAAGGTTTGCGATTTCATTCGCAACACACTTGGCCTTGCATTTGCACGGCATAATCAAACCCTGACTGGTAAAGTCACTGAGGTATGACGCGGGAGAGGTGCTTGTGAGATGAGGGGAGGGCTGTTGGAGCAGGGATTCATTTTGCAAGCAGTCATTTCATTAGTAAGTGTACTCCTGACTCGACAACTTTCCCCAAGCAATCTAGTGACCACATACTCCAATTTCTCCAAAACGAGTCTGCTCTGTACAGCAAAATCAGGCTCCACTGACCCGGAAATTTCTTCTTTGAATGACACTGAGAAACACAGATTACTGGAGGTTGCTCTTAGAAGTCATCGAGTCAGACACATAGGGAAACTAAGGCCCAGAGAGGGGAAGGATCCTGCCCAAGGTCACACAGCAAATCTGTGGCAGAACCTGGTCTGAATCTCAGATCTCTGGAGCCTTTTCCCACCCACAGCTCTTTCCCTTCAGTGGGTGACAGAGACTGTAACAGATAAGGAGGAAGGAACTCTGTTTATGGGGTAAGATATGATTAACTTAGTATTACAGCAGCTATAATTTGTTAAGTACCTATGATGTGGCTCTCAGTAACTCAGTGAGGTCGGTACTATTACAAAGTTTCCTTTACAGATCAGGCCACTGAGGCTCAGAGAGGTGAAGTCTTGTGCCCAAGGTTTCAGGTAGTGAAGATGTGAACTCGAGCCTTTCGACTCCAGCACCTGTAGCTGATTTTCCTGCTTTCCCCCTCTGGGTCAAAACACCCTCACTCCTGTTTTCCCGGGACTCTGTAATACTTGGGGCAGATAGGGCTGAAGAATCACCCGGAGAGGTGAAGTCACAGCCCCAGGTCACACAGCAAGACCTAGAGTTCAGAATCACCCATTTGGGGTCATCTGTTCAGTCGGGCAATGGGAAGCCCATGTGGAAGCCTTTTCATGCCTCACGTGTGAGGCCCTTTGGGCCAGCTCCTTGGCCTGTGTACAAATTCCAGCTCCTTAGCTTCCTAGATGTGTGAGTTTAGGCAAATTACTTTAACTCTCTGGGTCTCAGTTGCCAAATAGGGATCAAATAGGGGTGCTAATGTAAAACAGGCCAGCGTTCAACCCAATGAGTTAGCACGGGTCAGGAAGGCAGTACAGGACCTGGCACAGAGCAGGTACATGACAAATGGGTGCCGTGGGGGTTGTGGAGCGCCCCGCCTCAATCAGTGCCCAGCTCTGGGATGGGGGGTGAGGAGTACCTGCAGCAGAGGCTGGGGTGACTCATGAATGGAGATGATGTGCGTGATTTTGTTCCGGCCCAGCTGATCCGGGTCTTTGGCATCTGAAAGAAACAGGGAGCTTAAGCCAAACTGGCAGGTGTGACTTATGTGTTCCTGATGACCATCGGAGGTGGGACTCCCCGCCCAACTGTCCTCCTCACCTCACCCTCTCCACCTTGGCGGACTTCTGCCAGCTCCCTGCACCTTCGCCACCTCCTGCTCCCAGCTCCACAGGTCCTGCCACACCCCTCAGCTTCTGTTTTGTCTCTGGGCACCCTCAAGTAACAGCTCGGCATCTCCCCCACCTTCCCCATGCTATTTTTTCCATCATAAACACCCTTCCCTGGCATATCCTTGACCTAGTAATTCTACTTCTAGGAATCTTGTCTACAGAAGGACTTGCTCACACGAGAGCTGTGTGTAGAGGACGGCAGGCTCTACAGTGCTGCTTGCAACAGTAAAAACATCAAGAGGAGTTAAAAGTAGGAACAAACTAAACGTCCATCAAAGGGGAGCTGAATAAAAGCGGTATAGTCATACCTGAATACTATGCAGCCACTAAAAAGATCTTTATGTGCTGATGTGCAAGGATGTCCACAATATATTATTAAATAGGAAATACAGGGAACAGAACAGCATGCAGAACAGGATTCCATTTTTGTTTTAAATGTTGTATCCATATCGACAAAGAGATGAAAAATGACCCAGGGGTATGCCTCGCACTGCTATTAGCGGCCATCTCTAGGGGCTGGATTTCCAGCGTGTGCAAACCTTTTATAATCAGAGTAAATAACACATCTCCCCTCTCTCTCCATTTGTCCACATTCTCATTCAACCCATTTACCGAGTGCTTACTGTGTGCAGCCTCGGCTGGGCATAGAGGTATGGGGACAACTTCTGCCCTCGTGGGAATTCAGACCTAATTTAGCCAAATACTTAGAAATCAATGTGCGAGCTGCTGAGGTAGCTGCAGGGAGGAAGGGGCCAGGATGGAGCACCTAAGCCCGTGAAGGACAGGGTAGATGGGGGAAGCCCAGTCCTGGTTCAGATGCCCCTCCCTCTCTGAAGCTCTCTTTGGTTCTGCAGATGGAAGGGACTTTTCTCACCTTGCGTCCCACAAGCCCTGGACCAGCCTGTCTGTTAACACAGGCCCGGGACAAGCAGAGTGCCATGGCCTTGGGAACAGAGCAGACAGTGCTGACCAGTGAAGTTTCTAGGGTAGAGTCCAATTTCCAGGACTTCTCCTCTGAGGAGGAGGTTGTGGCGGGGAAGGATCCCCAGCTCCCCAGCTAGAAGCAACATCTCCAAACAGACTTCCACCAGGAAGAGGCTCAGAGAAGATGCAGACTTGCCCAGCGTCCAGTGTTCTGAGCCCTTTGCCCCGGAGACGCTTTCCCCACCCACGTCCCCTTTCGTCCTCATGAGCTCTTTCCCCCTCCCAGCCTGGCACCACTTCCCTGCCCCCAGCCCCATTCCTGAGCTCCTCCAAGGTGCGTGGGCCAGAGCATGAATGATGGACACAGGCCTGCGGCAGGCAGAGTGCCAGGGCCTTGGGACAGAGTGGGCAGTGCTCACCAATGAAGTTTCCGAGGTAGAGTCCAGGAAGTACCTACAGGAGAGATGGCAGGGTCAGCCGGGTAGGGGAGCAAGCCCTTCCCACCCGACAGCTGGAGCCCACCGCCTTCTCAATCCCATGAAGGGTGTCTGACCTCAGGACTCAGGGAGCACTATCCTCCCTCTGGTGGGCAGGGATTCTGTGAGAGGGGCTGGCCAGGCAGGAGGGGGCACCAAGGGAGCCCACCTTAGGTAGGGGTGAGAGGAAAGAGGAGGGAGGGCACAAAGACCTAGGGGGTCCGGTAGAAGGAGCAGAGAGAAGAGGGCAGGTGAGAGCTGGACTTGCCTGGGTGGGTGGTAGGGAATTCTGAGGAGGGAGCGGGAAGGCAGGAACCGGAGGAGGTAGAGGAGGGAAAGAATGGAGAAACAGCCCCAGGTAGACAGTCCGTGGAGTCAGAGACAAGGGAGACAGAGACAGAGAAAGGGAGTGAGAGAGAGAGACTCTGGGAGTGGCAGGGAGCCACAGGGAGAAATAGAGAAACAGGCAGAGAGACACACACGGGGAGACAGAGACCAGAGAGAGAGAGACAGGGACATGTACCGAGACAAAGAGAGACGAAATTAGAGAGAGATGCAGCCCCAGGACACCCAGCGGGACACGATCCCAGACAGAGTAGCAGGGAGACAGAGATAGGGACACACAGCGACTCGGCGACAGCCAGAAGGTCAGGGGCGGGCAGAGCGAGCCGGTCGGAGGCAGGCGCTGCGGTCGGGCTGGGGGCGGGCAGGTGCGAGCTGCGAGATCCCCGCCCACCTACCTTGGTCATGCCATTCCCCATGATCCCGGCGGCTGGGGTCCTGGCGCACCCCCAGCTCGCAGCCGGGAAGACGCTCAGGTCACAGCTGCCTTGATGGCCCAGGCCCGGCGCCGGCAGCCTGAAGGGGAACAGGGGGCCTGGCGTCCGCGGCCCCGCCCAGCTCTGCCCAGCCGCCGCCGTCACAGCCCGCCGACCCCAGGCCACGGAGGGAAATGATGGTGGAGCCGCCACCGCCACAGCCGCAGGCTCCTCCTACCCCTTCGGTCATGTGGGGGCCCCTCCCGTGGGTCGCAGCGGGGGGCTGGACAAAGCCCCAGTGTGCCGGGCCCAGGGCCCGCGGGACAACGGCAGCTTGTTGGGGCCTCGTGGGGCCGATACCTCCGGAGGTGGGGGCGAGGGCCCTCCCCCCACCCTGGCACTGTCAGGCTCGGGCGGGTGGGGGGCGGAAAGAGCCTTCCGCCGGGGGTTTAGAGACCCAGACCCCAGTGCAGGCTGTCCCTGGACTTCCCTACGGGCCCTCGGACAAAGCACCTCGCTCCTCTGGCCTCGGTTTTCTAACAGAAATGTGAAGGGGACTGGACTTTGATCGCTCTGGGTCCTCTGTTCTTCAGATTCTGTTTGAGATGAGGAAAGAGGGTAGGTAATTCCTTCCTTCTGTAACCCCCTCTCCTGCCCCACTCCTCACGAAGGCATCCTACCAGCCAACCATCCTGCTTCCCCACTCACACACAACCGTCTGTCCTCCCAGCCTTCAGTCCCTCCATTCATTAGCCTGTCCATCCATTCAGCCATCCTCCCATCCCTTCCTCCCATCTGCTTTGACCTCTCTGGATGGTGCCATTTGGGTCTGTTCTGCTGGGACCAGGCACACCTGCCCTTAGGCCCCCAAGAAGTCAGAGGCAAATGTGAGGCAAGGGGAAGGGTCCCTTAGAGTAAAGGAGATTACAACAGGATGTAGTTGGAGGCAAGAGTCCTGGAAGGTGATTCTGGAGACAAAGTTTCCAGCCCCTATTCCCCTCTGACCTGCTGGGTGATCCTTGGGGTCTCAGCTTCCCTGTGTATCTCAGTGTGTAGAGCCCTTTCTGCTACTAGGACCAAAGCTGGACAATGCAAAGTAAATCCTATGATCCTGAAACAAAAAGCAGCTGAAGGGGTCTTGCTCCTCCAGCCTACACCGCCCACCCCCCGCCCCCACAGTAGGTGACTGCAAGGGAATGTCAGTACAGAGCAGGACAGAGAGTCGACAGAACCTGTTGGAAATGCAGTGACTGGAGAATAATAAAACCCTCCTTTTGCATATCTTTATTTCTCAAATTCACAGCATGCGTGGGGGCTGCCTGTCTCAGCTCTCTCTGAGCCCAGAGTTCTCATAAAAACCAAGTTATTCAACAAATACTCACTGAGCACCTACTGCATGGTAGGTACTGGGAACACAGAGGTAGATGAGGGAGACTGTCCCTGCCTTCATTGGCTAACAGTCCAGAATAGCACTGCTTGATAGAAATACAATGTGAGTCAAATGTGTAATTTAAAATTTCCTAGTAGCCACATTAGAAATGTAGAAAGAAGAAAGTTGTTCATCATGTTTTAACCCAATATATGCAAAATATTATTTCAACATGTAGTCAATATTTAAAAATGATTAATGACGTATTTTACATCTTTTTTTAAAATTGTATTCAATCTTTATAATGTAGTGTGTATCTTACACTTAGAGCACATCTCATTTCCGACCAGGCACAAGTCCAGTGCTTCATAGCCATATCTGTCTGGTAGTTACAGACTGGACATTTCCAGGTCTAGGGGGGATGGCAAACAAAAAAGCAAGTAGACAAATAGAGCATTTACACATAGTCTCAATTTTCTATGAAGAACACAAAAGGGGGAAAGAAAGAACCTCTCTAAATAGGTGACATTAAAGCTGAGACCTGGCATAGAAGAAGGACCCAGCCATTTAAAAAGGGGCGATAGTTCCAGCAGAAAGAACAGGTCGGGCGAAGGCTGTGCAGTGGGAAAAGTTTAGCCTTTGGAAACAGCCAGGTGAACTGCAGGGGGGAAAGCCAAAGGAAGGTGAAAAGAACTAGGCTGAGAGGAGAGAGGGAGCGGAGTGTGCAAGACCATGTATGGCCATAGTTGGGGGTTTAGGGTTTTCTTTTCAGTACAATAGAAAGCCAGCGGGAAAATTTAACTGGGGAAGCCATGTCATCTGATTTACATCTTAAGTCCATTACTTGGCTCCTATCACTTAAGTGTAGATTAGAGAGCAAAGCAGGGAGGCTAGTGAGGTTACTGAGGCAGCCCAGGCAAGAGGTTTTCCTGCATTGAAAATCACCACCTGTGCCACAGAAGTGAAAGCGGGGTTATTCATTCATTCAACAAATGCTTATGGGACACCAGATTAGGGATGAAAAATTGCACCAAAGGTGTGCTGATGTCTGACTTGCATTTCCCAGAATGCCCCACCCCATGGATGACATAAAGAAAAGATAAATGGGCCTGAGACTAGTCCCTCATCATGGCAGCTGTGCAAACCTGGGCAGGCAACCAAATGCCCCTGGGTCTGTTTCCGCATCCATAAAGGGGAAATTACAGCATCTCTTTGAACTTCTACTTGTACAAAAGAACGATCAAGTTAAAAATACCTTAAAAAAAAGATATGAGGCAGGGATACCCTCCACAAAAAAAAAAAAAAGAATTATCTTCTGGAGGATGGGCCCCTTGCAGTACAGGATTCCCCTGCCATGTGAGTGTTCTAGGAACCCATCTGCATCTGTGTGCCAGCCAGTGTTATTGTGAGAGGCCGTGTTCAGCTTCAGTGAATTTTTTGAAGAATCAGTGCACTTGCCCATGTCGTGACGGGTGATTTACAAGTGCACCTGCCCACACTGCGCTGAGTGTTCAGCAGTTTTCGACCAAAAACGATCTCGTCCCAAGCAACTTTTTTTTGTCTTCCCGGATGAAAAATTCCTCAAAGAGAAATGTTTTGCTGATGTGGAAGAGTTGAGATAAAAAAAAACGGCAGAAGCACTAAAAGGAACCAAAATTGACGAGTTTAAAAACTGTTTTGAGCAGTGGAAAAAACATCTCAATAGGTGCATTGCATCAAATGGAGAGTACTTTCACTGAAGTTTAATCATGTAAGGATAAATACGCAACTTTTAATAAATTCGGGGGGGTTGGGTCTCTCCTCGTATACTTACTACATTGAACAAATTTAATATCTATGAACTGTTTATTCTTTGAAAGTGTTAGTTGTTTGTTGCAAGCTCAATTTGCTGTAAATAAGTCATGAAGTGACAGTTTTATAAAACCAATAATAAAAATATACTAAAATGCAGGTCTCGCCTTGTCATTTCCTTCCTTAAAACCCTTCAGTGGCTCATTGGGGTAGGCAAAATAATGGACCCCCCCTCTGCCAAAGAAGTCCATGCTCTAATTCCTGTAAACTGTGAATGTGTTGTGTGACATGGGAGGGGGAACTAAGGCTGCAGATGGAACTGAAGTTGCTAATGAGCTGACCATGTGGTGGAAATATTATCCTGGATTATTTGGGTGAGCCCAATGTAATGACAAGGGTCATTGTCAGTGAAAGAGGGAGGCAGGAGAGGAAGAGGCAGAGGGCACGTGAGGGCAGAGGCAGAGGTCAGAGAGATGTGAGTGCTGGCTTTGAAGATGGAAGGGGGCACAAGCCAAGAAATGCAGGTGGAAAAGCCAGGACACAGATTCTCTCCTGCAGCCTCCAGTAGGGACCCAGCCCTGCCACCACCTTACTTTTAGCCCAGAGAGACCCATTTCAGACTTCTGACCTCAGGCACTGTAAGCTAATACACTGAAGTTGTTTTAAGTCACTTCGTGTGTGGTAATTACAGCAGCAATAGGAACCTGATACACTCACCGATACCCCTAGGAAAAAGTCCAGACTGCTTAGCATAGCACACAAGGCCTTGTGGGATCTGGCTTCTGCCACTGTGACCTTGAGCAAATTTCTTAATTTCTGGAAGCCCATTTCCTCATCTGTAAGATGGGGAGGAAAAAAATCCCTCTGGGTCCATAATGAGATTAAATGAGAGGGCACATTTAGGAGACCCAGGAGAGAGGCTGGCACACCATTATTATTATCGTGGAGCAGCCAGCAGGGAGTTAGGAGGCCTGGGTTCTATCCACCTCACTAGGGCTCTGTTTCCACATCTGTAAAAAAGGAAACACACACACACACACACACACACACACACACACACACACACACACAGGTTTAGCAGCTTCGTCTCTCCCCTTTCCTTCACTCCTTCCTGGCCATTGATCTTCTTTCACTTCCTCCAACTTGCTTCAACTCTCTCTGACTTCTGATTTTGCACAGGCCATTCCCTCCGCTTGCAACGCTCGTCCCATCCCCTTGGTCAGGCTAACTCCCATTTCCTCCAGGCTGCTTCGCGGACCCCAGTTAGAGTTGGTTAGACCCCACTGTTATGCACTCCCGAGGCACCCTAAACCTCCTCTGTCATAGTACTGATTTTCTTTCATTGCTACCGCTTGTGTGCTTTTTGTTTGGAAAAAAACAACCCCCTAAAAAAAACCAAATCCAGATAAGAATACCTTGACCTATTTGCATTGTTTAAATGCATTGTTTAAATAAAACAAAACATTCTAAGTAGACTTGCAGTGTTGAAGTTCCCTCTCCCCTCTTCTCTTCCCCAGAGGCAGCCACTGTTATGAATTTGGCATGCAGCATATCAGCCTATATTTTAAACTTTTAATACCTATATACCAATAAATATATATAGACTATACTTTTGCATGTGTGTTTATAATATAAATTGTAAATTTTAGAAGTATTTACCACTCTTTTTTATTTACTCAACAATAGGTTTGAGAGATATTTCTTTTTATATTATATTTATATGCTGACTTACTCATTTTTATCATTGTATAGCATTTTATTATTAGAGCCTACTCCATTTTATTCATTCATTACCCTAATAATGGACATTTATATAGTTTCTGTTATTTTCCACTATTATAAAGAACATTGCAAAGAACATCCTTATACATGTGACCTATGCACGAGTGTGAGAATTTCTTTAGGAAAGGTTGTCATCTTGCACTTTAGTGGCAAAATGATAGGTAGTTCATGGGTTGTATGGCTGTAACCGGAGAGCTGGGAAAATACAGCCAATAGCACAGGATTGGTGCTTAAGTAGTGAAATTGATGGGTTGGTTATAAGCTGTATGCATTTTCAGCTTTACAAGGTAGTGCCAAATAGCCTTCCAAAGTGTGAGTGTACCAGCAGTATATATGGTCCCCATTGCCCCGCATGCTCCCAAACTCTTGGCATTGATATATATTTTAATTTATATCTAGCTCATCATAAAAATCACATCTAATAATTGTTTCTATTTATATATCTCAATTTGCTTATTGGCTGTTTACATTTATTGTTTGAAAGTTCCTTATTTATATCTTTTGTCCATTTTCCTTTTCTCTTGCAGGTTGGAGGAAGTCTTTCTTAATGGTGAGTAGGAGTGCTTTGAGTACTAGTCCTTGTTACACGTGCTGCAGTTATTTCCCCTCAGATTGTAGCTTGTCTTTTTTTCGAATTTACAACGTCTTCTGTTATATGGCAGTTTACACTTTGAGAGAGTCATAGATCAATTTTTTTCCTTTATGAATTGTGTTTTATTATTGCTTATCCAAGAACTCCTTCCCAATCTTGAGATCATAAAAATATTATATGTACGCATATACATATTTCTAATAGTCTGAAATATTTGTTTGCCATATTTATTCCTTAATCCACTTGCATTAGGCTTCTATTTTTCATTCCCAGGCAAGCCAGTTCCTTGGTACCATTTACTGGGTCCTCCATCCTTCCCCACTAATGTATGATGCCACCTCTATTGTACATCAAATCAACACACACGCAGACACCCACTGTGTCTGTGTTTAGGTTCCCCATTGTATTCCACTGATACTGGCCTCTACCCGCATTACAGTGGGGCTGATAGGCACCGGAATGCCCCGGGCCTCCTCACACACACTTCGTTGTTTGGGTTTGACAAGAGCTCTCAAAATTCCTGATTGGATTTGGAGAAATATACATCTTTATGTAGACACTGAATCTTCCCATCTATATATATGCTATATCCCTCTATTTATTCAGGCCTCCTCCTTTTTCTTTTTTTAAAGATTTTATTCATTTATTTTTAGAGAGAGGAGAAGGGAGGGAGAAAGAGAGGGAAAGAAACATTGATATGTGAGAGAAACATGGATCGGTTGCCTCTTGCAAGCACCCCAACTGGGGCCTGACCCTGACCAGGTTAGGAATCAAACTGGCCACTTTTCCTTTTGCAGGATGACACCCAACCAACTGAACCAATTGAACTGGCCAAGACTATTTAGGGCTTCTTTAATGTCCTTTGGTCAGGTACAAGTTAGCAAAATGCAGGAGGGAAGTAGGAGGGGGTCCACAGTACTCAACGTTAAAACCCTGTAATTTAATTAACTGTCTCTGGTCACCTACCTGTTTTACAGTGGATGACAAAAGTGGGCTGGAGTAAAGGTAAGAGTCTGGGTTAAGAGCCCTCCACCCATACCTACGTTCAGGTGCTCATGTCTGTCCCTTGGGGAAGCTGACCCTGCTTTTATCCCCTAACCTATATGCAACTCCCTCACCCCCATCCCACAAACCATGTAAGTGCTCAGGACAAAGGACCTGATGCTTTTAGCCTCCCAATCCTATGCCCTTCATCCCCTCTTTGGCTAGGCCTGTTCTCTTCCATGAGGACTTGTCACTAATAAACTTTGTCTGCATGCTAACAGACTTGCTGATCTGTAACTCTTTACTGCATTGGTGAGAAGAACTGAGTTTTCCCCACAACGCTTCAATGTTTTGTCATTTTCTCTGAGAATATAAACTCCACAAGGGCAGATGCTTGTTGATTTTATTCACTGCTGTCTCCTCAGAGTCAGGAATGGGACGTGACATAGAGAAGATGCTTAATGAGAATTTGTTGTTTGATGAAATATCTTGCATACATTTTGTTAGTCATATTCCTATATACTTATATTTTGGTCACTATAAAGCAACAACAAAATTTTAAAAATTAAATCAGCGATGATTGGTATACAGATCGTGGGGTGGTGGGGAAGTGAGGAAGGGAAAGGACAGGGAGCCAATGCAGAGTGCAATGACCAGTAAGTTGCCATTTCAGGGTATATGCAGGGGAGAGACAAGATCGGGTCCTGTTTTAAAGAGCTCTTTGAGTGTAGGGCGAAGAATGAACTGGACCGGGCAAGAGAGGTTACGAGTACACTGGTCGGGCAGGTGGCAAATGCAGGAGCTGAGGTGAGTGCTGGCAAAGAGTCCGCGCTCAAGAATTAGTCACTGGGAGAGAGCAGAAGTGACTGGCCTCCTTACCATCTGATTAGCAAACGAACCAGGTGACTAAGTGAGGGCCTGAGTAAGGACACTTAGAACCATTGCGTTTACCAAAAAATGACAACTTTTCAGACTCAGCTCTCTTAGGTCAGGCGAGGTTCAGCTGGAAGAAGCATTAGGCAGTGAAGGACCTCGGCAGTATAGCCGGGAGGGCCCCAGGGTTGCGGAGGCACACGGCTGCGGCTGCGAGAAAAATGTTGAGGGGGTAGAAGGGTTTGGGCTGCTGCACGCACGAAAATTTCGTGCCGCTGGCAACTAAAGAAGTGCTCTCAGCTCATCCAATCAGAAGGGCGGATCCAGGCGCCCCCTCCATTGCCTTGGCAACGGGACGCACAGGCTAGCGCCTGGCAAGCTGGCGGTTTTGACCGGGCCCTGGGGAATCGCTTTATGTCGCGACCGAAGGTAGGAGTACCCCTGGACCCACGTGCTTTCATTGTCCCTAAAGAGAGGAAGGGAAGCTGCGGAGGGATTCAGAATTTGGGATCCTTGAGCAGGGATTCGGACGAAGTGGGAGAAAATGATGAATTCAGAGAAAAGACCACAAGTCCCGGCAGGCCGCGAGCCGCCACAGCTTCTGCGCAAGTCCGTCGAACCAGACTTGCTGGCGGGAAATTTACGAAACTCCAGGATACTAAACTGTACTCCTCGGTGTGCGTGTCCCCAGGGGGAGCTCAGAATTTCGGATTTTCTGACTTGGAAAGCCTCTTAAGAGATCTCTTCATCCCTTCTCCCGCTTGCCTACTCATCCATACCTTCATAATCCACCCACCCATCCCTAAAACGTTAATTGTCTTTTCCAATTGGAGCCCAGTGCTGGCCAATGGGGCGCAGAGGTGGACCGAACTGGTCCTGACCTCTAGGAGCGCACAGGCCACCTCCCCCACGTTAGGAGTGTGTGAAGGAAGACCCAAACTGCTGCTTCTTACCCCGCGCTCCACCTCTCATGAATGGCAACTCCTTTCCTTAATTCCCTCTTACAATTAAAAATGAGTGGTCACATTGGGTTTACCCAGGTAACCTCGAAAAATCCAGAATAATCAATATTTTAAAGTCGGTTAGCAATCTTCATTCCATCTGCAGTCTTAATTTCCCTTTGCCATAAAATGTAACATATTTATAGGTTCTGGGGAATAAGACATGGACATCTTTTGGGGGGGCATTATTCTGCCTACCTCTATACTGTCAGCGGTTTAAAAATAAAAATTTAAAAATACTGTTTACAATAGCATCACAAAATCAAATACCTATGAAAATTAATTAAAAATGTTCAAGACATACACTGAAAACTAGCAAACACTGTGGAAAGAGATTAAAGACTTAAATTAATGGAGAGACGGACCATATTCACGGGTTGGAACACTCAGTAATTTACGATGCCATTTCTTCTCAAAACGACCTTTAGATTGAATGCAATTCCAATCAAAATCCCAACATACTATTTTTAAAAAGAAATTAGCAAGCTGATTCCAAAATTTATATGAAAGGACCCCAAATGGCAAAGACAATCTTGAAAAAAAAAAGTTGGAGAACACGCTACCTGATTTCAGGTTTACTGGAAAGCTACAGTAATAAGGAGTGTGACAGTGACATAAGGACAAACAAATAAGGAAATAGAACAAAATAGAGACTCGAGATTGACCCACATGTAGAGAGTCAACTAAATTTTGACAGAAGTGCCAATGCAGTTCGGTGAGGAAAGGAAAAGTTTTTCAGCCGAAGACTGGAGCAGCTAGGGAATCACACGGGAAATGGAACTGAAAACACGGGACAGTACAAAAGGCATAATCAAAAAGGACAAGGACACGACTAGTTCTGGGGGAGCTGGAGAGGCTTGAATGGACGGGCAAATGGCACAAGATTGCACTTCCTTCTGTCGGGGAACTTGGGTCTGCCAGCTTCGTAGACATGTAGATACAGCTAAAGGCAGAATCCATATCTCCCTCCAGCAGCTCTCTGAGGGTAGCATGGTGTGGTAGGCAGAATTCTAGATGGCCCCCCAAATTCCCACCCCCAGTATACACCCTTTATATAGTTTCCTCCCCTTAACTATGGGTGGAGCATGTGAGTTTGATGGGATACTTGCTATCATAATTACGATGGGTTGTACGAGATTCCATCGTGACTGACTTGGAGGGGCAGGATTGAAGTCAGAGGACGTGCTCCTGCTGGCCTGGAAGGAAGCAAGTGCTCCTGTTGTGAACTGCCTGTGGGCGCCAGCACTCTCTAGGAGCTGAAAGCAGTCCCCAGCCAATGGCTAGCAAGTAAATAGGAACCTCAGTCCTACAACCCCAAGTGACTGAATTCTTCCAAATTATCTGAACGATCTTAGAACAGGACCCACGCCCTGGATGAGAACCCTAACCCACCCAGGTCACCGCCTTCATTGTGGCTTTGTGAGACCTGAGCAGAGGATCCAGCTAAGCCATGCCTGGACTCCCGGCCCATGGAAACTGAGATACAAATTTGCACTGTTTTAAGCCATTAAGTTTGTGGTAATTTGCCATGCAGTAATAGAAAACTAATGCAGATGGCAAGTCCGCCCAAGCTGCAGAGGTCATCCTGCACAAGACCAGTTCCGATTTCTTTTTTCATACCTGCTGTTAGGGATCAGTTATACCAGGGCTGAGCACCAAGCTGTTTTGGACATGGTAGAAGCAAAATAATATCCACCACCCTCTGAGGATTTAAAAGATCCAACTTGGGTGGAAGAAATTAACGTTGCCCTGAGTCTTTCACCCAGCCATCTCCTGGATCATGAATCTAAACACACATCCAAGTTTGGAGTAAAAGGTCTTCTCGCAAAGACTGCTGAGTTGGACCTTTGGAGCATTGAAAACTAGGTATGCGCTCTCCTGGTCATGCCTGCGGAGCAAGGCTATAGTGAGGCGGGTGTTGGACACTTGGGGCTTCGTTCCAAGGACTGAGCTGCTGGGCATATGATGACAGATGAGAATTTGGCCAGGCTGGACCTTACTGTCTCAGGATCTGGACGGTGTTGGGTCTGATGGTTTGAGCATGTTAATATCTGCAGTAAGTCGAGCTGAGAAGGCAAGATGAATATTCACAATTAGTTGCATCACTTTTCTTTTCTCATTGCAGACTCAAAATTACAAGGGCTATGGATTATCCAAAGGAAAGGAACGGTGAGTGGTCCCACGCTTTCCAATAAACACCGAAATATCCTCCTTCCTTCCTCCCCTTCATTGATCCCCTCTCCTTCTCCTTAACTTCAATGATCAGAATGATGATGATGATAATGATGATGATAATAATAAACAATAATTGAGCATTTGCCATGTGCCAGGCCCTGCACTAGTCATTTTACCTGTGTTATCTCATTGAATCTTTATCACAATCCTTTGAAGTAAATACCACTATCATGTCCACTTTACAGATGGGGAAACAAACTCAGAGACTATGTAACTTGCTCAAGACCACAGGTAGGATTAGTAAGCGGCAGAGTTTTTGGACCCCAGGGCCCATGTTGTATCTAATTATGCTCTCCCGCTTCCTTCAACAACCATGTGAAAATGACTTGATAACTCAAAGTTCAACTCCACCCTGATCCTCTGCTTCACTGCGTATCACTAACCTTTTCGGACTTCCTGAACAGAATCTATTTGCACAAAGCAGGGGCGAGGAATGTCGACTCAGCTGAAGATTTTTGTGGGAAGTTAGAAGAGGTAGTTTACTTTGTACACACCATGGCAAATATTATAGATATTTCTATTCTTTATTTCTTTAGATATTTCTGTTCTCTCTCAAGTTCTTCCTGTCTATACCCCCATCATGGGGTCTTCTTTCTTGCACTGTGCATCTTTGCCTTCTTTCTCTCCACACTGACCCTGTCCCATCGATTTCAAATCTCTCACTCTCTTATGTAGAGCAATTCAGCACTGTTCCAGATCCTGGCTCTCAGCTTATACGCCCACTCCTATCCCAACAAAACAAAGAGCACTTTAGTTAACAGAACTCATCCATGTATTTTATTAGAGCAGAAATCAATTAGAAACAGGAAGCCCAACTAATAGCAGCTTTAAAAAATGGTATTTATTTTTCTCATGTAACAGTCTGGAGGGCTAGCACAGTGATTCAACAGTGTCAGAGCTAGTATCTCTGTGGTTGTCTTGACTTTTTCCTTATGGACACCAAGTGGCTGCTAGAGCTCCAGCCTTCATGTCACAATCAAGAAGGGAAGAACTGGGGAGGAAGACACAGTTTCTCTCTCATACACATACACACAAAAAAAACCCACAAAACTTCCCAGGAACCACCTTCCTCAGCAGTCTTATGTGTTTAACTTGTTGACCAACACTGTGTGACATGGACACCACTAGCTGCACAAGTGGCTAGGAATACAAGTTACATAAGTGCCATTATACTGTGATTATCACACACCCTGTTTTTGTCCCACAAAATCTAATTTTCAGTGTTTATCATGTTTGTGCACATAGGTCTGATACATTTTATTCCATATGTTCCACTGTGCACCACAAGGCATTAATCTGGCTTCCTGTTCAAAGGCATTTAGGTTGTGTCTTAGCATTTGTTTCCTCCAGAAGCCAACCCTGAGACAAGGATGCAAGAACAAGTCATTTATCTGGAAGGTGATTCCAGTAAGTGCTGGCAGGGGAGTGGGGAAGTGAGACAGCTAAAGGAAGGGAACCAGTAAAAGGTACATTATTGACAGGTTACTCCTTGGACAAGTGGGGCTCAGTCCCACTGGGGATTCCTGGGGGATAGTACAGAACACACCGCAGACTTAACCCAGCTGAGAGATGAGAGAGCAGGACGGCCTACCCATCAACTCCAGTTATACGCTGTTGGGGGAGGGCATTAACTCCCTGGTCCTCCAGATCTGATCCAAGCGCTAGTTGAGCAGAGCCTGGGGGGCAGGAAAAGCCCTTTGGCAAACAGCTGCAGGGGTGGGCAGTGGGAAGCCCTTGGGCTGGCATGCACAGGAACGGAGAACGCCCATGGGAAGTGGGTGGGCCACCAACAGTGTATGCTATAGGTTAGTTCTGTACAAAATAGTAACAAGTACAAATGAACACCCTTGTACATATATTGCCTAGTACACACGTAGAGTGAGTATCAGGGTTTCGAACAAGGATAGAACTGTTGGGTGCAGAGTACATGCTCATTTATGCATATTTAGCTGTCTGAAATACTACCTCATGGACCTCCAAAGTGCCTCCTACCAGCAGGGGAGGGAATTTCATTTTAGCACATTGTTGCCAAAACTTGGGCTTTGAGATTTTTGCCAGGCTAATGTGTATGAAATTGTATGGGATGACTTTAATATGCCAAACTGCTCTCCAAAGGTTCATCCAATTTACACTCCCATCACCACTGTAGAATAATTACCATTTCCCTACATGCTTACAAACACTTGGCATTTGTCTGATATTAAATACTTTGTTTTTATAGCTGGGATCTACAGGCCAAACAAACAAAAAAAAAAACCCATACAGAAAATTCACCACCCTGCTGTTTCTTGGGTGCTAAAGCCCCTAGCTGGTCTACCTCTTTTTGTCTGCCTTACAGAGTCTTCTGTGTTTGTTTCATATATAGTACCCTGGGGTTTTAGTTGTACTTGTAGGAGGAATATGGGAAAGTGCATCTGCTCCATCCTTCCAGATGGGTGCCAGGAAAGGGGGGTTGCAAATACTTACTATGAAATAGTAGGATGAGGCAAGGCACGTGTAAAGCAACCAGGCCATGCCTGGCACATCATAGGCACTGAATGAAATGATTGCTATTACTTCTCAATGATTCAGAGTCCATAGTTCTCAATTTGGTTTTTTGAAGTGTTACATGCTGTATGCTAAATTCTGAGATTCAGTACTTCTATTTTTGGGGCATTTCCAGGTAGGCAGTTTGACCTTTTTTCCTTCCCCCCTTTTCCTATCCCCAGACCATCCTAGATAAATGGTTGGTCCTCAGCAAGCGTTCTGTTGCCCTGTCTTTCAGAGAGCAGAGAACATCAGTCCGGTTCAAGACCACTTTCATGAATACTCTTATAGATGTTCTTCGCCACAGGCCAGGCTGGGTGGAAGTAAAGGAGTAAGATTCCCCCCTCCCCACCTTACCCCTCCCTCCCTTTGTCTTGCAAGACTTTATCTCCCTTGGTTTTTCTCCCAGTTCCCCTAGATGGCTACTGGGACTTGTCCCAATTTGGCTGTGAAAGGGGCCAACATTTATTTAGCACTCATAATGCATCAGGGACATTGTTGATGTCATCTCTGTCTTATTTTTAAGCATTATAAGCATCCAGTAAGATCCGATTATGTGCTGAGAGGTATCAAGCCAATTGCTTAAGGTCACACAGCAAACAAGTGGGATTCAAACCCAGTTCAGTTTTTCCACAGTCATGCAGAGTCCCAGGCTCATCTCTTCCCTGCTCTAGCAGTCCCATGGCTCTCTGTAAAAACAAGGAGTGCAGCCATCACAGACCTGCTAGCTTGAATATCAGGTCCAGGTCATGTCAGGTCAAGTCCAAGGTCCAGTGATGTCAGGTCCAGGTCAAGGGCTGATCTTCCCTGGCCACTTACTACTTCTGTAACTTTGAACAAGTTACTTGACCCCTAAGCCTACATTGCTCCTTTTATGCTGAGCCCTGAGGATACTGTGATTCGGAAGCTCACAATGCTTGGCACGTAGTAGGTACTAATGTTACCAGGGTTAAGGTTTGGATGCATGTAGCAGAGACCCAAAGTAAAAGAGACTTCGATGCACCAGAAGTTTACTTACCTCTCTCACTGAAGTCCAAATGTAGGATGTTTAGAAATGGTATGGAAGTGTGGGATCCATGTGCTTCCCTCTTTACACCCTGCTGTTCCTTGAGTGAGGCCCTTGTCCTCCATGGTCTGAGGTGAAGCTCCAGCCTTACATCCACATTCCAAGAGCAGTGGTAGGAAGGAGGCAAGAAAAGGCATGCCCTGCCCTTGAAGAATACAACCCTGGAGTCCCATTTCAATGGCCAGAACTTAGCCATGTGGCCATACCTAGCTGCAAGGGAATCTGGAAAATGTAGATAGGTAAATGCTGGGATTTTTCCAGGTAAATGTTAGGATTTCCACCTCAGAGAAAGAGGAGGATGGGTGTTAGGGGTAGGGGCAACCAGCTGCCCTGTCATGGTGCTCAACAACAATCACTAAACCCGCTAGACACTCTTCAGCACTTCACATGCACAACCTCTTTGAATTATCCAGCAAACCTCTTACGTAGGTGCTATTATTATCACCCCCATTTTACTGATGAGAAAACAGGACACAAGAGAGTAAAAAATGTCATGTTTGAGGTCACTCTGCTTGTAAGGGCTTGTGCTAGGATTTGTACCTCACCTGTCTGCAAAAACCCAGGCTCATTTCTGCCCTATTCCAGCAGCCTCTCAGTGACTGAAGGAACAAATGAGCCAGTAGATGAATCTGTGGTTCCCACTGCCTGGTGTGATGGAGGATGCAGGAGGGGTTGGGGGATGAATTAGGGGAGAGTGAAGTGACTGGCACATGGGGGTGCCAGGGGACAGGAAGGGGCTCTCTCCTGACTTCCTATGTGACCTCAGGCTGTTCCCTGTCCCACCTCAGCCTTGCTTCATGATCAGGTGGAAGAGGGTCTGAGGGTTTGTCTGGTACAGATGGTGTGGGAGTACATGAAGCAGGTTTCTTTGTAACTGATCCCAAATTTCCGCAAGGGTCCTCAAATCAGGAAGGGCCAGTGGCCAGGGCCATTACACCAGACATAACTCTATGAATGTAAGGCCTCACCCTTTCGGACCTAACCTGGGGTCTGGGATCTCCAGATAGAATGAGGTCTCAGTTCAGACTGTCAGCCTGTCAGGTAAGAGTGTGGAACAGGTATGGCCAGAGCTGTCCCTTCCCTTGCTTGCCACCAAGAAAGCCGGCATGACGCCTGGCCCTGCAGCGCCCATCTTGCAGTTCGGAAGTGATGAGCAGGAGGACATCACACTGAGGACGGCAGAAGGGGAAGGTAGAAGGGACCTGAATCCCCGTCGTCCTTCTTGAGCAGTTTAATGTCTTCCTGGGTGATTAAAGAGCAACTTGACTATGATGATCCTGAGGATGGGTACAAATGAACGAACTTTCAGAATTAGAAAAGACTCCACAATCTGTACCATGATCCACAAGGCCCTTCCTAGTTGCACCCTACCCCACTCTTCAGCCTCAGCCCTGACCTCCCTCCCTCCACTCACGCCTTTCTTCACGTCCTTGAACATGCCCTTTTCAACCCCAGGGCCTTACTTCCTGCCCTTCCCTCTCTTAGAATCCTCCCCCACTGCTCTTGACCTGGTTGTTCCTCCTTACCCTCAGTCCTCAGTCAAAATATCACCTTCACACGGTGATCTCCCCCCAACACAGGTCCCTCAGCTACCCTGTCTCGTGGCCTCCTGCTGGATTACTCACGGCACACTTCACAGTTCCTCACTGTAGAGTCATTTATTCGTTTCCTTGCTTGTTGTTAACCTTCACTGTGGCGTTATATGCATCACCTGGCCCGGACATTTGGCTCCTCCTGCACCCTTGCACCCAACACTGTCTCTGACAGCAGAACAACCTCCACTCATCTGTGTTGGGTGAATGAGCAAACAATGCATTATTTATTCATTCAGCTATTATTTATTCATTCGTCCAAAACAAAAAGTCGATGGAAAAGCAGGTTGTAAAAAGAAATAGTCAGGACTGATGCCAGCCACAGAGCTTGGACTCAGAAGCCTGATGGCCTGAGTTCAAATCCTGTTCTGCAACTTACTAGCTGTATGAACTTGGGTGAGTTCCTTCACGTGTCTGTGCCTCAGTTTCCTCATCTGTAAAATGGGTTTAATAATAGAGTTTACCACTTAGGATGGCCATGAGGGTCTATGAGTTAATATTTATAAAGTATTGAGAACGGTGTCTGGCAGCATTAGCTATTAGAAAGTTTAAAAACATGCCACACGATGCCATGTGCTATGTCCAGATACACACATATGTACATAGTAAATCTATAAAAATAGTTATAGAAATGATACACAGCAAATTCAGGCTAGTGGCTTCCTTTGGGACAGAAGATAGAATCGGGGAGGAATATACATGGGGCTCCAGTCGTATCTAGCATTTTACTTTAAAAAATTAGAAGCAGTCATGGTGGCATTATTCTATTTCACATCTTTTTCAAGCACCCCTCCCCAGCTGTAGTATCAGATTGCATAGATTAGTCTGGTTTCTGTCCCTGTCCCTGGCACATCAGTGAAGAATGAGGCTGGCATTTGGAGTCAGGCGGGCTGGGTGTGAATCCTGCTGCTGCTCTGTCCTGGGGGAGCAAGCCACCCTTGTCTGAGGGCTCCAGGTGTGACCCTAGTCACTTCCAGGGCTGTTGCACTGAGGATTCAGTGAGAGGAGGGCCTTTGGAACTGGGAAGGGCTTGCAAATGCTACCTGATTCCACTGCTTGGTAATGTGAGCTGGGGGGTGGCGGCCCCAAGAGGCTTCCAAGACCCAGGCAGGTAACATGATCAGGTGAGGCTGGCTGGTGTCCTGGGTTATAGGGAGTGATGGGGGCTATGACTTGGAGGGTGCGCCCCATCTGATGTGGTGGCTACTCCTCAGTCCAGCCAATAGGTGCCAGGAGGTATCTGGGCTCACTGGAAGCCACCAGCCTGGATTTTTGTAGCTATATTTCTCTAGTTTTCATTCTAGCCTAACAAAGCAGGTTGTGGTCAGTGGTGGCCCATGCCCACCTCCTTAAGACCTCTACTGGACACACTGCTGTGTATCCCTCAGCTGTACCTCCCTGGGCCCCAGACCCCCAGCAGTGCTGAGGTCCCCTGGTCATGACCTTTGTCCCACCCCACCCCCAGTGAAGGGGAGTGGGACTTTTACTGGTGTGACATCAGCTGGCTCCGAGAGAACTTCGACCACACCTACATGGATGAACACGTGCGGATCAGTCACTTCCGAAACCACTACGAGGTGAGCTGGCTAGGCTGAGGGGACTGAGTCAGTCACCTCAGGTTCCTGGGTGTGGCGGTGAGCAGGAGCTAGTCTGGGGTTACAAGGACAGAAATGAAACATGTAAGGGGCTTTGGGATACGTGCCAGGTGGGGAGTATGTGCACTAGATGTATGATGAGTTAACTAGTGAGAGGGAGTAAGGACCTCAGACCCAAGGAACAGGTTGTGTTGGGGTGGGGTTCAAGGGCACGGGCTGGTGGGTGTTTCAGCACTAGAAGAGTGAGGGTCAGGCTGGCGTGGAGTGCAAGGGCCAAAGGAGCCGGAGGCTTGGGCGCTTATGAGGACCTCAGGGCAGAGAGGAGTTGAGTAGTTTGAAGTCTGGAGACGGGAGGGAGGTCCAGGAGGAGCCAGACCACAAAGATGAGAATGGAGAAGCCAGTGGTGGGAAATTTTAAAAGATTAGTGTAGCTTAGCGGTTCGAACATGAACTTCAGAGTCAGACAGACCTGGGTCAAACAAAGCCTGGCTATGCCTCCCATTAGCTGGCTAGCTCTGGTCAACTGACTTAATCTTTGTGAGCCTCAGCTCCCTCACCTGTAAAGTGGATAGAATTATAGAACAGCTGGCTAAAGTTACTCTTAGTTAGTCAAAATTGCTCATACCGTTACTGTTAGTTTGTGGGCCAGAGGATGGAGGCTGTGGGGGCGGTTGGGATGGGTGGGGTTGGGAGGAGGAGCGGGGCACTGGGCTGTGTGCTAACCGCCTGCCGGTCCATCCTTTGGCCCAGCTGACCCGAAAGAACTACATGGTGAAGAACCTGAAGCGGTTCCGGAAACAGCTGGAGCGCGAGGCAGGAAAGCTGGAGGCAGCCAAGTGCGACTTCTTCCCCAAAACCTTTGAGCTGCCATGCGAGTACCACCTGTTTGTGGAGGAGTTTCGCAAAAACCCAGGGATCACCTGGATCATGAAACCTGTGAGTGCCCAGTGCCTGGGACTGGGGGGAGGGGGCTCCCAGGCACCAGAGCAGGGATGCTTCCTGGCACGCATCTCGGGCAGGACCCTGCCTGGTAATTCAGCCTTAGACGCCTCCCCTGAAGGGTCGACTTCATCTCCTCCTTTCTGCAGTGTGTGGACCCAGCAGCTGTGAATACTAGTACACAGTAGGTGCACAACAAGAGTTTAGTAGGTGAACGAGTGACCCTGAGGGCACCAGGGCATGGAATTCAGGACCTCCTCAGACCCCTGCCTTTCTTCCTGCCAGGAAGGGAAACCGAGGCAGGCTAGGAGAAGTGCTGCACCCGCACTGCCAGGTCTCACAGTCCTTGGAAGGAGATCCTACCCCCGCCCCCACCCTCACCCTGCACTGTAAAGAGGAGGAGCCCAAGACCTACGTATTCCAGCTTTCCACAAACACTCATGGAGCAAAGGCTGAGCCAGGATTTACCCGGGCCTCCTGGTCCTCCCCTGGCGAGGTCTGCGGGAAGGCTGGCATCCCTTCCCGGAGGCACAGAGCGGAGGGCCCAGGAGACGGGGCGGCAGGGCTTAGGCAGAAGAACACTGCAACCCACCTGCGGATTCCAGCTCCCAGCAGGCATTATCCGCTCAGACAAATGATAATTTGTGCTAATTGGGAACGAGCAATCGCACATTAAGCTGATTTCTTTCCCAGCCCCCGGCCTTCACAGCTGTAATTAAGAGGAGGAATCTCGGCTCTGTGTGTGCGCGCGCCCGCCCTTGCCCTCCCTTCCGAGTGGCTGAGGCAGCCTGTCCAGGGTGTAGGGTGTGGAGAGCGGGTGCTAGCAGTCAGACCAGCCTGGGTCATGGCTCTGTGTCTGCCACCTGTGTATGGCCCTACGCAGGTCGCTCAGCCCCTCTCGGTCCATTTCCTCCTCTGCGAGATGGAACCGATGAGTGTGCCGCTGCCGCTGGCCCCTGCGCAACACTTGGAGTCACGAGGCTCTACTGTAGTTGTTCTCGACCTTGGGAGCTTATTAAAGCGCCCCACTCCCACAGTGTCTGGTTCAGTAGACTCAGTGTGGGCTAGAGCTCGGCTGTCGCTCCTAGGGAATATAAAAACAAACCCAGTCTGGAGTTAAAGTGCACACACCCAAACTTTATTTCCATTTATGCATTCTCCCCTCCCGCCAGCTCAGGCCCTCTGGGTTGACAGGGAGGTGGGCGAGACCCGGGTGGTGGGCCCACGCTTGCCTCTCCAGCCTTCCTGGCGCGGCTGGGAGGCAGGTGCCCGGCTGTCAGGGCCCAGGCCTGTCTGCCAGTCTCTCGGGGTCTGCAGAGCTGGTGAACACCTCCCTCAGGGTCGAGAACCTGGGCAACCTGGATTGTTCTCAGCTTTGGGGGCCTCTTCCCAAATGGCAGGACAGGAAGAACCACATTTTCGTGTTCTGTTTTACAAGTTTACCCCAATCAGAACTTCTCACACTTTTTTGCAGCTGTCTCCTAAGAGCTGGGATGCTTTAGGCAGCAAATAATGGAGAACCCAACTAACAGTAGCTCAAATAAGGGGGCAGGGGTTCGGAACTGTCCTCATGCCCGGGGCCTCTTCAGCATCTGGTGAAATGTGGGGACCCTGGCACAAGATAGTGATTATAAGAGCATACAATAAAGTGTATTTGATTATAAAAGAAAGCAACGCTATCAAAGACAGTTATCAAACTGTTTGTCCGGGTCCTCTGAGAAACATGCCAACGTAAGATCCAACTTGCCAGAGCTTTGCCTGTGAGAGAACAGGGGAGACTGAGAGCGGTCAGACCCCAGTGGAGGAAGGAAGTTGGGGAGAACCTCCGAGGCTGCCATGGAGCCCAAGGAAGTTCAGCAAGGCGGAGGGGAGGCAGCAGGCCCACGCTGCTATCGGAAGAGCCCTCTGTCTCCCAGGACTGGGCCAGCCTTCGTGTCCTACCGTCCTCAGCGGTAGGCTGGGGCCTGAGTGAGGCCTGGCCGGCACAGGGCGGGTGTTAGCAGCAGCAGCCGGGACTCTCAGTCACTCACTGTCCTAGCTAACTACAGGCCTGCGAGTGCGTGCCGGCAGCCACCACACAGACTATTAAAACATCCTTTAGCTGTACTAACTAGTATGTGCTTTTCAGGAGCAATTAAAGAGAATCTAACATCAGGCCCAGTAGTTACCATAATTTCAAAGTCATCATGAGCACAGACAACATTTGAGATATCTGCAGCAATTATAATGCAATATGTAATAATAACTGTGATTTTTTCTGAGAGCAGAGTCCCAGGCACGGCCAGCATTGCTATGACTTGTGGCCTGCGCCCATGATAAAAGGAAATGCGACAATCTGATTAGGGGTTAATGACAATAAAGATGAGATTTTCTTTCTTGTTTGAGTTTATGGACCCCAGGGAATTTCCTCTAGCGATGGGGGTCGGCTCCAGGGGGTGTCCATGGGTCACCTCGACGTCCTCGTCATCAGTTCCCGACTCAGCGGGCTGGCTGCTCTGCTTGGGCACGGCATGGCCGCCGCAGCTCCAGCTTCGCCTCCTCGAAGCCTCCCCTGCCATGTGATCAAGGAACACCCTGGTCTGTGTCCCCTTTGAAGAAGACACAAACTGTCCAGAAGTCCCTGCAGCAGAGTCCCCCTGGCATCCTGCTGGCCGGAGCCTGAACCAATGGCAGGGGCGTGGGACCACCTCGAGGGCTCGGACCTCCTGAGAGGGAAGGGCCCCCAGAGGAGGTCATTCCAACGGGTTTCTATGGGTAGGAAAAAGGGGGCGTTGCTGGGGAGACCACCAGCCACACCTGCCACACCAGATAAACGCTACACAGTGAATGTCACATGAGGAATGGCGCCCAGGGGCCAGGCAGGGCATGGCAGGGCGTGGAGGGCTGTGAGTGGCCACAGCTGGCGCAACACCAAAATATGGTTTGTTCTAATAATCCAGATATTGTTTTCCAATCCATACCATCTCTTCTTATAAAAATGATATAAAAATCATTTCCTCACAAATTGTCAAGCAAGACTGTCACTCCCAGAAGTGGCACCATGTTTGTCATTTGATTTCGCGTGCTCCCTGGCCCTGGAGGGTGCGTGAGCACCAGCCTGGTGAAGCGCAGATTTGATGAGCCTGTATTTATCTCCTACTGGCTGGGTAACCTCGAACAGAGTGCTTGGCCTCTCTGTTTCTTGGTTTCCTTGGCTGCAAAATGGGAACCATGTGATGCCACATATAGGGTCTCGTTTTTAAAGCTTTAGGAGGTCCTGTGCATAAGTCCTTGAATCTGGCACATGGAAAACACCTGAGAAGTATCAGCTGCTGGTGTTTCTGTCATTATGGACCATTTTCCTACTTGGTGCTCTAGTCCTGCTGCTGCAGCCCAAACCCAGGGCCCCGAAACCACAATCATGTCTCATTTAGCCCAAGAGCCTCCAGCTGGGCAGCACTTGACAGCGAAGGCTCACGGCTGCTCCAGCATCTACTGGGGCAGCTCCTCTGAGGGCTGCGTGCAGGCTTCGCTGTGCCAAGCTGGCTCACGCGCTCGGCTGCAAGGTGGGGCTGGCTGTTGGCTGGGAGCTCAACCAGGCTTGGGGCCTGGAGACTCAGTTGCCTGCTGTGTGGGCCTCTCCCTGTGACCTGGGCTTTCTCACAGCGTGGTGACTGGGTTCCCGGGTGCCCCTCCCCGAAGAGAGAGCTGTGTGGATGCTGTATTGCTTTTTATGACCCAGCACTGGAAGCCACACAGTGTTGCTTTTGCCATACATAATTAATTGATACATTCTTTAAAGGCTTACCCAGATTCAAGGAGACAGGGCAACGACTTTACCTGTTGACAGAGGGTGGGGGTAGCAAGGTCCTAGAAAAACACAGGGGCTAGAAATATTGTGATTGTTTTTGGAAACAGTAGTCTGTTGGAGCAAGATATTGGGCGATTTCCAGTCTTAACTACCCTGCCATACACTGCGCAGCAACGTTCTTTTCCACTCTGTAGGATACTTCCTTAAGGAGATTGGTTACTAACAATGCTTTGAACAATAAAGACATTTCATTATCTCAGACAACAAGAAAGCTAAACTGGGAAGTTCTGGGTTTGGGGTGTGCTCAACAATGCCATTAAAAGCCCAGGCTCCTTCTCTTCGTTCACTCTGCATCCTCAGTGTGTCAGCTCTGGGTCTTCAGACTCATCACCTCACCAGTGTGAGGTGGCTGCCACAGGCATCACCTCCTCAGACTAGTACTCGAGGAAAAGAGGAAAGAAGCCAAGCATTTCTTTCTCTCTCCTCCCTCCCTCCCTTCCTCCCTCCACACACATTTCTCTCTCTCTCTCTCAACCTTTTTCTTCCTCCTCCTCCTTCCCCTCTTCCTTGTCAACCCCAATATTTTTAACAAGGAAGAAAATCTTTCCCAGAAGCCCCAAAGTCCCAAGCAGATGTCTCCTTAGATCTCATTGACCAAAAAGGTCACATGGTTTCCACTAGCTGCAAGGGAGGCTGGGAAAATAGCTATCTGGTCTTTCCACCCTCCATGGTGAGAGGTGGGTTTGCCAGCCAGGAAGAGGAGGAAGAGGAATGGTTATAGGGAAGGCAGCCGATGGTGGGAGTGAGATTCCTAGATCAAAAGTTATGAGTCTTAAAAAACTTTTTAATTGAAGTTTAGTAAAATAGAACATGTCTACCTTTCTGGGGTACAGCTTGATAAATTTTCACAGAGTGAACACACTCAAATAACCAGCACCCAGACCATAAGCAGAACATGACCAGCCCCTTGGCTGCTCTCCTCAGAGCCTCTTCCACTCACTATACCCTCATCCCTCGGAACGTAGAACCATTTGCCTGCTTTCATAATTTATGTATAATCGGAATCATGTAGTGCGGCTGCATTGTGTCTGGTTTCCCTCCCTCAACATCGTGTTCATGACATTCATCCATACTGGTGTGGCTAACTGTGAATTGTTATTTATCATTGCTGTCTACTACTCCATTAAGTTAATATTTACCCATTTGGGAGTTCTGAGGTTGGAGCTGTTATGAACTGTGCTGCCGTGCACGTTCCTGTACATGTTCGGGGGTGCCCATGTGCATGCTCCTGTACATGTTCGGGGGTGCCCACGTGCACATTTAGGCACCTGGAAGAGGAATTGCTGAGTCATTGGGGTGCCTGTGTTCAGCTTTGGTGGATGCTGCCAGAGAGTTTCCAAGTAATGTACACCCCATCAGCACATGTGAGAGTTTCTGTTTCCCCACATCCTTGCCGGCACTTGAGACTGCCTGTCTTCTACTTTCGCCATTCTCAGGGACTGTGGAGTGGCATCACATTGGGGTTTTCATTTGCATTTTTCTGAAGACTAATGAAGTTGAGTGCCTTTTCATTGCTTACATTGAGTAGCCCTCTTTTGTGAAGTGAATTTAAATTTCGCATGACTGTGAACTCTTGGGAGCCCTTGATGCACACTGATTATTAGCTGCTTTCCAAAACAGATGTGTGTGTGGCTTCCCCTGAGCCACCACAGTGCTCCACAGTCTTTTGGGAACCTCCCACTCTAGGCACACACGACCCTGAACCAGGGTGCACAGCACAGCAGGCAGAGCAAGGCTGGGTTTCAGCTCCCGCTGCCCCCGCAACCGGGGGGAGCCCTGCATGCAGTAGACCACCTGTACGGCAACACCTGACAACTCTGCCCACCACTACATTGTATAGAGGGTCCCACAGTGACCAGCTGGGCCACGCTCAGAGGAGACCAGAGAGAAATGAGAGTTTGCACTTGCTGGGTGCCTTTATGCTGGAGGAAAAAATGACTCACGGGGGCCTGCTCAGGGGCTGCAAATGACTAAAGAACCCAGGAATTAGATTCATATTGGTGGCCCTCAAGGCCAAACCCAGGCAGGCAAACTTTAGCTCAATACAGGCCAGGCTGTGAAAACTCCCTGGGGTCTGGATTACTGGTGTGGCATGACACATAGCACACAGTAGACACCGACTATATACCTTTTGGATGACTGCTTAATAGAGCTATTCTGCCACAAATGGTCTGTGTTGGGATGCTCCCTGGCATGGTGGAGGTGCAAGGCATGGCAGGTGACCATGGCAGAAGACATCATAGGAGGAAGTAATGCTTTTGCTGCCGACTGCCCTGCATGATATTAGAGATTCTCCTAGCCTCTAGACTCTGTGAAGCTATGAATTATCCATGCTGGCATTCAGCAGAGGCAGACTGATTTCAGTATTAGCTGAAGGAAAACCTAATTAGAAAGGCAAATTGATTTCCAAAAAAAGAATTGGATGATATGTTCCCAGGACTGTTAGAAATGGTTTTTTAATTGTCTGTTCTTTTGTATTATTCATGCAATTGATGCCTTTGTGAGCTAAGTTGGTCCTCAGTTTTCTCTCTGCTTCTCTCTCCCTCCTGCCAGGCTTAGCACCTTCTCCGTCCCAGCCTCTTCAGGGCTGGGCTGGGCCTTTTCTCTGGGGTAGCTGGGGCCCCATGAGGGGGATGGAGACAGAAATCCTGCGGGGCGGCCCCAGGCATGGGGGTGAACAAGCAGCCACAAAGAGCTGAATGCTGACCTTTCTGCATCTACCACCACCACCCAGGTAGCCAGGTCCCAGGGGAAGGGCATCTTCCTCTTCCGGAGACTGAAGGACATCATGGACTGGAGGAAGGTGAGCTCATCTCTCCCCCTTCCTCCCTAAATTCTCTGCCCTCACTGGGAGGAAGGGCCCCTCTTTCCTTCCCTGAAAGCTTGGAGGGCTGGCAGAGAAGTTCTGCGCACAAGTCTGCCCATGAATACTAGATATCTGGAAGCAGATTGCCTGGGTTCAAATCCTGACCTTGCCAATTAATAGCTGTGTGACCTTGGGCAAGTTACTTCACCTCTCTGTGCCCAAGTAAATGAGGACTAGTAATAGCACCTGCTGAGAATGCAATGCGTTAACTGAAAACACTGCATTCTTTACTTGGACCTCCTACTCACCTGTCAGGGGAGAGTTTAGCTAACTTCCACTAAGTCCTAGACTGAACCTGAGGTAGCTCCCTTCCTCCTCCTACCCCCATCATATCCCAAGACACAGTTCAGTAGAAATCCTGTTTCTAATCCTGCTTCCACCA
>CM052547.1:73357113-73449842 GCA_028533065.1 Trachops cirrhosus
GGGCTTGGCGGCCTGAGGTGCTATGCATACGTGAAGTCCTCGCTGTGCTGTCTTCCTGAGCCGGGCTGGCCAGCAGAGAATGAGCAGGCGGAGAAGGGAGAGGCAAGTCCCTGCGGGCCTGTGTGGGGCGCTGGGCAGCACTGACCAGTGGAGGAGTTGGTGTGTACCTGTGCTTTCCGACGTGGTGGCCACTAGCCTGCGTTGACACTGAGCCATTGAAATGTGGCTAGTGTGACTGAAGGACTGGATTTTTTTATTTATTTTCTTTTTATCACGCTAACATATACGTAATATTTACCACTTCAACCATATTTAAGTGAACAGTTTTGTGACACAGATCACCTTCACATTGTCCTGCGACCGTTACCATGAGCCGTCCTCAGAACCTTTTCATCTTCCCCACTGACACTCTGCACCAGTTACACGCTGCTCACTGTCCCCCCCTCCAGCCGGTGGAAGCCACCAGCCCACCTTCTGTCTCTGCGAACGTGACCGTCCAGGTGCCTCACTTAAGTGGAGTCACACCCTATTTGTCCTTTCGTGTCTGGCTTCTTTTGCTTAGCATTACGTCTTCAAGGTTCATCCGTGTTGTAGTGTGTAAGTTTGCTTGCTTTTAATCAATTTAAGTGTGTGTAGCCGCACGTGGCCAGTGGCATCCCTGTTGGGTTAAATGCCCAGGTTTTAGACCCAGTCTGCATGGGTCCACTTCCCAGCTGCACTACTGACCAGCTGTGTCACCTCAGGCAAGTCACCTCCCTCCCCCACCGCCCCATGCTTCAGTTTCTAGTCTGTAAAACAGGGATAGCAGTACTTCCCTTCTAGGGTTGATTTAAGGATCAAATGATACGCCCCAAGTAGAGTGCCTAACACAGTGGCTCATACGTACTCAGGATGCCCTCCATAAATGTTAATAATTATTATTATCACAACTAGGACACGAGAAGTTCGGATGACCAGAAAGAAGAAATCCCCGTGGAGAACTATGTAGCTCAGCGTTACATTGAAAACCCCTATCTGATAGGAGGTGAGCTGGCTGTCTCTGCCCCTGCTCCTCCACTGGGCAGTCCAATAGTCAGCAAGCACTGACGAGCAGCCCACTGTGGGCTTGGCCTGACACCGGGCGTGACGGGATGCAGAGATGGAGACCCGCCCTGTGCTCGCCCACCTCCTGGCTGTGCCTGTGCAGCTCCTCTGCCTGGCATGCTTCCCCACTCCCTTCTCGGTTCCCTGTAGTTCCCGCCATGCTTCACGAGCCAATCCATTCATGCGTTTATCCTAAGATATTTATAAAGAGCCTACCCGTGGCCAGCCCCTGTCCTGGGTGCTGGCTGCCCACCCTGCTCTCACGGAGTGGGTACCCCAGGTGAACAGACAGCAATAAGCTAGAAACAAACAAATAATATAGTTCCACAGAGTGTTATGAAGTAAATCAAGCTGGATGATGGGAGAGAGAGGGAGGGAGGGCCTCTCTGAGGAGGTGATAGGTGAGCTGAAACCTGAATGACACCTAGGAGTCACCTGTGGGTAAACTTGGAGGGAGAGGGAACAGCAAGGGCCTAGGGCCTGAGGTGGGCTGGCAGAGAAGCTCTGTTTGCAGGTCTGTCAATGGGTGCAGAGTCCCTGGAGCCAGATTGCCTGGGTTCAAATCCTGACCTTGCCACTTAATAGCTGTGTGACCTTGGGCGATTTATTTCACTTTGCCTGAACATCCCCTTTTCCTGTTTTTTAATAACAGCTTTATTGAGGTACACTCACATACCACACAATCCATCCAGTCGAAATATACAACCCAATGGTGTTTATCATATTCACACAACCTGGTCCCTTCCCGTGAAGCCTTCGCACATTTCCCCAGGGTGTCCGCACATCTGCTTTTCCCCCACGGGGTCTAACATGCAGGCATGTCAGTCCGTGTGTGAGAAGGGGTGTAATTCCAGAGCGTCTTGTCATCTGAGAGGGGCCAGGTGCCGGAAGGGGCATCACTGAATACTGTTAATCCACTCGCCCCCTCTCACCTCCCTGAACAATGTCCTTCTCCAGGGGCAGCCCTTGGGTCTCTTCTCCTCCTTCCCCTCCCTCTCCCAGGGACCCCATCCTCTCTCTGTGTGGCTTTAAATGTCACCTAGTGACTCCCAGCTTTCTATCAAGACCTTGTCCCCCACATCCCAAATCCTGACATCTCATGGGCAACTCAAACCCAAGTGCCTAGAATCCAGCCCTTGTCCTCCCCCCACTTTCTGGCTCATTCCCCAGCCTCCCCATCTGGGGGGACAACCCTACCACCCCCTTGTTGCTCAGCCAGATGGCAGAGACTGTCCTGGGTGTGTCCCTCTCTTCCCCTCCCACATCCGGTTCTTCACCAAGCGCCCAGCTCTTGAATCTGTGTGGCCACCTCCATCCCTGTCCTGGCCACTGTCCTCTCCTCCTGTGCTAGCGTCCTCACTGGTGCCCACTGCTGCTCTGGTCCCCTTTGGTCCTGTCCAACACAGCAGCAGAGGCACTGGATACCCTTCAGCGGCTTCCCCTGGTTGGTGGAACAAAATCGAAAAATTGCACATGATCTGGCCCCTACTGACCTCATCTCCTTCCACTCTGCTCTTGACCCAAGCTCTTCGCCCCATCTGGGGCTCTAGTCCCACAGTTCCTCCTGCCTGGGGGCCCTGGCCCCTCTGGACCCAGAGGGCACCTTGTACCTCATGTGGTGTTATTGGGGTTCATGTCTGTGGATCTGATCTGCTACCATATCCCCCAGACCGGTTGTAGTCCTAACAATATCTGCTACATGAATTGAGTGTTTCCTTGCCTCACAGGCCGCAAGTTTGACCTGCGCGTCTACGTGCTGGTGATGTCGGTGAGTAACTGAAACAGGCGCCCTCCTCCAGTGGTGGGTAGGGGCAGCTGGACTCAGGGACTGGGGCAGAAGCCATTCTGGGGGTAACTGTGTGAGCTTGTCTGACTTTGCCCACCTGGGAGAGCCCAGAGGGACATCCGAGGGTGGGTGGGGGGAGGTAAACGGATCTTTTACCATCTTAGACACCCCAGCATCTGGGTTCACCCTCCACGTGTCCTTTTTCATCCATTCTGTCATCTGTGGCAAACACAGCTAACGTTTACCGAGCACCTACTAAGTCCCAGGCCCTGGTATTTAGCAGGTTTTATCTCCTTCAGTCCTCCAATAACCAGGGAGATAGGTTCTATTATTCATTTTACAGAAGAGGAAACAGAGGGATTGAGTGACTTGCCCAAGGTCACACAGCTGCTAAGTGAGAGCTGGGATTAGAATCCAGGCAGCCTTGCCCCAGAACCTAGTCTCTTAACCAGGGAGTTGCTATACTCCCTCTACTCATTCATTCATTCATTCATTCACTCACTCAACAAACATTTAAACCTTCATGATACTAGGCACAAGGAGAGAGGCTCACCCACTGTCTAGTGGGTACTAGGAACACACCCTGAAGTGGGGCAGTCACCAGTGGGGGTGAGCAGAGAAGTCCCTTAATTTTGTTTTCTTCTGCATCTTACCTCCACCCCTGCCCCTGGGAAAGAGGGAGTAGAATCAAAGGAGGCTGATGCTTCAGCAGATTGTCGAAGAGTGGTGTGGGAAAGAAGGAAAGGCACGCCAGGTGGAGGGAACAGCAGGTGCAAAAGCCAGGAGGTGTGACAGTGCGTGTACTCATTTTGTTCCATTTTTCTCTTTCTCCGTTCCCACTCTGTCACAGTACATCCCCCTGCGGGCCTGGCTGTACCGGGATGGCTTTGCCCGCTTCTCCAACACCCGCTTCACGCTCAACAGCATTGACGACCAGTGTATCCTGGGATCCCACCTCCCCAGCCCCCTCTCACTCTGCCCTTCTTGTCCTCTCCCTGTCCTGGGAGAGCACGTCCATTCCCCAGATATTTTCTGAGCGCCTGCTGAATGCCGGTTCCGGCCCGGTCACAGGAAGTGTGGCAGCAGTGAACAAGAAAGGCCTGGTCCCTTCCCTCCCAGAGCTGCCAGCCTTGTGGGGGTGGGAGGTCCCCCAGTGACCTGAGGAAAGCAGCCCTGTTCTGCTCAGGGCAGCTCACGTCACACAGTCCTACCTAACGATCATGTGGGGGTGTGGTTGACCTGCACCTTGATTCACATTCACAGGATGCGGTATTCACACCCATTAGAATTCACAGGATGGAACAGTGTGAGTCCCTGTGGAGAGGGCTTGCGTCCTTTTACATGCCTTTTCTTCAGCGCCTGCTCACTGGCTCACTCACTCACTCACATACAATGCCATTGCCACCCATCAGATTGGAGGAGGCAGAAATGTGCTAAGACACTGTTGGCAAGAGAATACATCCATTGTTGGCGGGAGTGTACATTGGTACAACTTATTAGGAGGCAATCTGGAAAATGTTTATTGAAAGACAAGTGCACATACCCAGCAATTCTCCTTCTGGGACTTTCTCCTGCAGGCACACTCACCACGTAGGAAAATGGAGGTTTAAAGGTTATATTCATTGTGCAGCCTTGTTTGTGAGAGTGAAACAAATAGGAAACACATAAATGAGTGGTCTGTTTCTATAATGGAATACTATGCAGCTGTCAAAAAGGAATGGGGGGGGGGAGTGCTTTATGTACTGATGTGAAATAATCTCCAAGATGTATCATTAATAGAAAAAAACAAAGCATAGAACTCTGTGAAATGTCTACTCCCGTTCATGTTAAAAGTAACTCTATTCATGTTTCTATCTGTGCATAGACATCCCTGAAAGGGGGTCCAAAAAACTGCACACAGAAGTTGCTTTTGGGAGGAGAAATGGGTGGGTAGGAAGGGTTTGGAAGGAGATATTTCCTTATATACCTCCTTATACCTTTTGGCTTTTGAACCATGTGAATATATTATCTGGTTAAAATATCAACATCCAAAGATGTGTTTTAAGATTTTTAGGCCTGAGCATCAGATGAAAAGGGGCAAACAGTATGGAAACATATCGGAGATGAGTCAGCAGGACCAGGTTACCTGCAAATGGGAGCCGGAAATGGAAGGCGAGGCTGCCAAGCTCTGGCCTGGACGGTCCAGCGGAGGCTTTTACCCAGTTCACAGCCCTCTGCCTTAATTTCAACATCCGATGAAGTGTCTGTCCACAGTAATGCATTGCCTTGCCTGCATGTCCGAGTGGGGATAGGCCCTCCTGAGAACTTTTTATAATTTGGTTTTTTTTCCTACTTTGCCAACTTCAGCATTTCCAGTGTGTTTTATTTTGAAAATCTAACTAGCATTTATGAGTTGCAAGTCATCAAATTTTAGTTTTGTTTTTGTTTTCCATCTCACATTAAAAAAATTAAAATTAAATGATGCGAGTAATGTACTCAGAACGATGCCAAGCCCAGGGCGACTACTCAGGACAAGCAGGGGGGACCCCCTGCCATCTCAAAGTGTTTGCAGACCTCAGGGCACCGTGGGGGCTTATTAAATAAACCGAGGCCCGGAGCTAGTTTCTATTTAATGAGGCTTTACTGTTTTCACGGTGAGTGACTGCATGTAATTTACCACCCCTTCTTTTAATTGTTTTACATTTTTAATATTGAAAGATTAAAAAAATTTAAAACTGCAGAAAAGACTATAACAGAAATCTATGCGTCTACCATTCAGATTGAACAGATATTAATATTTTGCCACATTTGCTTCAGATATTACACACCAACTGTTAAAATAATAAAGCAACCTTGGATCACAAAATAGTAAGACATGTTTTTAACCTGACTTTAATAATTGTGCATTAAAATATATATAGTTTGATATGTATGTGCATTATGTATATAGTCAAAATGTGCACACAAAATATAAAAATACTCACCTCAACACTGTAATAGTGAACCAGTAGAGCCCTGGCTGGTGTAGCTCAGTAGACTGAGCGCCGGCCTGTGAACGAACGGTCACCAGTTCGATTCCCAGTCAGGGCACATGCCTGGGTTGTCAGCCAAGTCCCCAGTAGGGGGTGCGTGAGAGGCAACCACACATTGATGTTTCCTTTTGTCCCTCCCTCCCTTTCGCTAAAAATAAATAAAATCTTTTTTTTTAAGAAATCTCAGACTATTAAGCGAAAGACAACAAGCAAGTTGCATAAGTGGTGTGCTGATAATCCCGCTGTTACTTTTAAGGAAGTATGTTTCTGTTTAGAAGGAAGTATGAAAGGATATTCACTCTATTAACTCTGAAAACTGGGAAGGATTAGATTCAGGTCAGGAAACATTTATTTTTTACTTTGCGCATTTTCCTATATTATGACTTGTTTTTACAATTGCTATGCATTACTTTAAGAATAAAAATAAAACATTTAAAGAATATAGCTTTCATAATAACAATTGTATAGCTCTTTAAAGATAAGTCAGAAAATGCAGAAAGGAGAAAAAAGACAAGAAACTTGCCTAGTCACATCTTCTAGAGATAAGTACCTACTATTGTGATGTAGTTCCTCCCAGGTTTGTTTGCACAGCTTTTTAATTGTTTACCACTGTATAGATATAACCTTTTTCCCCACTAAAGAGTATATCAGCATTTTCCTTGTAGGCATTTTTTATTAGTTACAGAATATCCCACTGAGTAGATCACCCATTCTGCAGGCATGGGGGAAGTATTCAACTTCTTCCTAGTATGGCATACAGTGCTGCAAAGAAACATATTTTTTAATAAATCTTTTACTATATTTAGTTTTTGTCCCTTCGGATGATGTCACAGGGTGTAAGCACGGGTTAAGGGCATCTGGTCACACTGGTTTCTGGCAGATCGCTTTGTATTTGTGCCCTCGCACCAGCAGGGCCCGTCTCACCCCACCTGCGTGTTAGGTCGTCGCCGAGGCTGTTTCTGAAACAGCGGCACACCTGGGCGCAGCGCACGTGGGCGCAGCGCACGTCGGCAGGCGCAGCGCACCTGGGCCTGCGCTACCCTGTCCCTGCAGCCGCCCTGGGGGTTGCGAGCTTTTTCCAGATTAAACTGTTTACAAAAATGCGAGTGACTTGGGGAAGTAGGGTTTTGCCTTAGAATTTCCATCTCTTCCAATTTGCATTTTTCCCCCATTTCGCATCCCTTTAAAATTGCATTTTATGTCCCAAAATACAATTACTAAAAACCTTGGGCACTTTCCCAGATGGTCTTTACCAGTTATGTTTTCTCTTTTATGTTTCCGTATCCTTTATTTATCTATTAGGGTCATAAAATTTTATTGCTAACGATTTATGTGGAATTTTCCTGTGACAAAAATATCAGCCTGTCATGTTTGCTACAAATCTTTTCTCTGGTCGTGTTTGCCTTTCACTTTTGCCTGAATAATCTGATTATTTTTATTTTGGCATAGTTGATTCTGTCCACTGATTTCCTCTGGATTTTTACTGTTGTACCTAAGCTGAGAAAATTCTTTTCCCCCAACAATTTCACAACGAATAGATTCCACTTCTCCAGGGATTGGTTTCAGTTGCTTACTCTTTGCTGCCTGGATGTTTGGTCGGTGTCTGTAGAGAGGAGAGGCTCGGAGGTCAGCTGAGCAGTCACCCCCTCTTCTCTCTTAGCCCCCCATGGCCGCCCTATCTAGGGAAGTCCCTGGTTTCTCCTCCCTGCAGGCAGGCGCGGTGTGTGAAGGGATGGGAACAATGCTTCCTCCTTCGCAGGGAGTGAGGTCCCTCTTGAGGCAGTAACACCCTTTGCCTGAACATCCTCCTTTCCTATTTTTAATAACAACTTTATTGAGATATATTCACATAGCACAGAATTCGCCCAGTTGAAGCATACAACCCAATGCTTTTTATTGTATTCACACAAACATCACGATGACCAGGCTTAGAATTTTCATCATCCCCTAAAAGAAACCCCATACTCATTAGCTACCAGTTCCCACTTCCTCCACCACCACCCCCGCCCCAGACCTGAGCCACCACTTCCTGCCTATTTGCCTATTCCGGACATTTCATATAAATGGATTCAAACAGCATGAGGTCTTTTATGTCTGACTTCCTTCACTTAGCTTAATGTTTTCAAGATTCATTCATGTTGTAGCATTGATCAGTGTTTCCTTTTTGTTGGCAAATAATATTCCTTCTATGGATGTAACACATTTTACTTATCCATTCATGAGCTGATGGACGTTTGGGTTGTTTCCACTCTTTGACGGTTATGAATAACACTGCTGTGAATGTTTATGTGCAAGTTTTTGTGTGGACACGTGTTTTTATTTCTCTTGTGTATATATGAGAAGGGGAATTGCTGGTCACGTGGTAGTTCTATGTTTTACTAGGAGCCTCCAGACCATTTTGCAAAGCACTGCACCATTTACATCCCCACCAGGATGGCATGTGGGTTCCAACTGCTATATACTTGCCAACACTGGTCACTATCTGTTCTCTTCATTACAGCCACCCCAGGGGGTGCGAGTGGTTTGCATTCACATTTCCCGGATGACTAATGATGGTAAGCATTTTGTCATGTGCCTGTTGGGCATTCGTTAACCTTGTCTGGGCAAATGTCTACTCAAAGTCCTTGCCCATTTTTCAGTTGGATTATGTGTCTTTTTAATTGTTGAGCTCATGTAAAAGAGTTCATGTATTTTTTTAATACTCCCTTCTCAGACACATGACTTACAAATATTCTCTTTCATTCTGCATGTTGTCCTTTATTTTTATGGGCTTTTTTTTTTTAGCAGTTTTAGGTTCAGAGCAAAACTGAGAGGAAGGTACCGAGATTTCCCATATGCCCTTGCCTCCACAGGTGCATACTCTTCCCTGTTATCAACACCCCCCATCAGTTATTACAACTGACAATCCTACATCGACACATCAGATCCCCCGAGGTCCGTAATTTACTCTGAGGCTGTACACCCGACAGGTCTGGACAGATGTACAGACACGTATCCGTCAGTATTGTACCGTGCAGACACTCCTCACTGCCCTAAAATCCTCTGGGCCCCACCTTTTCACTTTCTTGATAATGTCCTTTGAAGCACAAAAGTTTTTAATTCTGATGAAGTTCAATTTATCTATTTTTTTCTTTTGTCACTTGTGCTTTTGGTGTCCCATCTAAAGTCATGACTTCTCCCTGTATTTTATTCTAAGAGACTTAGCGTGTTGACTCCTGCATTTAGGCCCACGGTCCATTTGGAGTTCACTTTTGTCTGTGGTATGAGGAGGGGTCCAACCGTATTCTTTCGCACGCGGGTGTCCAGACATCCCGGCCCATTTGGTGAAAAGACTATGCTTCTCCATAGAACTGCCTTGGCATACTTTTCAGAAATCAATTGACCATGAACTTAAGGGCTCTTTGATTATTTAGTGGTTTGTTATGTGCTTATTCTTTTGAAATTAAGGTAGAAAAACTCTCAGACAAATGTGAAAAAAAAATCTTTGGAAAGCTCCTAAGAAGACATTCTAGGACAATGGTGCTAAAGAGGATGCCCACCTCTCTTGAGAGGCCGAAGCCACCTTCCCCTGCCCGATTCGCTATGGACACAGAGCAGCATGTTTTAGGGGGATTAGACTTGGGTTAGTGACCTAGAGCCCTACCTCCTCATCTGCGAACTGTCCCGATAAGTCCTGGAGAAAGTTACATCTTACAGTCATTTCATGAGGTTTGGGGGATTCATCCTCCTCTGCTGTGGGGGGTGGATGTTGAGGAAGGGCCATTCTAAATGGCTGTCCCTTAACCTCTCTGCATCTCGAGGTCTCTTCTCTGAGATGGGAACGATCTGGGGTCGTGAACATGGGAACATGACAGGATGCATGTGAGCACGCTCTGTAAGCGGCAGGGTGTTGTGGGTCTCACTGGTGGTCAGCAGGGGATGGCAACAAAGGGCAGACGTTCAGAGCTGGGACGTCAAAGGCTATCTTGACCCCGCCCCAAAGCTGGACCATTTTTCCAATGTTCCTACAATGTGGCCACCCAGCCTGAACCCCTCTAGTGACAGAGAGCTCAGGATGTCCTGAGATGGCTGTTCTATGTTCAGTCTCTCTACTTGTTAGAAAACGTTCTCTTGAGCTGGAAAATCATGATATAAGATCAGTTATGCCAGGCACTGTAAGAGATGCCTCTATGCAGAATATTCTGATCTTCCAAATAACCCTGGAGGCCAGTATACTATTAGGTACTCCCATTCAATAGGTCGGGAAAAAGACTCGGGGGCCCAGTAAAGATGCGGGCGGGATTTGAACCCAAGCGCCTCTGACTCTAAAGCCCATACACATGACCTCTGGACTGTTTGCCGTTTTCGCCATCAATTCTCGAGGAAGGGTCTTAGTTTGGTCTCTGGGGTCTACATGGAGCAGGACTCGCCCTTCTTGTCCACACTGATCCTTGACCACCGACCTCTGCCAGATGTGCACCTCACCAATGTCGCCGTGCAGAAGACGTCCCCCGACTACCACCCGAAGAAGGTGAGCACGCTGGGCTTCTCCCCTCCAGGTGCAGCCCCTGGGACTGGCTGGGGTGGCGAGTTAGAGAGTCAAAGAGCCCAAGACAGGCTGTCTGCCTTGCGCTCATAGTTCACAGTGAGGTCAGGCCCCCTCTTCCCATTTTCAGGGCCCACGTCAAAAGTACAAATGGAGGCCCATGCATTGCGTCTAGGTGTTTAAAAGTTACAAATCAAACTAGCATATGTGTTCTGTCCTCCTGCCTCAACAGATATGCTTCTATCTATATCTATCTATCTATCTATCTATCTATCTATCTATCTATCATCTATCATCTTCTATCTAATAACCTGCAAGGCCAGGTTCAGATTTAGAGTTCTCAGACTTCTCAGAGGTAACAGAACAGAGGTGCACAGGGAGAGCTGGTCCCCAGCTCACACCCACACAGTGGGGGCCTCCTGCATACCCTTGGGCCATGGGATGCAACATGGTCGGTGCAACCCGTCTTCAGAGGCAGCAGGCCCAGGAGAGAGGGCTGCACAGGATGTTGGTGCATGAACTTCTGGGGCTGTGGGTGCCCAGGCTATGCTTTAGAATGAGAGGCACACACACTCTGGACAGGTGTATCCCCTTGGGCATGCAGAGTCTTTGCCCCGAAAGGAGGGACACACTTGGGGTTCTCCTAATTACAGCACTCAGGGATGGGCTCCCCACGTCCGAGCCTGAGGGTCGTGTTGCTGGCAATTGTTGGAGGGTCCTGGCCGGCCAGGTCCCGGTTAACTGGGGCTCCCTCTCCCCGAATCCCGACACACGGGCCCCAGGGCTGCAAATGGATGCTGCAGCGCTTCCGGCAGTACCTGGCGTCCAAGCACGGGCCAGAGGCAGTGGAGACGCTCTTCAGCGACATGGACAACATCTTCATCAAGAGCCTGCAGAGCGTGCAGAAGGTGATCATCAGTGACAAGCACTGCTTTGAGCTGTATGGCTATGACATCCTCATAGACCAGGACCTCAAGCCGTAAGTGGATGGGCCAGTGGCCCCGGAGAGCCGGGGAGGGGTATGTTTTCCACACTCCACACCCAGACTGCCTGGGTTTGATCTCAGCTCTGCCACTTCCTCGTTGGGCACACTTTCTGTTGCCTCAGTTTCCCCACCTGTAAGATGGCAGTTGTGCCTGCAGGATCGTTATGAGGAATGAATGAGCTATTGTCTGTGGATCACTGAGCCCGTGCCTGGCACGGAGAGGCCTTTCCTGAATATCTGCTGAGTCAGGGATCCTCCCCTGGTGCCAGGCAGGAAAATCCCCCTTGGAAAGCCCTGGTGCTTTTGGGATGCAAAGTGTCTCGTAAGGGAGTATTGTTACCATGTCGATCCCTGTCCAGAATTGAGAGTACTCCCTTGGTGTCCATGAGGTTGAGCTGATGAACTGAGCTGGCAGGGACCACAGCGATGGCCCTCCCGTGAAACCAGTGGTGCTTTTGGGACCAGAACTGTGACCTCCAGTTCTGGGAGCTGGAGGTCACACAGTAAGTCAGGGCAGAGCCAGGCCCCGGGAACTATGACCTGAGCCAGCACCTCAGCTCCTGGATCCAGCCCCTCCCCAAGGTCACTGTGTGGTATCGAGGGGTTTTCTGAGCCAGAAGTAGGAGTCAGAGAGCAAGACTTCAGTAGGGCTCAGGTTCAAGAGAAACAGGGTTCTGGTACCAGTGGGTCTCACTCCTGTGCCCCCTGGGGTAAGATGTGGCCATGGGCATTAGAGTGGACGCTGATGGGGGGACACAGGCTTGGAGGAAGCAGCAGATAGTAGGAAGTGGGGCCGGAGTCTCCCGCTGACCTGCTGGGGGAGCCCTTCTGTCTTTGTGCCCAGCTCCTGGCTGTAAATGAGCAGGTTGCACAGAACAAGAGGCAGTAAGCTGGAGGCCTGCAGACACTTTGCATCTGGCCTTCAGGACGCCTCTTGTTTCTTTTTCATTGAAATCCAGTGACAATCTGTAAACACTGGGAGATCTGGATGTTTGGCTTCTCTGGAGAACTCAGATGATCCAGCGATTCTGGGCTCACACTCCCACGGGGCAACCCTGCCGGGAGCTGGCCGCAGCCAGCCCTTTAAGTCATGAAATGCTCTTTCCAGTGCACCTCAGCTGGGCCCCTGCGGGGACAACTAATTTGTGACAATTGTTTTCAAAAAGCTTTAGCCACTGAAGCCTTTCTTCTAATGGAAAGTGGAGAGAGCACTCTGGTTGAATAGAGGGTGGGGCCCAGGCCCCCCATCTAGCCTCTCGGTGAAATTCCAGGGGCTCCAGGGCCTAAGGTTCTCCACTCCCCTCCCTCCCCAGGTGGCTCCTGGAGGTCAACGCGTCCCCATCACTGACAGCCAGCAGCCCGGAGGACTATGAGCTCAAGACCTGCCTACTGGAAGATACCCTGCACATCGTGGACATGGAGGCCAGGTGAGGGGGGCAGCCTCGCTCCTGCACCCCTGCCCATGACAACTAGGGCTCCCACCAAGGAAGAGATAGAACTCAGAGCCCTGGGACGTGGGCAGCCCCCAGAGACACCCGGGCCTGCCCTGCCGTTCTATAGAGGGAGCAGCCAAGATGGGGCTGGCCACACGGGGTCGGAGCCTGGTCCAAGGACTCAGCCCTTTGGGGTCAGAGCAGGGCCCTCCACCGCTTTCTGGGATTCGGTCCAGCAGATTTCCTCAACACCTCCTGAGTGCGGGACCCTGGACCAGTGTCTTCGCCTCTCTGAGCTTCTTTCCTCCTCTGTAAAATGGGAAACATTGTGTCTGCCTCTCAGGAGTGTTAGGTTAATTTACCAAGATAATTTATTGTCAAGTGCCTAGCAAGTGCTCAGTAAGAGACCATATATTGTTATAACAATGTGTGTGTAATGGAAAAATCCAGGGTCTGATTTCGGTCAGTACTGGGTTGTCTGTCTCCTCCCTCCCTCCTTCCCTCTCATCTCTTTCTGCTCTATTAGTTTTTATCAATTATTCCAGCAGCAGTTTGAGGACTGACTTTCATGCTTATGGGTAGGGGTTGGGTCACATGCCCATCTCTGAACCAATCACCGTGACTCTGACTGACAGGTCTAGGTCTTGTGTCCACCTCCCAGGGAGTGGGGTCAACCTCCCCCGAGCCACATTAGTGAGAGAGGGAGGAGTGGTCCCCAAAGGAAACACTGACACACCCCTAGGCTGAAAGAAGGTGAAATGGATGCTGAGCAGAGGGAACATCAGGTGCCCACTATATCTACTATCACGTATTCATTCAACAAACATTTGAGCCCCTACTGTGTGCCAGACCCTGTGCCACACACTGAGGACATGGTAAAAGATAGGACAGACCCATCCCTGAATTCATGGAGTTTACGGTCTGGGGAAGGCAGCAGAGTTTAAACAGAATGCAGCAGTAATGAAGGCAAATGCTTGAATCAAGAGACAAAAACGGGGGACGACCTCTCTGAGACCTGTGTGGGCGCCTGGGAGACAGCCAGTGAATGGGTGGAGAACGGAGGGAGTTCCTACAGTGTTGGAACCTGCACGGTGCAGGGGTGAACCAGGAGCCTGGCTCGGTCTTTGGGCCCCGGCCACCGCACCTTTCTTAACCCTTTTGTGTCTCCTGCCTGGCCAGGCTCACAGGAAGGGAGAAGCGAGTGGGAGGCTTTGACCTCATGTGGAATGATGGCCCCGTCAGCAGAGAAGAGGGGGCTCCCGACCTGTCAGAGATGGGGAACTTTGCGACCAACACACACCTCGGTACGTGGGGCCAGGTGGGGAGCGGGCACTGAGGACATGTTGGGGGAGGGGGTGCCGGGTAGTCTAGGACTGGTAGCTTGGCACAGCGGTACAACCTTGGGCCATGGACTTAAACTCCTTGTTCCCCATCTGTACAATGAAGATTGAATAGTGTCTATCTCAATGTATGTCTAGAACACTGCCTGGCACATAAGGGAGAGATATTATTAATCTGTCAGGAGGTAGATTTCAAAAGGCTTAGAGAACCAACCAAAAACAACCACCAGAAAACCCTGCACGATAGGTTAAGAGAAATTAAGGAATTCGGGGCTTGACTTTAAATTTGGTGTTTAAAAAAATGAAAATTTTCTCTGATTATAAAAATTATTCACACTTATTGCAGAATATTTAAAAACTAAAGACGGAAATAAAAAAACATTCCGACATAACCATCTTTAACAATCTGGTGTATTTCCTTGCAGTTTTTAAAGAACGCACACACTCATACTCTGTCTCGTACAGAACTGGCACAGGGCCGCGGCTGAGTCCCACTTTCCCACGCAGCGCTCCTCATCCTTCGACAATATTAGTAAGAGCCTATCTTTTGGAAACACTTATTTGCCAGGTCTAGCCTAAATATTTTACATACTTTATGTCATTTCATCTTTAGGCAGCTTTCATTATCAGTTTACAGAGGAGGAAATGACCTCCAGATGTTACACAGCTTGCTGAGAGGTGGTGAGCTGGGACTCAAACTCCTATCTGTCTGATTCCGAAACCCGGATGCTGGACTGCTAGGCTCTCCTGTCCCTTGGCACAGTTAGAAACGAAATTACCACATGGCTACAAAATATTCCAGCTTGTACAGATGCCAGGTTTGCTAAACCAATTTCTTGTCATTGAGCACATGGCATGATTTCAGTTTTTCACCTTTATAAACAATGCTGTGGTAAACATCCTTTCACATAAAGTGCAACTGAAAAATCTGGCTGTTTCTTTTGGACAGATTCCTAGAATATAACTACTGGGTCAAAGGGATGGGCTTATTACAGCCAAATGGTTTTCTAGAAAGATTACATGAATTTGCCAGCTCTGAATTTTTTAAAAAAATGAACAACTTGCTGGTGAGGTTTCAGGTTTTTGAATTTGCATTTCTTCTTTTGTTTGCTGTCCATACTGTTTTTCAGTGGGTTTACATTTTCTAGATGTATAAAGGCCTTGGATAGTGATATGTTGAGGACATTACCCCTCTGTCGAGCTTATGGTAAATATTTTACTGAGTTTGTAATTTGATTTTAAATGTAGTATGTGGCATCTTTTTTTTTCTTATGAAAAGGTTTTAAGTCTTTTTTAGTGATTTAGGATTGGGCTGGCCACAAGCCACAAAAAAAGCCAGCTAATAGTTATCCAGACAGGGACTGAGTTGTCTTGAGCCACAGGAAGTCTCGGTGTTGGCTGTACAGGGCTGACACAATGGCAGCAAGATGCCCCCGGAGACCCAGCTCTTCCCTCCTTTTGCTTTGCCACACTTAGCAGGTTGCCTTGGTACTCATGCTTGTTGCCTCATGGTTGCAAGATGGCTGCTCCAACTCCAGACACGATGTCCTTATCCCAGGCAGAGAGAAACAGGAAGGTCCAAAGGCCAAAGCCTTTCCTTCAAGATTTGACTGTTTATTCCACGAGGGAAGCCCTCCCGTGGACCTCTCCTGGCCTTTTATCCATCAGGCCTGGCTCACATGGCCACCCGAGATGCAAGGAGGCTTGTGGATGGCTTTTCCACAGCAGATCCCTAGTGTCTGCCACATTATGTTCTCGGAGGATGACAGCATAGTGCTTTCAAGCTGTGTGTACAATCACCCGGAAATCTTGTTAAAGTGAAGTTTATGAGTCTATAGGTCTAGGGTGGGGCCCAAAACTCTGCATCTCTGGCAAGCTCCCAGGGAGCGCTATTATTTAACTGTTACTGTGTAACAAACTTTCCCAAAACCTCACAGCTTAAAACAACCATCTTATTTGCTTCTCATTCTTCAGGTGTCGCCTAGAGTCACTCATAGGGCTGCAGGCACCTGGCACATTTACTGAGATCTGATGGCCTAGGACGGCCTCATTGACATGTGTGGTGGCTGATTCTGATTGTCAGCTGGGCCTCTCCTTCTCGGTGGCCATTTGTCCTCCAGAAGTGCTGCCCTGGCTTCTTCACATGGTGCTCCCAGGGATCCAAGGTGGTGAGAGAAGACGTAGCAAAGTTTTGAGAGCTAGGCTTAGAAGGCCCACGGCATCAGTCTGTTACAACGCATTAGTTAAAGCTAGTCTTTCTTGCCCCAGATTCATGGGGCAAGAAAACAGACTCCACCGCTCGGTGGAAGAAAAGCAGTCACCTTACAGAGAGGTTTGCCTATAGGAAGGGAAGGAGCCACTGCAGCTTTTCGCTAAGAGTCCACCTCAGAAATCGATGCTGCTGCTTTCTGGACCCTGTTGAGAGGTAAAGATCCAGAACAGTGTTTCTCCACCTCAGCTGCATTTTGGAATCACATGGGAGCTTTAGAAAACACTGATGCCTGCTGGAGAAAAAGATACAGGTGGTCTAGGCATCAGCGTTTTTTAAATCTCCCAGATGACTCTGAAGCACAGGCTAGGTTGAGGCCGCTGCTCGGGAAGTCTCTACAGAATCATTGCCAAGTGCCTAGTGGAGTGCCTGGGCATATGGCGGTGAGTGCAAGGGGTGCGGGTGGGGAGGGTACTGGTGAAATGCGTTATGGATGTGTTGAAAGATTTCCCGGTGAAAGGATGAGTAGAACTCCGAGAAGAGATTTGCGTTGGACGCACAGACTTGGAAGTTACGAATAAGTCAATTACACCTAAGGTCAGGGTTCCACGGAACCCTGGGGAGGCATACAGTGGGCTCTCAGCTCAGTGAGGCCTCGATGAGTGGTGAGTGCCTAGGAGTCGGAAACGGGGCCCTGGGGCGCTAAGAAAGATGGCCGACGCTGCCAGGTCAGTAGCTGTGGCCACGCGAGCTCAATCACTCAACCAGCAGTTGGGAGGCCATCAACGTGCCTGGCCGGGTGGTTCAGCTGGTTGGAGCACTGTCCTGGACACCAAATGGTGGCAGGTTCGATTCCTGGTTTGGGTGCACGGGAGGCAACTTGTCAATGTTTCTCTTTCACATCGATTCTCTCTCCCTCTTAAATCAATAAAAACATATCCCTGGGTGAGGACTGAAAAAGAAAAGAGAATGACCATGAAGTTGTTCCATGAATGTGCCTGGAGAAGAGGTGTCTCAGAAGCTCATGCTGGCCTCTCAGCATGGACTGGCTGGGACACACTTCCATGAGAGTAGGGGCTGCTTGTGGGAAAGATTTGTCCCTTACCCAACTGTGCCTGACACAGGGGTTGCATGGAGGAAGAGAGCTAGCATTTAACCTATAAGGTACCAGGCACCGGGCTAGCTTTCAATGCACTGTCACTGAGGCCAGAAGAAAAGCAATGTGGGATAGTAGTTAAGAACTTGACCTCTGGAGCTAGATTAGTCTGGGTTCAAACCCCAGATCTGCTTAGTGTGTGATTTGGAGCAAGTTACTTTAGCCTCTCTGAACCTCAGTTTTTATTTCTACACGTCATTCTGATGAGAACTCATTAGTCCCTGGGTTAGTTCCCAGTGAAGGCCACCTTCCTTTGAGGATCCGTACACTGGTCCCATAAAGCAGGTACCTGGTCCCATAAAGCAGATGAGAAAACTGCTGCTCCAAGAGGATAATGGCCTGCCTGAGGGCCACAGCAGCTGAGGGTGCAAACCACAGGCCATCCCATGCACGCACAGCTGCTGTCCCCTCTTCCCACCAGGTAGTGGGAGCCCAGGCCACTCCACTTTCCCGAACCCCCTTTCCTGAGGACACGCCCTCCCAGCCAACACTCCACTTCCCTCCTAGGTTGCATCAATGACCGAAAAACACAGCTGAGGCAGCTGTTCCGCTCCCTTCAAGGCCAGAAGAAAGCTTCCAGCTAATCCCAGCCACAGGACCCTGGGAGGCACCAAGTCCGCCAGTCCTCTCCCCACTCCATTTCCAGCACCGCAGCGCCTCCGAGCACACGCCTCCCTCCCTCTGGTTGGGCCACAGCTGCTGGCTGCTGCTGGGCTGGGCCCCCTGGATTCCCTGCCCAGCCCCTGGGCATCTTTGCCCTAGGAGACAGCCAGATCCCTGGACTGGATGGGTTTTAACCTTGACAGATAGGCTGAGCAAACAGGTCCAAAGAGGAAAAACTCAGCAAGTTCTATTACCCCAGAGATATCACAGCTCTGTGTACATAATAAATGAGCACAGGCCATACTGATACTCTGGTACTCGAAGTTACTGGGCACCAGGCTTGGCTCAGGGATGCTGTCCACAGCTGGCTGTGGCCCTTTGATGTCTCTCAGGTTAATGGTGAAAGAGTCCTCCAAGAGCGAGGATTCACAGGCTAGGAAACTTGTCAAGCAGTTATTAGACTGTGTTTATTGGGGGTCTGGAGGACTGAACCCTAAATACATCTTTCCTTCCGTGCAATGCCATGACCTCTAGTGTCAGGGGAGCCCATCTGAAAGCCAGCAGGCCAGACCACCCCAATTTCTCAGATGGATATGGTAAGATCAGGGAGAGTTGCTTAGTAAGGGTCCCTGCAAAAAAACTGCACTTATCTAAGTCACCTGGATGACAAAGGTGCCTCTCTGGGCCTTCTTGCTTGAAGTTGGGAGCTGAGCTTTTGAAACCAGAAAGCCCTGGGGTGGAGGGCCAAGGAGATGGCTTAAGGAGTTCGGTTAAGTTAAAGTTTCTGTTATTTTCCACATCCCTACATTCCTACACCTCCTCTTGGTTTAACAGAAGTTAAAGTGGGCTGGTGGGGTGCCTACCATGAGACCCCGGGCAGCTCCCCCTACCAGTCTCCCTGCTTCAGCAGTTCTTTCGGCTGCAAATAACAGAAATCTGACCGCCCAGGAATGGGAAGGGCTTTGGAAGGAACATACTGGCAAATCCAAAAAGTGAACCAGTTAGCTTTGGGAAGGCCAGAAGCCGGGCCACTCTGGGCCTCCGGCCTCTAGAGCATGGTGCCTCCCCTCCATCCCTGGGGCCAGCCCAGACAGCCCCACGCACGGGTTTGCCCTTTCCAGCAGAATCCAATTGGCTTTTTTTTGGCCTAGCATCTACCCCACCAGATAGGTAGGGGCAGTGTTCAGAGAAATTGTGAGCAAGGCAGTCATACCAGACAGTATCTACCGAAGTGAATGCTGCTGCTCCCTACTTATTAAATTTTGTGTTTTAAAATGTGCACTATAACAGCAACATGTTCTCCCCTTCCGCCCCAGCCATGCGGTTTCTGTTCTGAGGGAACCTAATGATTAGTGACTGCGTACAAGTCGGCAGTTTACTGGACACCTGCCCTGCCCCTCGCCTCATCAGTCCCGCAGCTGTCCCGAACCGGTGCTCAGGGAGCTCCCTTGTTCTTGAGTGTGCAGCTGTGCAGTGCCGCACGACTGGGGCTCCCAACGCCTTTAGTCTGCTGTGGACATTTAGTTTCTTTTTTTTCATTTAGTTCCCAATTCCATCTCCCTCTCTTAGGGTCATCGTGGGAAAAACACACAGAAATTTCTACTAAAAAACTTAAAAGGATGCAAAATAGTAGTTCTGGGCCAAATTTGATCTAGGTAAGGTATTTTGTTCGGCCAACACCCAAGTTTTTAAAAACTCTGAGTCAGTAATATTTAAAAGACAGAAAGTTCAACTTAAAAATCCAAAGTGCCAGCTCCTGATAAGAAAACACAAGGTCTGGCCACGCCAGCCTGGGCTCCCACATAACTGTCGGCAGGGCCTGAGTGGGGCGTGGGGGGCTGAGGTGCGCCCTCTCCACTCTGCTCTGCTGCTACTGCCTGTCTGATCCTGCTGTCCTTCCGAGGAACCACTGGCCCCTCCTAGGTGATATCCCCCACCTACAGGGAGTAGTGTGCTCTCAGTGAGGGCCCCAATGAGGTGAAGACTAGAAGCTGCTATTCATTCATTTAGGTAACATTTATTGGGCCCTCAATGAACAGGAGAGACACCGAGTTGCCCTCACAGTGCATTCACACTGAAGGTAAGGGAACTCTGAGCAGCCCTGGCCCCGCTCTCGGAGGGGACCCGGCGGGGCGGTGGGGGGGCATGCTGAATGCATGAAGCGTGTAAGAGGCAGTCTCCCTCACCCATCTCTGGTGCAGGAGTCTGCACGGCCTTCCTGACCAAAGAGCAGCTGCGGGGGGTTGACAAGCAGCACCCACGCCGGGCTCAGTCTGGAAGCAAGCAGGAAAAACAGGCCAAAGTGGAGCCAGCGGGGAGAAATGGTATGTCTGCTCCACAGATAGTTGTGGCTAACCACGAGCACCGAGATTCTGTCCTTCCTTCAGAAACCACCTGTGAGCCTCCTGCTTTATTCCAATTCTGTTACACACGCTGCTTGAAAACTTCTCCCTTTCTGAGAGGAATGCTGGAATGAAGCTCCCACTCTTCCCCTCTCCCTTCTTCCCTGCCCGGGGCCCGTTCAAACAGCAGGCCACTGTTGAGAAGTGCCTGTTGCAGTCCTTCTCATACCCCCACAGGCGCTGCCCGGGCCCACCCACTGGTGGCTGCTCGGGCCTGTCAATGGGTCTTGTGTCTTTCCGGCCCCCGCGGACAGGCCCAGCAGACACTGGAAGGCTGAGGGTTCCCTCCTGCTGTCATGGGTCAGTCAAGCACTACAGAACAAGGGACTTCATACAGGAGCCACGGCCAGATGCCTGTCCCCTTGCAAGGAAGATACCGTCTTTGCAGATTTCAAAGGTTGGAGTGTTCTGGGTCCTACGTGACCCCAGCGGGGGATTCTGGTATTAGGTCCCCTATGTTGGTTCTTGAATTTCATCCTTTCAAGATGATCTTGAGAGCTTTAAGCTCATCCTGGTTGAGGGGGTTCAGGTTGAAACCCTTCAGCTCCGGTTTGCCTAGGGGAAGAAGGTGATCCATCAGCAAGTTCAGGCCTCCTGCTGGCCCAACTATGGGCCCTGGAGCCAGGCCTGGGGACGGAGCTGACACTGCATGCACGCTGCCGTGGCCTGGCTTTGAGGTCTGGCAGGGAAGGGCCTCACATCTGCAATGTACTGAACAACACACATTGACACCCCCTCCTGAGGCACCAAGAGCCTGCAGAATCATGACTCCACTGCCCAGAAACCACTAGATTTCTGCCATACCTGTGATCGGTCTGGAGCAGTGAGGTTTACCTAGAAATGCAGCTTCTGAGCCACAGCTATCCTGGTCCCCACACCATTCCCTGGCATAAAATGGAAGATACCCCAGGCTATCCCTGGAGCTGGAAAAAGAACTTGTGATAGGAAGAAGACCCCACAAGCTTCCTTGCCCATTCTATCTCGGGATGGCTAGGCACAACCACTGCCCACTGCCCACAGCTTCAGTGCCACTCAAATGCAGCCCAGACCGCTGTCCACCTGGGAGGGGCTTCCCACCCTGCCCTCTAAGTCTGTGTTGATGATTACGAACCCTCCTGGTTTCCTGTCTCCCCCCTCACCCTGCCCAGGCCAGTACCTTGGGCCTCAAACAGGCGGTTGACCTTCACTTTAAGTTGTTTCCGGAGTTTCTCTATTTCTTTATCCAGATGTTCCTGATCTGAAAAGTGAAGTAGGCAAAAGGAATGAGGTTATACTACAGGCAGAATGATCCAAAGGAGTCGGGGTACCAGCCTCTCCCTAGCCCCTCTGACAGCAAGGGCCCTTAGCGTTCAGGAAGGAAAAGGGGACTCCAGAGACCAACTGAGGGAGGAACCAAAGGCTAGAGATGCAACGTGACCCGCCCACCACCACTGAGTGAGCCCAGGATCAGGCTGAGCAGACCATTCCTGATTCTCAGTCCTCTGACCTGTGCACAGGGAGGGCGACATCAGGACTTTAGGTCACCACTCATGGTGAAATCAGGGAAAAGTCAACTGTTAGAATAGAATGAAGAGCCTACACCCCCACCTACCCGAAGATGGTCGGGAAATGGGTGGCTAAGGAATTGTAAAAGCCCAAGTCCATCAAGGGGTTTTCAGGAAAGCATGACTGTGGCAACACGTGACCTAAACAATCAATGGGCTGGCTGAATGCTCAAGCTGAACCTAATTAGCCACTGTGGACAGAAACGGCTATCTTACCTTAGCAGACCGCGCCTGAAAGCAAACCGCACTACGAGAAGTGGAAGCCAGAAAGCTCGATGATCCACACCCAGGGAGCCTTACCTTTCTCAATCATCTCCTTAGTCTGAGGGTGAGACATCTTGATAAACATGTTCCCGAAGCAAACCATCACATCTTCTGAAATGGCAAATGGTCATTCATTCAGCAAACACTTTCAGCACCTACTATCCACTAGGCATTGTTTTAGATGCTGAGAACACAGCAGGACAAGACAAAGTTCTTGCACTCACAGAGCTTACGTTATAGTGGAGGAGGGGGAATAAACACGCAAAGATATCATCTGTCAGACCCTGACAGGCCTAAGCACTGTAGAGAGACAGGGCAAGAGGGGTGAGGAATGCCGGAGTCGGCGAGGGGCTTGTTATTTATACCTGGTGGTCTGAGAAGGCCTTGCTGATTATTTAGCATCTGGACAGACTTGAAGAAAGTGAGGGTGTGAGCCCTTCAGCGAAGACTAGTAACGTGCTTGGGGTGTTAGGAAGAGCAAGGCCAGTAAGGATAGAGACAAGGAGTGATGGCGCTGGAGAATTTAAGGGGGTCTGGAATCCATGGGGTCTTGCAGGGCTCTGAATTTCACTCTGCTGAGATCAGAAGCAACTGGGAAGGTTTCAGACCTTCCAGTGCACTTTAAACAACATTCACGCTTCTTCCCTCCATTATGGCCTGGCCCTGCCCATCTCTCCAGCCTCTTCACATGCCCTTCCCTCCTTGCTTATTCTGTCACCACCACTCAGCCTCTACGAGCCCCGATCCCCTCCTCCAACACCCACCCCACACCCAGTCCCTTCTTCAGCTTTCTCACGATTTTCTATGATGTATTTATGCTGCTCTGCTCACTTGTGGAGCACAAGGCCAGGAAGCACACTGTTCTCCTGCCACCCTCCCCACCCCACGCCCCCAGGACTCTCCCAGTGCCATCAGTAACAAGCCAGCACCTAACGGCCTGTCACGGAGGCGAGCAGCTGAAACCCTGAGTCAGACCCGTGAAAATGTCTCCCCTATCTCCACGGGCTATGTCACACACCTGTAGCCTCCTGCCTGGTCTCTAATAGGGACAAGGCGAAGATCTCAGAAGGAAAACTGAACAGGCCCTCCTGGGCTGTAGTGAGGAAACCCTGACTTACCAGAGAGGCTGAGATCCTTCTGCAGGGCCCTCAGGCCCTCTCGGTTTTGATTCCTTTTCATGTCCAGGTCCACAATCTGAAAAGCACAGGGGCAGGGGGCGGATCTCAGCTACGTCTGGCCCCAGCCTGTCACTTCCCAACAGACCCGCCTCTCTATAAAACCGACAAAGACAACAAGGCATCATTGCTGGGTTACTTCCATTGTCCTGTCTAAAATGGACTGATGTGTAAATGTATTTCTTTCCCCACTCAGTTTCCAGGTCCTTAAAAACCACGAGTTATGCAGGTCATTCCCCCCAGTGCAGGTGCTGGGAAAAGGCTGACTAAAGAGATAATTTTCATTATCCGCTTGAGCGCCAGTTCTCCGGCTTTAGGGGATTTCTGAATCACCAGGGAGTGGAAACCTCTTCCCGGGCAAGCTCCTCGGGCTGACTCTAACTAGTATCATGAAGAGCCCTCGATACTAGACGGGAACAGAGAGGGTGGGGCACAGAGACAGTGGTACCTACACGACAGCTACTGAAGAATTACAGGGAGTGTAACACACTGCTTTAGAGCACTGGCCCTGGAGTCCAAATACCCAGGTTTGAATCCTGCTCTCGCTATGAACCGTGCAATTTCACCTTCCTATTTACCTCTCTGCAAAATGAAGGTATGAACAGTACCTACTTCATAGGTTCCTGGACCAGGAATGAAATGAATTATTAACACAGAACCTGACACATGGTAAGTACTCACAAACTTTAACAGCTGTCATTATCGTCGCTCAGCACACCTTCACGCAGTTTCATATTTCACAGGCTCTTCTCCCAAGTCTCATTAAATACCCGACCGACCAACCAGCCAATCCTTCTAACTGAAGAGGAGTCATGAATCACTCTTGCCTCCTCCTAGCCCCCCACTTCTGTATGTAACCGGAATCAAGACCTAGTACGCTCATCTCCAAAACACAGTTCTGACCCATCCGCTGTCTCCCTCACCTCCAGCCTGGTCCAAGCCCATCCCTCTCTGGGACCAGGGGCGGGGGATGGGGGGGGGTGGATCCTTTTAAAACCTGAACCCAATTACCTCATCTTTCGCCCCCTCCCCCCCATGAACTTCCTTCAATCAAACACCTGGTACCCGGGTTCGAACCAGACCCAAGAGCTCCGTGTTTAGATCTACAAAGCCCGCCGTGACTAGGGTCCCTCCCGCGTCCCCACCCCGTGCCATCACACGCCACTCAGACCTCTTCGATGTTCCTCTTCTTCCCTCAGGGCCCTGACTGGGGCGGCGCAGCCCAGGTCAATGAGGGAGCCCAGGAACTGCATTTTGAAGAGGTCCAGGTAAACTGCCCAAAGGGGTAATGGTTCGGGATCCGGAGGGCACAGAAGGCACAAAGGACGGAGCGAGGGGATCGCTAGCAGAGCGGGCGCTCCGCTAGCACGTGCTGTACAGCAGGGGGAAGCGCGGCGCTGTGCCAAGCACTTGCCCACATTACCTCGAATTGCCGTATGTTTGTCGTCACCGCTATTCCACTACCAGCCCGGGGTCAACCCACTGCCAGCGGGTGCTGGAACCAGATTCCGGGTCCCTCGCGCTTCCCTACGGGCCCCATCAACAGGCCCCACCCGCTGAACCCCGGTTCCTGCTCCGCGGACGCGCCTCCTACCTGTCGTTTGTCAGCCAGCACCGCCTCGGCGAGCTCCTCCACTTCCACCAGGTACTGCAGCACCCGCTCCGCCTCGGGTGCGAGCATGGTGCCCTCCAGCACGGTACCCGCTAACTCCGACTGCGCTCCTCCTCCTAAACTCCATCCGGCTCCGCCTGCGCACGCGCCGCACTGACCGGCTTCCGGCGCGCATGCTCAATTAAAAGAGGACCGGCGGCGAGCGAGCTCTAACGCACGCCTGTCAGCAGAACCAGAGACTCAGAACCTATCTTTGGGGGGCGGGGCTGGAGCGCCCCCTGCAGGCCCAGAGAGCACAGGCCTGGGGCGACCTCTTAAGCTCTCCCTACATGTATTTCTTGAGCAGCTGGCTCTGTGTCAGGCAGTTTCAGGAGTTGAGAATGCAACAATGAACAAAACAATGTCCCTGCCCTCATGAAACTTCATCCTAGAGGGAAAGGGCGACAATTAATGACAAAAAATTAATTATATACTATGGCAGGCAGAGAGAGGGCTGGAGAAGTGCAGCTCCTTCTTTCCCTGTTTGAGGAACACCGAGGAAGCCCATGGGGCACTGGGACTTATATTTAACCTCTGACACCTTAAGTTTCTAATTTATAAAGTAAGGATGAATAAAAGTCTCCCTCATCGTCTCTCTGCAGGATCAGAAGGGGCAGGAATAATTTTTTATTCACTTTGACCAATGCTTAAGAGCCCCTATATTGGGCCCAATGTGGGAAATAGTGGACCTAGACCCAAGGAAGGTGCTGGAAAACCATGGGCAGTGAGCAATGAAGTCCTGTAAGTACTGAAAGCAAATTGGTGTGGGCCATAGGATCTGGGAGGACCTCCAAGAAGAGGCAGGTAGGGAAAAGTGGCTGTTCTTTAGAACCAGAGGGTTCCCTAGAGATCATGCCCAAACCCCTCAATGTACAGCTGGAAACCAAGGCTCAGGGAGCAGAGAGGACTTTAAAAAGTCAACAGCAGACCTGACACTAGAACTCTGACCTCCTACCTCCCCGAGTCCAGAGTTTTATTCCCTCCTTTTGGCCCCTGGTAACCAAGCTTTTTCACATCCCTTGCCTTACTTGAATTTCACGACCTTGTATGGGAGGCTTCCTCCTGCCCAGGGATGGGGCAGGAGGAAGGGATTGCCCTTCTGAGGCTGGCAGAAGGGCAATGCCGTGTTACACAGAAAGTCAGGAGCAAGCGTGGGCCTGGAAGCTCTGTGGTCTCCACACCACAGCTGTCTCTGAGCCCTGAAAGAAAGCCCTCCCACCCTGATACTGTGGCCCTTCCTCTTTGCCTGGCCTTTGGCTGCCTTTGGCTGCCTTTAGCTGCCAGAGGCAGAGCTAATTTTCCCTGCAGCTGCCTGGTGTGGGGAAGAAAGGAGACTCATAAGGGATTTCTCGTTGAGGGTGAATTTGCCCCAAACCCAGGATATTTTGCGTACACACCTTCTGGTTCAGAAACGCTGACACGGTCCGGGAAAGAAGTAGGGAACGTTCAGCAAAGAAGACGCATAGCTCAGCAGACATCCCTGGGGTGTGGACCCCAGGGCTGGGTCTCCTCCACCGTGGGGCCCAAAGATGGCTGGACCAGGCCGACCAGTGACCCCTGCCAGGTGCACCTGGATGGGGAAAGGCTGATTGGAGGGAGGCTCCCAAATTGGCAGCTTCTTGGCTGCGACTGGCCCTTAGAGGGTACCCCTGCCTTTGGAAGCATTGGGGTGGTCATATCCAAGACTTTGAGACAGTCAGACCTGGAAGGACTCTTGTTTCAGAACCACTTCTGTTTCAGAACCATCAATTACACAAATATTTATTGACTACCTTAGCCCTGTTTTAAGGATTCTGCCATGACCAAAACCAGACATGGTCCTTGCCCTCAGAGACTTCTAGTCTGGTGGAAGAGACAGACAATAAACATATGAACACATAAATATATCATATTAAGTGATGATAACTACTCTGCAGAACAACAGAGCAAGGCAAGGTGGGGAGGAAATGATGCGTTGGGAGCTATTTGAGATAAGGTGGTCAGGGAGGGCTTCTCTGAGGAGGTGTCATTGGAGAGCAGAGGTGGAAGAGGTGAGGAATGTGGATTTTTGGAGGAAGAGAGTTCAAGGCAGAGGGAACAGAATGCAAATGCCCTGGAAGTTGGAAGAACAGCAAAGCCAGTGTAGGTGGAACTGAATGAGCAAGGAAGAGAAGTTAGGAGCTACGATCAGAAAGGGGAGGGAGGTGCCCTGCCCAAACTGGCAAAACCCACCCTGGAGGTCACACGTGGACATTGCTGTGCATGCCTGTGGCTTCCTGCTTCTCTGCTCTCGGATGCAAGTGGAGTGAGGAGTGCGGTGTGTTAATGCCCACGGGAGTGGCCCTCAACCAAGAAGAGAGGAGTTAGAGGCTACACACCCCAGCTTCTTTGCTCCTCTGTGGGAGACCCAAAGGGAGACTGCTGCAATCACCCAGAAAAGATAGGATGGTCACTGGGCCAGGGGCAGGAGTGGGGAAGTGAGCACAGTCCGGATTTTCAGGGACTTTGCATACACTCCTCCATCAGCCTGGATTCTTTTTTCCCCCACACCCATATACCTGTGTGACCACTACATGTCTCCCACTTATCAGCTTGGTGTCACCTCCTCCCACAGGTCAGGAGTCCCCTATGACCCTGGCGGCTTCCTGGGCTTCCCCATCACTGCCTTCACCACACCATCTTTTTTCTCTGATCATCTCCCTCCCCATTCAGGAGCTCCTCAAAGCAGGGACCTTGTCTGTCTTGTTTTCTTCTGTGTCACCAGAACCTAGCATGACGCCTAGCACACAGTAGGTGCTTGGTGGATGTTGACTGAATGAGTGAACGGACTCAGTGTGAAGCAGAGCTTTGTACAATCCAATGTATCCAAAGATGAACAGAGCTAACTCGAGGATAAGCAGTTCCCCATCCCAGAGGTACAGGGACGCCACATAGTTGGGATATTGGAGAGGGTGAATCCCTCTGCTATCCTGGATGGGAGTGATACCTACTAAGTCTTTCCTAACCAGATAAACTCCACCTGGTCACACTGGGGTACGCCCCCCATCTCCAGCCACCCCAAGCGCAGGCCAAAAGGGGTGTGGCTGCTGGAGCTTTGGTGTTTGGGGACTGGAGTCAACAAGAGTGATGCTTTGCCCATTCCCCTCAGACCCCTTTTCACCATGTCTGTGAGCCTTCCTTGGGTAAGTGTTCAGTGACCAGCAGCCACTTCTGTCCTCGGGGAGGACACCCCTCAGACTTCTGGAGCCCCCTGGATGACTTACCCTCCCCACAAGCTGTACCCCATCATTTCAGGGATTTTAAAGCCCACCTTCCTTGCCTGGGCTGCTGGCAAGGGTGTGGGTGGATAACTCTGAGATATAATTACACTCCAGAGTGCCCTGTGGGATCGGGATGAGGCAGCCACCCACAAGACATCCGCAAGCCCTGCTGGCTACCTCTCCTTCCCGGTTCTGCCTCTCCCACTCCCTTATGGTCAAAACCCTCCAACGCTCCCACCTCACTCAGTAAAAGCCAGACTCCTCACTGAGGCCCCTACGACCACACACGAGCCTCCCTAACTCTCTGAGGCATCTCTAACCTCTCTCCTCACCTCCTTGCTGTTCTTCTCGCATGCCAGGTGCAGTACCCACCTCAGGGCCTTTGCACTGGCTGCTTCCTCTGCCTGCACTTCTCCCCGATGTCACATGTCTCCCTCCCTCCCCTCCTATAAGTCTTTGCTTAAATTTCACTTTCTCAATGAGGCTTACCCTGACCATCCTATTTTAAAATGCAACCCCTGCCCTTCTAGTACTCCTGATCAACTTCCTCTGCTTACTTTTTCTTAAAAAAAAATCTGTCACTTCCCAGCATGCTATTTAATGTATTGATTGTTAACTTCCCTCTGCTATAAAGGAAGCTCCATGAGGCCAGGGACCTTCGTTTCATTTGTTACTGATGTATCCCAAATGCCTAGAATGGTGCCTGGCCTATATTAGGTACTCAATAAACATTTTTGAATGGGTGAAAGAATGAGGAAAAAAAACAGAATTCTAACCAAGGCAGATTTTCTCTGATGCCAGGCTCTTGACCCCCATGCTGGAGGAGGGGGTGGGGAGCAGGGAGTGGCAGATCATGCCAGGCCTTGTTGGCTAAGGTAGGGGGTTGGACTTTGTTTTCCGATCAGTGCGAATCTACTGGAGGGCTTTGAGCAAGCACGAGATGTAAGTGGGTTTTCTTTCTGGAAGCCCATTCTGGCTGTGGGGATAAGAGGAGCTAAAAAGGGCAGATGTGGTCTTGTGTGTGTGTGTGTGAGTGTGTGTGTGAGTGTGAGTGTGTGCGGGAGTGGGAGGGTGATGATGGGGACTTGGGGAGGTGGCAGGGCTGTGGCTGCACTGGGGCGGAGAGCAGCAAGAAGCCAGCTCATATTCATTTCTCCAGGCAGCCTGGGCGGCTGCGCCACAGGCTCTGGGCCAGCTGCAAACCACATGCCCCTGTCCCACAGATGGGCTATTTGCTCTCCTGGGTGGTCCCCAGCTCTGCTTCCTTTGCACCCTTGTGGGCTTGGCAGGTGGTAGGAAGGCCTCCACTCCCTGACTCCCCTGACCCAGAGAATAATCCCTTATATTCATGGGATTCTCCTTGTGTCCTCATTTCATCCTCCCACATCCCCTGATAACACAGAAATCTGGTTTCCATTGGGCAGATGAAGACATTGGGGCCCGGAAAGGGAATGGGACCTCCGAAGGTCACTCGGCCAGATGGGGACTCCGGGTGGAGACCTGTCTCCCAACTCTCCACGCCTCAGTTTCATCAGGCAACAGATGGTCCCAAGACTTGATTTGAAAAATCTTAAATGGCCTGAAAAAGAGCACAAGCCCAGAACATTCCAGACCTCCCTGAGCTGGTCTTTACTATTACCTTTAATACTAAATCCATTCATTTTCAATTATGTGAATAGGTTCTTATCAAAAATGAAAATATTACACAGAAGAAAGTTTCTTTTTGACACCCTCCCCCTTCTCAGTTCCTTCCAGAGGCCCAATTTGGGTGTGTCTTTTCGGAACTGTGATATTCATTTAAAGACATAGTTAGGCCTTAGCTGGTGTGGCTCAGTGTATTGAGTGCCAGCCTGCAAACGGAGAGATCGCTGGTTCGAATCCCAGTCAGGGTCCATGCCTGGGTTACAGGCCAGGTCCCCGTTTGTGGGCAAGTGAGACTCTTGAACATTGATGTTTCTCTCCTTCTCTTTCTCCCTTCCTTCCCCTCCCTTTAAAGGCAAATAAATAAAATATTTTTAAAATACTTAAAAAAAAAGACGTAGTTAGAAACCCAGAGAACAGATGCAGGACAATTACGTGTGAGGCAGGGTAGGCAGGTGGGATGGCGGGCCCTGCACATAGATGAATCATTCTGCAGCCCGTTTGCTCTCGGGCATCTTTCATTGTTCCATTTAGATCTGTCTCCGACTTTCTAGCAGCTGCAAAATGGTGTGAAGGATAAGCACCATAGTTCATTTGTTTCTCTAACTTTCTAAATTAAACTTTACATTTATTTTTCTTGCACTAAAGTACAGAGGGTTAATGAATCTCACCTTTCAGTTCTTAGCATGTGGTCGTGAGATGGTCCGCAAAGACCCTCTCTTCTTTATAGTATTTTCTCCTTCCCCCCCACCCCCACTCCATGCTGACCTCGCCGAAACCCTCTCTGCTGTGTTTGACATATATTCTTAAGTAGTTGAGGGTTCTTACACAATGCATAGTAATTATTTTATGTCTTTGTGTATTTTAAAATTTCTCAGTAAGGTATAATGCACACAGAAGAGTGCATAAACAAGTGTATACTTTGAAAGTTCATAAATGTACAGTTCATGAACTTTCAAAACCTGGACACATGTCACTAGCACTTGGAGCAAGCAGCAGAACGTCAGCAGCCCCTCAGCAGTCCCTTGGAACTCCCCGGCCGCTACCCCAAGGGTAACCACTCTCCCACTTCTAACACCATACACTGGTTTTGCTAGTTTCTGAACTTCATACAAATGGGATCACGTGGTGTGTGCTCATTTGCGCCGGACCTCTTTCTTTCTCCATTTAGTTCCTGAGATGTAGCTCTGTTACCGTGTGTTGCTGTAGGTTGCTCACTCGCACCGCCGCAGAGTAGCCCATTGGACGCCTGCGCTGCAATCGGACTGCGCGGCCGCTGGTGGACAGGGGGTGGTTTCCAGCTAAGAGGTGTTACAAATAGCTTGGCATAAACAGTCATGTGTGTGTCTTTGGGAACATGCACGCATCTAGGCATTTCTGCTGTGCACCTACCGAGGAATGGGGTTGCTGGGTGTGTTCCGTTTTAGTAGCTACGGATAAACTGGGTATGTATTTTTAATCCATATAAATATTACTATGCTGGAAGTGGTGTGCATTTCCTACGGGTTTTTTTTTTTTTCCCTCATCCCGGTGTTTCTCTCATCTATCCACGTATTTGTGTGCCTTTAGTCCCTTGCTCCTGACAGTTCCCGAGAACCCAGTACTGCTTTCCCCACCTTTTGCTTGTCCTTTCCCTTGGCTGTGGATGCTTGAGTTCCCCTTCTCTCCCCCTCACCACACACGGTGCCACACTGAACGCCCTGGTGCACTATTTCCTGGTCATCGGACACGCGTGTACTTGTTCTTCCTAAGTACTGCCACAGTCCTCTCCAGAATGGCTGTATTCAGCTTCTACCAGTGACGCGCATCCTCACCGACATCAGGTACTGTCCATCCTTCCACGGCCTGCCAGTGGGGCGATTGTCAGCATCACGGCCACCAGACACTCCCTGGTGGACGGAGGTCTCAGTCATCTCCGTCTTTCAGGACGATGAGGAGTGCTGCTGCAGTGGTCCCGCAGGGGCACGGCTCCTGGTGCTTGTCTGCGTGTCCTTCTCCGCCTCATCTTCCGCCGCGATTCTCGGACCCTAGGTCCCAAACACACCCGGACTGTCCCACTCTCAGCCTTTGCTCTGGCTGTGCCCTCAGCCTGGAATAACCTTGGCCTTCTTTCTCCACTCGCTGCGTGCTGACACCTCCCGGAAAGGCCCCTCTTCCTAGAAGACTCCCCCTCCCTGGTCTGGCCTCTCAGGAAGGTCACTATCTCTCCACTTTTCCAGAGGGACTTGGGTCGTTGTATTCTCCAGTCATCAATCACTTTCCCCTTTTGGAATAGACTTTTTTTTTTGCCATGATTTTGGCTTCCTTATCAGCCTGGGAGCCCACTGAGGCCAAGGGCTCCATGGGCTTCCCCCCGGGGCCCCAGGACCCCCAGAGGATGCCTCAGGAGAGGTCCGCTGAACGACTGGGTGAGGCCTTCACCTAATCACGCCTGGAGGGATTAAGGGTCCAGTCTGCCTGTCTGTCTGTCTCCTCTCCTTCTTTATCAGCCAGACTTTTCAGGAATAATTCATTCCACTGGAACGAAGGTGAAACGTGGTGTTAAGACTTCCCCTCTCTTGAGAGGGGTGAGTGCCTTGACCCATCTGTCAAGTGGGCGTTGGCAAGGTAGGAGAGAGAACTGTGTCCCCTTTGTACCTTTGAATTTTGAATCATGTGAATGTATTAACTATTCAATAAATAAATACAGCCTTGTTTGCTTAAAGGACTTTCAGTTTCTATATAGGGAAGAAAGTGACATCAGAACAAAGAAGACATCCAGGATCATTGAACCAAAAGTGTCTTAGTGACCATCTTGTCTTACAAGTAAGGAATCTGAGGCCCAGAGAAGTGAGGTGACTTGCTCAAGGTCACCTAAGCAGATAATGGCAAAGTCAGTACTGGCTGTCACCTGAATTGTCACCTGGGCCTTTTCATGTCACAGCTGGCTCAGGATCACTAAGCATCTATGTGCCAAGCTCTGCTAAGGGCTGAGGACACAGTGGTGAACAATGCAGGCATGACTGCTGCCTTCACAGATTCTATGTTCTAGAGAAGAAACAAGTAAATACACATGGAAAAGTCATGTAGTGATAAATGCTTTGGATAAAAAATGCCCTGGCTGGGTGGCTCAGTTGGTTGAAGCGTTGTCTTATACACCAAAAGGTGGTGGGTTTGATTCCCGGTCAGACCACATACCTAGGTTTCGAGTTCCATCCCCGGTTGGGGCACTTACAGGAGGCAACTGATCAATGCTTCTCTCTCTCTCTCTCCACCCCCTCTTCCTCTCTCTCCTAAATCAATAAACATATTCTCAGGTGAGGATTAAAAAATAATAATAAGGCAGGTGAGAGGATAGAATGTTGAGGAAAAATTATCAGGAAAACCCTTCTAAAGAGGCAACATTTTAGAGAAGAGGAAGATGGAGACTCTGACTACCTGAGGGAATTGCAGGAACAAAAGCCAGGTGAGTGGAGAACGCTGAAGTGTTAAAGGAATGGCAGAGAGCCAGTGTGGCAAAACAGAATGAGCAAGGGAGAAGCGGACGGAGGTGGGGTCAGAGAGGAGAGGGGCAGAGAGACTGTAGGCAGGACAGAAGACTTTGGCTCAAAATGAGGTAAGAAGTAGCCAGAGGGTTCTGAGCAAACATGGGACCTAATCAAATTTCTTCTTTTAACGAGGCCCTTCCGGCTAATGGTGGAGAGGGAACTTCAGGAAGGGAAAGAAGAGCTGCAGGGAGCACAGTGATGAGGCTGATGCAGTCCAGTTGTCCAGGAGAAAGGTGGCAAGGCCATGGCCTGGGTGCTGTGATGGGGAGTAGCAGTTGGTCTCCCCATCTGTGCAACAAAGGGATTGGATGAGATGGTCCCTTGGGGCCTTCCTGGCTCTGGCATTTTGTACAATCGTTTGGTGGATTATCTCAGCCCACACCCAATAGGTGCAGCCAAGCCCCTACTTTTCTTTTCTCGAAATCTCTCAGCTTCTCGTCTTGGATTCCAAATCGCAATAGAGCCCAACGATCTGAGGCTCGGAGCTACTTCTCCTTTTCACCCCCATCACTGCCAGCCCCACTCCTGTCCCCACCTCCCAGGGACAGATGGGTGGGCAGCAGGAGGCAGCTGGGCCGTGATGCCTGCAGGGCCCCAGGAGAGGAAATTATCTGAGAGTTCATAACCCCTCTCTGCCTTCCAGATCTTGAGTTAAAAGCCCCAAATGTCACAGCCTCAAGGGATGAGGGTTGGGAGGTGCCAGGAGAGGGGCAGGACAAGTCGTTTTCTGTCCGCAGCTGTCCACAAAGAAGGGGCGGAGACCTGGGGTGCTGAGAACTCCCGCCCTGGGAGCAGGAAGCCATTAGTGCTGAGGCTAAAAACCAGTGGCCTTCAGGCCCAGTCTGACCCACTGACCTATTTACTTGGCCTGAAAAGTGTTTGAGAAAAAAAAGTGGAGCCAATGGTTAAAAATGAAGAGATTTTACAATACAATCCAGATTTCTGGCTCCTCTTGAACAATTAGAAAATCTGACACACCGACTGCCTATTCCCATATGACAACATTCAGCAGTAGCTGACTAGCAGCTGTCCCCATTATTATATTATTTCACTAATAGGTAAATACATTCGCATGATTCCAAAACAAATTATAAATAGGCATATAATGAAATCTCCCTCCCAGCCTTGTTTCCCTTCTGCCCAGTGCACCCTTCAGTAATCTCATTTTTTATGTATACTTCCAAAGTTTCTGTGTGCATGTACATACAAATACAAAAAGCGATTATGCCTCCTTTTTACTCAGCTTTGTCTCCTATTCTCTCCTTTGCTTTTCTCCATGGAGGCCTTTCTGTATTAGGAGATAGAGAGCCTCCTTTACTGCCACATGCTGTTCCATTGTCAGGAAGTCCCTGATTTATTTAGCCAGTACCCCACTGATGGGTATTTGGGTCATTCCCAATATTTGCTGTTAGCGACAATGCTGTATCAATTACCTCATGCATACTTTGCACAGGAACAAAAGGAATATCATTAGAAACTGGTCCAAGCTGAGGATAAGTAGGCATGGACTGAGCTCTCAGTTAATTGAGAAAATGAGACAAGGGCTGTTCCCTAGAGGGATTTCCAAGGAAGCCCAGAGACCATGCCCCTGGAGACTAAGGTAAGGCTCCCAGATTTGCTTCTGCGACTTGCTAGATATGGGGCCTCTCTCTGGGCTTCAGTGTCCTCACCTATAAAAGAAGAGAGCAGCTTGGGGAACTGGATGAGATCTCAAAGGGCTAGTTCAGGTCAGCAGTGGTCCACCTCCCACCTGCCAGACCCAGCCTCTGCTTAGGCTTTGAATGAGCCTGGCTCAGCCCCATTGCAGAGCCTTTGCCCAAGGGGTTCTGCCCCTATCCCCACTGAAACACCCTTCCTGTACTTCCTTATTGGATTATTCAGATTCCTAATCTGAATCCCAGATCTCTGTTCTCAGCCACTCAGAATGCACCAGTACAGACTGCTCAGGGCAGAGTCCCCTCTACAGTACCACTGACAGGGGGGTCACCCCCATACTTTAGATACCTGATCGAAGCCTTCCTCTGGGTCTCCTCCCCCAGTTGTCTGAACTGGAGTTCTTGAATGACAGTTCTGCTATTTCCTAACAAATGGCCTTGGGCAAGTGACACCTCCCTGAGTCCCAGTTGCTTCACCCAAAAAAATATGAGGAAAACATGTGGTCATATCAATAAAGTTCTTAATGCCGCTCCTGACCCACAGAAAGGATTGTTAATTCTATAAGTTACTGCCCTTGTCTGAAGCAGTTGTCTTGCTTATAAAATAGGGAGAATAAAGGAACCTATTTTATAAGGTTGATCATTCATTCATTTATTCATCATTCATTTATTCAATCAATGATTTTTATAGAATATCTGTTGAGTGCCACGCATTGCATTGGGTGCTCAGCGATTTCTTGGTGAAGAAAATAAATTAATCCATCCTGGCCAGTGTGACTCAGTGGATTGAGTGCCGGCCTGAGAACCGAAAGTTCGCAGGTTCAATTCCCATTCAGGACACACACCTGGGTTGTGGGCCTGGTCCTTGGTTGGGGGCATGCAAGAAGCAACCAGTCGAGGTATCTCTCACACATTGATGTTTCTTTCCCTCTCTTTCTCCTTCCCTTCCCCAATCTCTAAAAATAAGTAAATAAAATCTTTTTTAAAAAGGAAATAAATTAATCTCTCTGGTGTAGCAGCCATTGGAGAGCAGCAGATATGGCTCCACACTACCCCATGGCTGTGAACCTCAACAAGGGCTACAAGGGGAACAAGAGCATGAGCAAGCCGAGACACAGCCATCCCCACCAAGGGCACCTCACCAAGCACACCCAGTTTGTGCAGAACATGATCTGAGAGGTGTGCAGCTTCACCTTGTATGAGTGGCATGCCAGGGCACTGCTCACGATCTCCAAGGACAAGCAGGTCCTCTAGTTCATCAAGAGAAGGGTGAGGACACACATCTGCACCAAGAAGAAGAAAGAGGAGCTGAGTTATGTTCTGCTGGTCAAGAAGGACTGAGCCTCCTCCCCTCTGTGAATAATAAAACCTTTTCACAGGGTCTGACTGGTGTGGCTCAGTTGGTTGGGTGTTGTTCCGCAAAGCAAAAGGTCATTGGTTCAATTCCCGGTCAGGGCACGTGCCTGGGTTGTGGGTTTGGCCCCCGGTCAGGTCACATATGAGAGGCAACTGAATGATGCTTCTCTCTCACATAGATGTTTCTCTCCCTCTGTCTCCCTCCTTTCCCCTTAAAAATAAATAAATAAAATCTTTGGAAAAATATAAAACCTTTCAGGAAAAAAAAAAGACAGATGAATGGTCTCAACTCTCATGGAGCTCCCAGGCAATTCCAAACAAGCAAACATAAAAAAATAAACTCCCAGCGTGCTGATGTTAAGAAGGAAAAGAGCTCTGGCTGGTGTGGCTCAGCGGATTGAGCGCTGTCCTGCAAGCCAAAGGGTCAGGTGTTTGATTCCCAGTCAGGGCACATGCCTGGGTTGCTGGCCAAGTCTCCAGTGGGGGGTGCACGAGAGACAACCACATATTGATGTTTTTCTCCCTCTCTTTCTCCCTCCCTTCCCTTCTCTAAAAATAAAGAAATAAAATCTTTTTAAAAAGAAGGAAAAGAATAAAGCTTATAATGGAGTTGGGGTGTCAGGGAGACTTTTCTGAGGGATACAGAGCAAGGCATAGCTGGCATAAAAGTACGTCCTGGGCTACTTGTTTGAACAGGATAATCCTGGGATGTAGAGAGACATGGAGGTAGAGAGGCTCCCTCTTTGGGGTGGGGGGTGGGGCACAGGCGAGAACCTAATTCTGTCAGGCCCCATCCAGGACTTGTGAGAGGGCAGAGAACCAGACACATGCAGAACTGGCCCAAGGTCATGAGGGAGTCTGGGTTCAGACCTTCCCTCTGCCCAGGGCTCTCTGCACTCCACGAGTCTCCCTGCCTAGGATTGTAGGAGAGAAAGAAAAAGAAAAGGAGATTGCTCCTGCCTAAATCACATTAGGAATCAGACTCCCCTTTAGCCCAATGCACAAAAACTCCCACTAGTCTACATGCCTTTGGAAAGAGACAGTCAAATCTGAAGCCTGGATAACTCCCTTAATCCCTAATTTTTCCTCCTCCATTTTCAGCCTTGGGCAACGGCTGGCACACCGATCTGCAGAGCATTGCTGGAACCAAAACAGTCCCCGGACACGAGCAGGATGCTGGGCTGCACAACTGCAGCGAGCCGCTTCTTCCTGACCCAGGGCAGCTGCCTCCCCTCATCTCCCCTTTTCTGCCCCTCTGAGGCAGGGTGGTCCTCAGACTGCCCCTCCTCCCCTCTTCTTTCCTCCCCATCTGACCTAGCTCTCCTCCTCCCCTTGGGAGGTAGCAAAACCTATCCTGGAGTCAGATTATGGGTTTGAATTTAGCTCCAGCACTTACTGTGTGATTCCAAACAAATGAATTAACTTTTCTGTTATTCAGTTTCTTCATCTGTACAGTGGGAGGAAAAAGGCAAATTATCTCACAAATGGTGAGGATAAAATGAGTTAGTAATTGCACTGTGCTTATAATAGTCCTGAGCAAAAAGAGACTGCTATATGAGTGTTTGTATAATGAATGCCCTGATATATCCACTCTGAGCGAAGGGGGTGGGGAGCTGGGGTTATCCAGGATGTATGAGAGACACTACCCCCCCCCCAGCTCCTGGATTACTGTTACATTCTTCATCTGGCCTCTCCATCCCCAGGCTACTTTGCTGTGAGCACTTCTCTCCTCCGGCTGCAGGGTCTTCTTTCAAAATCCTGACTTGATCACATTACCCTCTGCTCAAATTCTGCAGCGGTTCCCCATATGCTTCCTGGATAAAGCATATCTTCTGGCCCTTTAGGATCTCATCCCTCAGAACCCTCCAGCTCCATCTTTCCTAGCTTTCCACTTCCCTGGATCTGTGATCCAGACTTCCTTGAAAATATGCCTTCCAGTCTCAGGCCTCCAGGCCTTCGCACTCGCTCTTTCCTCCACCCAGTGTTTCCTCCCATCAGCACCAAGGACAGCCCCATGTTGCCCCCTTCCCCGCCCCTAGCTACCGGGGCTGTGGCCAGTTGAAGGCGGTCCCTGAGCGGGGAGAGGGGAGAGTGGGAAAGAGACAGCAAACTCTCAGAGCTGCAGTTTTCTCAGCTTCAAAACAGTAAGAAAAGACAGTGAGAAAAGGGACCTCTCAAGATCAAAGAAGGGGATGAAACAATGTGTGAACACTCTGGAAACTAAGAAGTGGCCTGTTAGCACGGAGTGATTGCTAGAGAGTTACTGGGGTGCCGCTAAGCAGCCCCTTTCAAGTTCCCGGTCCCTCACCCTCCTCAGACCCAGGTCATTGGAGGTAAACAGAGGAGATAAATGCAAGAAGAGTGGATGGAGAGGGGCGCGGTGAAGAAAAGAGAAAGGAAGGACGTGGAGTGGGGTGGGGGGAATGAGAGGCAGAGAGCATGTGGCTGGGGCACCACACCTCTGAGGAAGGAAAGAGAGGGTGACCTGGGGAGCTCTCCCCTCCCCTCTGCATCTCCCTTCCCAGGGGGCGCTCCCTGGTCCGGCCACAGCCCAGACAGGGTGGGGGAGGGGCGAGGGCGGCGCCCAGGGTAATGAATAATTGAAGTAGAGGGGAGGAGGAAGAAGAGGAGAAGGAGGAAGAGGAGGAGGCGGGAGCCACCCGCATAGGGTCCTCCCCACTTCGCACCCCACCCCCTCCGCCTCCCGGAAGTCGCTCCCCGCCTCCTGCTCCGCCAACATGGCCGCGAAGTCTGATGGAGCGGCGGTCGCGGCCGGCCCGGGGCCAGAGGGAGCGCCCGGGGGAGCCCGAGGCAGTGCGGGCGGGCGCGGGGAGGCGGCGACAGCGGCCGGGGGCCCCGGAGTGACCGGGGCGGGAGGCTCCGGGCCGCGCTACGAGATGCGGGACTGCTGCTGGGTGCTGTGCGCACTGCTCGTGTTCTTCTCCGACGGCGCCACGGACCTGTGGCTGGCGGCCTCCTACTACCTGCAGGGTCAGCGGACCTACTTCGGCCTCACGTTGCTGTTCGTGCTCCTGCCCTCGCTTGTAGTGCAGCTGCTCAGCTTCCGCTGGTTCGTCTACGACTACACGGAGCCCGCGGGTGCCCCGGGACCCGCCGTCAGCACCAAGGACAGCGGCATCGGCGGGCCCTCCGTCAGCACCAAGGACAGCGCCGCCGCCTTCCGGACCAAAGAAGGCAGCCCCGAGCTGGGTCCCCGGCCCGCGCCCTCCTCGGCCAGCGCCTACCGCCGCCGCTGCTGCCGCCTCTGCGTCTGGCTGCTGCAGACTCTCGTCCACCTCCTGCAGCTCGGCCAGGTCTGGAGGTAGGAGAAGAGCAGGCGGAGGGAGCTGATTCCAAGGAGTGGGGTGGAGAAGGGCTGCTTCCCACCCGAGCCCTCTTCTGACCTCTCTAGGCAACCCTTGTGTCCTGACCCCCGCCCCACCCCACCCCAATGCAGTTCTGATTTCTTCTCTGCCAGCCTCCTCCCTGACCTCTGCCCTCAAACTCCCACCAACCCGGGTGCCATCCTCTCTAATTTGACCTTTGGGGAAGGAGGGGATGGAGCAAGGAGAGAGAGACAGATCCTCAGGAGAGTGTGAATGAGGAGGGCCCTGGGCTGATGAGGACTGCGTGTGAAGCTTGGAACAGAGCCCCAGGGCTCCCTCCAGCCCTGACCTACTCCCTTCTGCCTGAATGCTGAGCCTAGGTTTAGGAAAGAGCTCAGAAGTCCTTCCCAGCTCTCAGAGACCTCAGTTCAGAATTGCAATCCATGCCTAACCTCCAAGGAGAAACATGGAATTTGAGGCGGCTAAACAAATATCCCGCCCAAACTTTTTAGACTTTTGGGAAAGGGTGTGTTGGACCCAACTGAGAAACTCTCTGGCTCCTATTTCTTAGGACTCCCCCAGTGTCCACCTTCCGCCCCCACCTCAGCAAGGCCATGGGGATTGGGGATCTTGAATCTGAGATTAGATGGCCACTGGCTGCCCTTTAATCCCAGGACAGTAAGACAAAACTGAGACTTTGTACAAGCAGCCTATTTCCTCTGCCAAGTCTGAGGGTGCATGCTGAGCTGAGCTGAGGAAATTGGAGACAGGGGGAATTCTGAACCTAGGGTTCCCCCTGAATCAGGATTGCTCTAGTAGCTTAGGCTGTACTGTGCACTGAGAGAATGAACTTGCCTACTATATGATCGTAGGCAAAACCCCTCTTCCCTCCAAGACTAAGTGTCCCCACCTGTAAAATGTGGGAGATTCCCTCCTCATCTCAGTGTCTACCATCATATTTTTCTTACCTGGTAGGTGGTCAGGTGAGAGAAGGTCTGTGTGAAGCCATGCAAACTGCAATATGTTTAAGGAATGTAATAGATTACTATGATTATCATAGATGTGGGGAAAGCATGGAAAAAGTCAAAGTCACAGTAGAGATGTAAAGGGTGATTATTGCTGTTCTTATATTCATTCTGCTACTTGTTAATTCATTCTGCCTAACTCAGAAGATTTAGATCTGGGCTGAGGGTTGGAAACAAGACACCCAGAGTTTGTCCCAGCTGCTCACTTGCTGTGTCACCCTTGTTGTGTTGCCAAAGCTCTCGCTGCCTTGGTTTCCCCATCTCTGCCTTGCCTTGATTAATGTGTACATTCTATTTAGCTGTCCTGGGGGGAAAGGGGAATGAAGTTGTATCCACACGAAGTAGTGTTATTATTATTAGCTTGACACATAAAAATATTCATATCTACATCCAGGAACTAATCTACATTTACCATTCTGTGCCTGAGTGGACAGATGGTGAAAGATATTTTTAGATTCTGAAATGGTAACTTCCTATTCTTGGTAGCCAAATCTTCATCCCCTTTCCCTTCAGCCTAAAATGGGCCAACTGCCCTTTGACTCACTACCTCAAGCCCCTCTCTTCTCCCTTTGCGGAAGCTACTTGCAAGAAACTGATACTTCTTTTCTTTTTAAATATAAACTGAATTTCCCTCAAACAGGGCAAAAAATGACCACAGAGTGGGGGTGGGACCTCAGGGGAGTGGCTGGAAGTAGCTAAAGGTCCACTCAGCTCCATGGTTTCTTAGGTAAAAGGGCTAACTATTCCCACTCTCCCCTATTTGTAAAGTAAGGTGATTGGGATGGCAAACTAATGGCCCTCAGAATTGTTTTGTTTGGCTTGCATAATATTTCAAAAATCCAGAACTCCTAGCTTCTCTTGAAAAATAAAAACAAAAAAAATTTAAAAAAGGAATCTAGTAATATCTGACTTGTAATAATTTAGACAGGGTATATACATGCTCCAGTTTGTCCATCTCCATTCATATATGCATCGTTTCACTTAAACTTTAGGGGCACAGGAACCCTCATTTACAGTTCTATAACAATTATTTTATTCAGAAAGGGCATATCCTTGCCCAAGGTCACACAGCTAGGGAGTAGGAGTGCTGGGACTCAAGACTCTGCCTTCAAAGCTCAAGTTCAATTCATCCGCCCTGCAGTTCTGCCACTAATGTGTCTCCCAAGCTCAAAGAATTATGAGTCTGAGATCCCAAGATTCCAGGATGATAGAAAGTCAGGGCTTCTGCTGCACTGAGATAAGAATGTGAAAGGAGGAGGAGGGAGTTGGACCATGTGGGCAAGGATGGGGAGACTGTGTATATGGTGGGGAAAGTGCTGGGTTGGGGGCAGTAGATCAAGAGCTTTATGTCTGCTTCCAGGTTTGTAACTAGCTTGCTAGGTAGCCTTGGTTGTTGCTTTTCCTACATCTGAGCCTCAGTTTCCCTGTATGTCAAATGAAGATATTAGATTCGATCACCTTAAGAACCTTCACTTTTCTGTAATTCTGACTATGGGTCTAGTTATCAGAGCTAAAAACCTCTGGGCACCTGTCCCAAAAGCTTTGGCTTTTAAAATGGCTGAGGGTCTGGGTAAATGGAGGAAAACCCAGACAAAGTGTAGAGAAACCGGCAGGGCTGGCATTCCTAGAAATTTAGCAATGTTGGCACAACACGCTTGCTTACCACATGAAATGTTCCCACAGTGAACAGGCTCACTGTTTGGCAGGACTTGGTGCAGATGTTCTGAGTGGTGAAACCCGGGGTGATGAGGAAGGAGACATGTGTCTGAGCTCTCCAGGGTCAAAGCCAGGAGACTGGCCAGTCACTCACCTCCTGATCTCACGCCCCCCGTTCTGAATAAAACAATTTCAATCATAAAGATATCTTTCAGCTCTTCATGCTTGTATGATGCTGGATTGAAAGCTTAAATACTTGGAGAAGCCGGGTAACACAGACCTGTGACAGTACATGGGTGTCAGTCCTGAGGACATTGTGGAGGAAGCAGTGTCCTGGCTGCAACTGATGGTGCCATGAGAAATTGTGGACCTGATCTTGTCAAGTCTTGATTTCTCAAGAGAAATGGATTGGGATTTTTTTTGGTGAATTCTTCCCATTTTCATCTACTAATTAAGATTTTTAAAAATAGTGTCGACGAAAGGAAACACATTTGTGGGACTCTCCTCTTTCTGACCTCTGGTCTAACTCTTCACAATTGATGAGGTCTTTTCTTATTCTATTCCCAAACAACCCTGCAAAACGGGTGTTGGTACTATTATTTCAAACACAGAATGGGACTCTGAGGAGGGGATGAGGGGAAGGAGTTCGTGGACACCTCACACCCACTGTGTCCCACCTGGCCCCATGCGAGGTGCTCAAAGCACTGGATCTCTTTTCACCCTGAAACTGTCCCTCTGTTGGCAATTGATACACCCATTTACCAGACAAAAAAGTGAGGCTCAGAGAAGTCAAGTAACTTGTCCAAGATCACCCACCAACAAAGTGGGGGAGAGGTGAGGTGCCTTCATCCCTGGCACCACCACGCCAGCTACTCTGTGGGTTCCTAGAACAATGGCCGTGTACCGAGGCAGATCGAACACCCAAGAGAAGAGCACACAGATCCTGAGACACGAAGCTGGCTGTGGGCGGGACACCAACCTGTGTTTTCATCCCCTCGCCCCAGCCCTCTGAGCTGTTAAGCCACTCTGGGCTGTTAAGCCAATTAAAGTCCTAACCCTGTCTCCTCTGACCCTGTGGGCAGCAGAGCAATAAGCCATGAATCCTGCTTTTCCTAATCTTGAATTCACTGGGCTCCAGCTTTGCCCAGATAAGCATGGTTTGCTAAACCAATTACTGGAAGATGATCTGGCATGGGATTCCTCCCAGGCTGTCAGGAGGATCTGGGGACCCCAGAATAGGGAAGGAGGGAAGAAAACTGGGCTTTGAAGGACCTCCCTCTAATATCCGCTCTCTGTCTGAGCACTGCTCCCTCTGCCTCTTCAGGAACCTCGCACTCAAGAGAAGTTCTGAAATGAATTAGTGATCTGCTTGGTGTGAAAGTCAGGCTCTGTGTCTCCCCTGCGGGAAGCCATATTCTCGGAATAATGGTTAAGAATGTGGACTCTGAATTCAAATATCCTCGGTTCAAACCCTGATCCTCTCACTTCCTATATGTGACCTTGACAAGCCATATAATCTCTGTCCCTGAGCTTCATCCCTTGTAAACCAGAGATCATAATGGCACACCCCTTGGGCTGTTTGGAGGTTTAACGAGATAATGTGTGCCAAGGGTTTAGCAAAGGGCTGGCCCCATTGTTAAGTATTCAGAACCGTTGGCAGTGATTAGTGCCATCAGCCTGGGCTTTGTTCTCTGCAGAAGGAGGTTTGTTCATTGAGCAGGTGGCCGGGGAGGGGGCAGGAGAGCAAGAGGGCCTTCAAGGCCCCTGAAGCCATAAGGACACAGCAGCTGTTCTTTTAATCTGCAATCATTCATTCAGCAAATATTTATGGAGCACCTGCTGTATACCAAGCACTGTTTTGAATGCTGGGAATAGAGCAGTGAACAGGACAAGGTCCCTGCTCTCATGGAGCTCAACAGGCTAGTGGGGGGAATGATAAACAATCAGAATATAATATGTATTGTGTTGTAGGAAGGTGAAACAAAACAACTTTCCTCCCACCTCCTAAGTTCCTCTAGCTGGGCGAGTAATCAAATTTGATCGATTAACAGGAGAAAACGTCCGAAGTCTATTACAGATGTCCATGTGGGAATGCCATAAGATAGGAGATGGGAAAGCCACTGGGCAGTTGAGGTTTCCAAGCCACCGTGGACAAAGGAGAAGGGAGGCAGAGGTCTGGGGTTGCAAAGGGAAAGCAGGTAATTCACAGGGAGGCGGCGCGTAGTGAACAAATTCTTGCTGGGCCACCCAGAAACAGCAGGACACAGAGGGGAATCTAGTGCACAGATTTTTGTTTGGTTCTCCCTGTCTGCAACACTTAATTCACATGTGCGCAGGTGAATTCCCTTCTTGAAACGAAGTTTTCTTTCTGAATTCACCTTTAGGCGGGTAAGGAGGAGGTTTAAAGTTTCTTTGAGTCTTTTGTTTCTTAATAACCAACTTAAAATCAGTATTACAAAATGCATATTTTGGGGTGGCAAAATTTTGGGCACCTTCAGTATGCATAATATAAAATATAATGGATCAGATAGCAGTAAGTGCTATGAAAAAAATTGAAAAGGGCAGGAGGCTACAGAAGCTCAGCGAAGAAGGAATGGCTCTTGGAGGTGAGGTAGTCAGGGCAGGCCTCTGGGAGGAGGTGATATGTGGGCAGAGGGCTGGATGAGGTGAGGGCTAGCTGTGTGGAGGTCTCAGGAAGGGTGTTTCAGGCGCAGGGGAGAAGAACAAGAAGACCTGTGTGGCAGAAGCGGAGAGTGTAGGAGATGATGGTGGACAGGTTAGCTGGGGTTAGATCACACAGGGCCTGACACGTGAAAGGGGGAGCCCAAGAGGATATGAGCAGGAGAGGAATAGGGGCTTGACTTATGTTTTCCAATGTGCACTCTGGCTGCTGGATGGAAAATAGGCTGGAGGGAAGCCAGGGTAAACCTGGAGGCCCATGAGGAGGCTTTCCGATGACCCAGGTGAGAAAAGATGGGGGCCTGACCACACCAGCCGCAGCCAGGGCAGGGGGTCTGTTTCAGGCAGATTGGACCTGGTATCTTCCTTCTCCGGTCAATTTCCCTATTGGAGCCAGATAGTTAATGGTGAAAAACCCCCATTCTGGAACCAACCATGTTCTGTGTCGCCACTGTCTGTGATTTTGGGCGAATGGCATAACATGTGTGCCTTGATCTTCTCATCTGTGAAACGCAGACATTCTAATAGCAGCGCCTATCGCATGTGGCTTGAGGGAGTCGCACGTTAAATAATGTATAGATAGTGCTTAGCACAGTGCCTGCAATACAGAAAGTGCTCAGATCTCATCAGCCATTACTATTTGTATTATTATTTATAAAATGGGCTAGGGGTTATATTCCATTGTGGTTTTCAAATTGTATTTCATGGCCCTTTCACAATCACTTCGACCTGAGCGTCTCTGAGTTTCTCTTTTTTAATATGTTGGTTTTGTTCTAAGATTTTGTTCAGTCCCTCAGCTGAAACATGTTTACAACCCCCTGAACTCCACGACTCCCCACAAGGTTCCTCCCTGCTCTCACTCTGCGGGGCTGTTGCAGTTCAGCCTCACCACAGCACCTCCTGCGAGACCCCTCTCCATGACCCCACCCCCACCGTCCTCCTCTCCCCGCCCATCCGCAGCAACAGGCCATTAGAGCTGCTCCTAACAGACACAGTGGCGGCAGTTGGGCCCAGCGTCCCCTGTTTGATCTATAAAGACCACACAGGAGAAGCCTTGCGGGGAGGAGGGAGGGCTGCCAGGAAATGGCTTTGAACCCAAAGCTAGGGCGAAAATCCCTGGGGAGAGGAAGGAGGGTGGGTTGGGATCTACTCTGGCCTCTCCATTCATCGCTCTGCCTGTGTTAGGGCCTCGTAATTCCTCCCCTGGGAAATCCTATCAGCCTCCAATTCCCCCCCCCCGAACCCATCCCATCCCACCTCTACCGGTAATCAGAACAATAGCTCCAACGCTCAGGTCTGACTCTGCCATTCTGAAGCCGGAAGGCTGGCACGGCCCCCCTCTGCCCCTCACGCTAGTCCAAATGCTTCAACGTGGCCTCAGGCCCTTGTCTCCTGCTCTTTCCTCTCCTTGCTGCTCTAGAAACCCCCCTCCCCGCCACCCCGCCAAAAAAACAAACAAACCGCACACTCCATTCCCTCCCAGCTCTGAGTACTGCCTGCAGTCCTCCCTCCAGCAAGCCCCTTCCCATTCTCCTCTCCGTGGAATTCTGCACATCCTTCAAGGCCAAGCTGAAATACCACCTCTTCTGAGAGGCCTTCCCCGAATAAACCCAACATGTGCCGCCCTCTGCCTCTCCGATCTCCCACTCCTCAATCAGGCAAAAGTTGTTTTTTTTTTCAAAAATGGAAATTGCTTTGCTGTTTTGTTGGTAAAAGAGCAGTACACTTTTGTGGAGACCTCAGGCAGCACAGAAAAGATCTAAAGAAGACTCCCCTCCACTCAGTATCTCTGGGGGTGAAGAGGTGAGGTTAGGGGAGATTTCCACTTACTAATTAGATCTCGTACAGCTTGAAGATTTTACTCTGGCTTTTAATTAACCAGGAAATATATGCACACATGCACCTGGTATTAAAAAGTCGGATATCGCTGAAAATTATAGCTCCCATTTATGGAAACTTAGATCGTCCTTCTTCACGACAGTCTCATCAGGGAGGGAGTGCAGTGAGGAAGGATAAGGGTTGTGGAGCCCAAACTCCGGCTCTGCCACTTATATGCTGTGTGACCTTGAACAAGTCACTTAACCTCTCTAGGCCTCAGTTTCCTCCTCTGTGAAATGGGATAATAACATCCCTGTACAAATGGCCATTGCGAAGATGCATTAAATTAATATACAGAACATGCTCTCCACATCTGTAATATAAGCCAGTAATGCTAACCCACACTAACGAGTTAGTGGAAACTGAGGCACAGAGAGGTTAACAGCCTCTTAGTTAGTATGTAGCAAAGCCAGGGTCTGAAGCGGACCAGCCCAGCTCCCAAGCCCACGTGTGTGACCACCACGTGATACCACCATGCACTAGTTGAGTGCATTAGTCATGTATTGCTTTGAGAAGGGGAAAAACAATCAGAAAAATAGTTTTAAGTGTTGATTTGAATATAAAATACCCACTGTTAACACTCTGGCTCCTTCCCCTCAGACCTTCCCCAGGCGTAGTTACTCATTTCTCTTCAGGTTCACAGTCCTGATCACATTCCATTGTGATCGTCCACCCACCCACTGGTTCTCCTACCAGATCCCAAACCCCTGTGGAGCTGAGGTCTTGTCTTTTCTTCTCTCTGTCCCCTATGGTGACTGGCCTAGAGCAGACCCTCTGTTGCTGTTGGTGACCTTGTACCCACCAGCTCTGGCAGGTTTTTAGTACTTGAAGCCTGTTGAGGCAGGCTTTGCATCTGTGGCTGACGTCGGGGGTGCCGAGGCAGTGTGGGAGCCCTTTGCCTTTGCAGACATGGCACTGCAGGCTACTAGGCCCACATCCACAGGCTTTCAAACTGTCATGGACAAATGCAAGCTAAGGGCAATGCATCTGTACTTGTATAAGTTGTAAAGGGAACAACTGTGGGCTGCGTTTTTAGGAGGATGCAGGTATGTGGCTTACTTTAGAGATGGAAGAAATAAAATTCTTCGTATGCAGTAGGTGCTCAATGAATGTTTGTGTGAACTGAATAGAATCTTTGAAATCAGAATCTCAAGCAAAACATACTTCATTGCCTGGGGCTCAGTTACCGCATCTGTAAGGTCCTGCTGGAGGTTTGAGAATCCTAGAAGAATTTTCCCAGGGTTTGGACGAGATAGAGGCCTGGGGCACTGGTGCACCTCACAGCTCCGTGACACATCCTAGCTTTGTGACCTTGGGCAAGTCACTTCACCAGCTAGAGCTCTAGTCTCATCTATGATGTGGGGATAATGATAGTATCTACCTCCTAAGATTCTTATAAAGATATTGGGAGATAATATGAATGCACAGGGCTTGTCACATACTATATGCTCAGAAAATGTTAATTACTACTACTGTTATTATTAGCCCAAGTTGCAGCCCATCCTACTTGCTTAGTAACAAGGTAGGGAGTGGGAGAGGGGAATGGGGCATCCTAATGCTCATTAGCTCTCCCCCCCACCTCCCTCCCTTCGAGGAATGAGATTTGCTCCATGGCCCCGGAGGTGGTGTAGGGACAGATGACGACCCAAGGTCAAAGGGAGGTAGAGTCTGTTTAAATAGGCTGACAATAGGCAAGAACACTCTGACAATCATGCTGCCCAGAAGCAGAGCCGACTGCTCCCAAGGGCAGGAACTCCACACCACAGATGCAGGCAGACAGAAGTGGCTGATTTTGGCAGGAAAGCTGTAGCAGCTCTCCCAGGTGGGACCGAGGATAAACCAGCTGATCTCTAAAGCCCCTTACAGTTTTAAGAGTCTGTGGATCTAACTTGGGGGCTTTATGATGCTTGACAGTCAGACCACAGGTTGCAGATCAGTAGCCATGGACAAATCCAGCCCGAGGATGTGTTTGGCCTACACAGTATTTCCCCCCTGCTATTTAATGAAACTTGTTATTATGGAAAAAATAAATGTATAAAAGTAGAGAGAACAGGCTAATGATCCCCCATGCACCACCACCCTGGCCAGCTTTGCTTTATCTGGGCCAGCACTAGCCACTACAACTTGCTGCAATGATGGAAATGGGCTATATTTTCACTGCCATTACAGCACACTGGCCACACACGACTACTGAGTGATTGAAATGTGCCTAGTGTGACAGAGGAACTGCATTGTAAATTTTAATTAACTTTAACTAATGTAAATGTAAATAATCATCTGTGGCTAGTGCAGGACATATAGGTGTTGGAGAGCATAAGTCCAGACCCCCCTCCATTTCTTTTCTTTCCATGCTACTTTGAAGCATACCTCAGACATCATATCATTGCATTCATATGTGTTTCAGTATATCCCTAAGGTCACTGGTTCAATTCCCAGTCAGGGCACATGCCTGTTTTGTGGGCCTGATCCTCAGTTGGGGGTGCTCGAGAGGCAGCTGATCCCTGATTCTCCCACACACTGATGTTTCTCTCCGTCTTTCTTCCTCCCTTTCCCTCTCTCTAAAAATAAGTAAATAAATAAAATCTTGAAAAAAAGAGATAGACTTTTTAAATATATAACTAATATGATCACACCTAAAACAAGGAATAATAATATCTTAATTCATATGGTATTTTTAAAATTAGTTGCCAACATTTCCAAATTGGGATGACATTTTTGCATAAATGTCTTAATTTCCAGCTTTTCTTTTTTTTTAAGATTTTATTTATTTATTTTTAGATGGAGGGGAAGAGAGGGAGAGAAACATCAATGTGTGGTTGCCTCCTGTGTGCCCCCCACCGGGGACCTGGCCAGCACCCCAGGCATGTGCCCTGACTGGGAATCGAACCGGTGACCCTTTGGTTCGTAGGCCGGTGCTCAATCCACTGAGCCACATAAGCTAGGGCAATTTCCGGCTATTCTTGAAAAATTAAAATTCCAGCCCCACTAGGCTCACATTCTCCCAGGGCAGCAAGCAGCTGGAGCTGAGGGTCAGCTGCCTTTTTGGACAGGGCACCCCTCAGTCCTTCTCCAGAGTCCCTCATAATGATATCAGTTTGGCCCCCCCTGTCATCTAGGATCTCACACCCAGACCAGGGACAGAGAGAAGAGGTACTTTCCCCCTGCCTTGAACTACAAGTTCCCCTAGGTGACCAAAGCCACCAGAGGAGTGGAATCTAACTTCCCCTCCCCCAGTTGGCTCTTGACATCCCAACTCTGCAAGGAATATCAGGAAAAGAGAGAAAGAAGGAACTGGGAGTCTTGCGCTAGAATATGGGATCCTGGGTTCTAGTCTGCTCTGTACCCATTTCACAGGTGGGGGAAAGTGAGACCAGAGAGGGAAGAAGATCCAGCTGCAGTCTTACAGTGAAAGATGTAAGGTGGGAACCCGGTCCCAAAGGCTTTGCTGGAGAGGAAGTGCCTGCTTAGTTGTTGGGCAAAAACAGGGGCCCTGGCTGGAGGTAGGTTGGGTAGGCCAGGGTCTCAGCTCTTTAGTGGAGGCTACACTTAGTGGCAGAGAAATATTTGGCTTCAGCCCAGCAAAAAGAGGTGCTATGACTCTCCAGAGGGCCGCTAAGGAGGAGGGAGACAGCCCCACTCCCAGCACCACATGAAATGGGAACCAAACGTGTAAAATCACATTCTTTGCTGGCATTTATGACTCATTTGGCTGCCAACCCAGGAAGGTCCTATTTTGAATCCATGCAGGAGTGCTCAGCATCAGGGGGCCAGCAGATGGGCAGGGGGCCTCAGAGCCATTCCCTGCAAGAGCTTCCTGGGCCACCCTGCAGATGAGGTAGCACAGAAAACCCACAGGTAGCGTCTGGGTCCCCAGGGCCGGGCTCAGCTTCATTTGTACCCTGTGGAGGAGTTAGCCACCCTGCCTTAAGATGCGACTCTGATGCTTTTGGGCAAGTCACTTCTCCAAGTGCTTGCTAAATGTCTCTGGGGTCCATCGCCTTCTGGGGCCATCCTCACCTCTCACCTGGGAACTGGTCTTCCACCTTCCACCCTTGCCTCCCTCACTCCAGTCTGTTCCCCACAGCAAGTACTGCCTCTAAAACCCAGAAGTGCTGTCTAATCCTGTCGCTCTCTTGTTTAAAACCTTCCTGTGGCTCCCCAGCAATCTTAAAATAAAGACCAAATCCTTCACCATGGGCCACTCATCTCTTGCTTTCTTACCTCCTCCTCCAAGGTACAGTGACTTTGACCACTTACTGCTTCCTCCCAACTCAAGACCTTTGCCCATGTTGTTCCTCTGCCAGAAACTTCTTTCCCTCCTGCCTTCACTAGATTAACTCCTGTGCCTGCTTCAGATCATGGCTTACTAACCACCTCCTTCAGAAAGCCTTCTCAGATTGCTACCCCCTTCCCAAGCTGGGCCAGACCCTCCTGCAGTAGCACTACTTTGCTCAGTGCTAGAACATGGAACCCTGTTTGCAGCAGGTCAGAAACCCATGGAATATATTTGCTCTTCCATGTTTACGTGATGATTTAATTAACGTCCAGGTCCCCCCACAGACAGTAATGGATGGGCTGGGCCTATCTCAATCAACATTGTGTCCACCAGCGTTTTAGCACAGTTACTGGTGCACTGTAGGTACTCAGAATGCTGGATGAATAAATGTCAAATGAACCTCCTCTTTTCTGAGACTCAGTTTCCTCATCTGGAAAATGGGGATCATGCCCACAAAAGCTCACAGGGCTACAGTGGTGATTTTAACAAAGTCTGTACAGAAGGTCTTTGATGAGCGGCAGTGATTTTCAGGGGGAAGACAAAGACCCCAAAGAAGACCCTGCCCTGCGAACTTGCCCCAGAAGGACTTCTCTGACCCTCTCTCTCCTCTGAACAGATTCAGTGAACACCAGGGAAAGCCAGCCTGTGAGTGGGCCGCAGCTGTACCAGACACTGATTAGATAGCAGAAGGCCTCCTCTTCCTGCTGGGGCCTCAAAGTCAGAAAACTCCTTAAAGTCTCCCATTGGTTGCATGCCCAGCACTGGGCTGAGCATTTTACATTATACCAGTACTTACTGATTTCATAGCTACTCCATAAGGTGGGCATGAAGCCGAAGGATTCAGAGAGGGAAGCAACTTCCCCAAAATTACACAAACAGTGAGTGAGTGATGGAGCCAGAGCCTGAACCTGGGTCTCCCCAACTCCCAAGCCCGGGTTATTTCCCTCTGCATTTGGCCGCCTTCCTTGGGAGCTTGTAAAGTATATTCACACTGTTCATTCATTCACTCACTCAGAAAACAAATATATGTTGAACGTTAACTATGTGCCTGCCACTAGCGACAAAGCAGAGAACAGGAGAGCCGTGGTCCCCACACCACTGGGGAGACATACGATAAATATGTAAGCAAGTAAATTAGACCATTTCCGGTTGTTATATGTGTTATTAAGAGAAAAAAAAACAGGTTAACATGTCAGGAAGTGGCCAGAGGGGTGAGCAGATTGCTTTGGGAGGGGACCTAAGAGGGTCTCTCTGAGAAGATGACACTGAGCTGAGGTGGAAAGAATGAGAATTTGTCAGAGACTGGGGAAGCCCTTTCCAAACAGGCTGGAATGAACTTGGGGTGTTCAGAAGCAGCAAGGCCAGTGCAGCTGGAGAGGCGGAAGGTGGGGAAGGGGGCGGGGGCGGGGAGAGGTGCTAGAGGTGGGCAAAGGCTAGATTGCACTGGGCCTCGAAGGGCTCGGTAAGAATTCTGTTCTAAGAGTAGTGGGCAGTGGCATGCGCTGGTCTGAGGTGTTACGGGATCCCTCGGGCTGCTGTGTGAAGAATAAGCTCCAAAAACGCAAGGATGGGAGGAAGGGTGGAGGGAGGCTGCCACTGCTTGGAGTCGGCTGGCTGGGACCAGGGTGGTGACATCAGGGCGGAGAGAAGTACCTGGGTTCAGGACACAGATGCTGGGCCCTAAGGTTATAAGAATTGGATGGGCGGGGAGATGGGCCTGATGGAAATCCCTTGCGGAGGCCAGAATCAGGGTACCCGGGCCCATTCTGTAGAGGAGGACCGAGGCCCACAGAGAGGTTGGGCTTCCCCAGAAAGGACTTGAGCCTGGGTCTCCTGACTCTAATTACTGTTGTCACCCTCCCACAGTGTTCTCTAACCCCTCATGATGCCCAGCAAAGCTTGTAGGTCCACCTCTGTCTGACACAGGTCCTCCTTGGCATCTCTGCCTAATATGGGACTCCGTGCGACAGAAGTACCTTCTCTGGGGCAGGGGCACATAAAGAGCCACGTCTGAGTCCTAGGTGTGGCACTAACCTGTTGTGAGGCTTTCTATAAGCCCAGTCCCTTTCTGGGTCTCAGTTTCTTCATCTATTAAATGAGGATAATAATAGTACCCACCTCAAAGATTTGCTGTGAAAAATGAACAATATGTATAGAAAGGCTTAGCATAGCCGGTCATGCACTTGGCGCTCAATAAATATGAGCTATTAACAGTGTCATTAACACCTGTCCACTGTCCCCTACAGACCTACAGAGCAGTGATGGGCCCGGCTGGTGCGGGATGTCCTGCTCCTTCCCATCAGCCCTGCTTTCCCAGCCCCACCCTGCTCATATCCAGAGGTTTGCAGGCCTATCCCACAGGGAAGACCAAGAGCTAGCCAAGGCAGGGTGGGAGGTGGGGGGTTCCTGGATGGAGCAGGAGCGGGGGCACCACTGGAAGCTGCTGTGTTTTTGGCCCAGGGTGTGAGGGGGAGTGGAGAGGGGCGAGAACACACACTCAGAAACACCGAGACCGACAGATGGAGGAGCTGAGGATGTGAGAGACGCAGACAGACAGAGAGAGACCCAGAGTCGGGGAGAGGATGAGCAGGCAGGGGAGGACAGCCGGAAAACTGGCAGTCTCACCGAGCCATGAGCTGAGCAATAGACCGGCAGATGGACCCAGCAGCCAAGAGACTGACAGATAGACAGACGACAGGCAGACTTGGTATCCAAGAGACAGACAGAAAGACAGACTGAAAAGCGGACCAGTATCCAAGAGGATAGGCAAGCTATCCTGATATTCAAGCGATAGACAGACTGATGTCCCTGGCCTCCAAGAGCAGACAGACAGACTTACACATGACCCTGGGCCAGACGACTAACAAATGGACATAGTATCTAAGAGACAACTTGACCCATAATCCAAGGTACAGACCACTGGACTGACCCAGAGTCCCAGGGTGAGACTGACTGACAGACAAAATAGATTGACTGACTGACAATAACTAAGGAACAGATAAATAAATAGGCTGACTCTGCATTCAAGGGATGGACACAATATGCTGAACTGAGCCACAGACAGAAGAGACAGTAGCTCAGGCTCTGAGGGTAGACGAAGGGACAGGTCCAGCTTGGACACAGGTCAGACCAGGTGCACGGGGACGGAGGCCCTGGCCAGAAACCCTGACCTCGTGCCAGAGACTCGGGGCAACCCAGGAACAAAGAACAGGAGAGAGAAAGTGTGACCCAGACACTGGGCCCAAAAGCTTCCCGGCTTCTCAGGGATATGGATCCCCTCTTCCTTCCCCATTAGAGAGGAGCCCCCCAGCCCTAGGGGATGCTGGGAGATTTCTGGGTCACAAAGGCAGCCACATCTGGGAGAAGAAAGTAAGCTGTGTCCATTTCTTGACCCTGCTGGCTGCTCACGGAAGTGGTGGGGTCCAGAAGGCACAGCCCTCTGGATCCTTGAGTGCAGGGATCTCACACCCTAACTGCTGGCTTCTCTCCTCTCTAGACTTGATTTTATTTGCTCCCAACCCCGCCTTCAACAACACACACTTTCTGTTCTTCCAGCTTCCTCCCAAACATGCTTCTTTTCTGAGCACAAGGCTGGGAGTTGGCAAATTAGATCCCAAATAGGCCTCTGAGCACCTCTATCTCCTCGCCTGAAAAACGGGCGGTGAGGAGAGTGGTAGAAGCTGTCTGTTAGGTTTGTTTGGCTCTGGCTCACGCTGGCCTCTGGCAGCGTAAGGGTGGGAGCTGTCAAACTTGGCCGGGCCCGACCAGGCTGAGGAAAGTCAGGGAAATCTTCCTGGAGGAAGAAGGACAGAAGTAAGTCGGTGAGGACAGGAGTGGCCTGCGAGGTGTCCTGGCTCTATGCAAACTCAGGCAGGGCAGCCCCGGGGCCTCCAGGGTCAGGAGTGAGACACATGCAAACACATTTATTCATTCAACATACATTTATTGAGTGCCTACTGGATGTGCTAATGCTGGGGACACAGTGGTGACCAAGACAAAAAAGGTCCCCACCCGAACAGAGCACAGTGGTTAAATAGAAAAACAAATGTGTAAATTAATACATGAGGTCGTTTTATAGTGCACGTTAAGAAAATAAGGGAGGGCAATGTGACAGACTAGAGTGATCTGACAGAGCGGAGGGGCTGACATGGGCCTGGTGACCAGGGAGGCTGCTCTGAGAAAGTGACGCGGACGCTGATCAGGAGCCAGCCACAGGAGGGTCTGGGGAAGAGGTGTTCCAGGCAGAGTGAGTAGCAAGTGCAAAGGCCCTGAGTCAGGAACGAGTTTGGCTGGGTTCGAGGAGGCTGGGGTGGGGGTGGGCATCTGGAGCGCTGAGAACAAATGAGAGTGCTTTAGGAAGAGAAGGGAGAAATAGGCAGGGCCAGAGGGTTTAGGGCCTTGCAAGCCAAGGGGAGACGCTTGGATTTTTGTTCCAAGTGTGGTGGGTGACCCTTGGAAGGTTTTGAGAAAGGGAATGACATCTCTGACAGGTTTTCAGACTACCCTACTGGTTGCCATGTGGATGTAGAGAGCCCACCAAGAAGGCGGCAGTGACAGTGGCCTGGACCAGGGTGGTGGCATTGAGAAAATGGATGGACTGGGGATGCCTTTTAGGGGAGAGCAGATACATCCCCCCAAGGCTGCCTTCCTTCCCCTGAGACAGAACTTCCTTCTCTGGGGGTGGCATCAGTCCCATTTGTGGTGAAGATCAATTTCTTCCAATCTCCTTTCAAACAGAGTGGAATGGGGTGGGCTTCCTGGAGGAGGTTTTAAGAGAGGCTGCTTTGTGAAGGAGGAGCCAGAGGCCTCTATCCAGCATATGCTTCTCCCCCTGCTCCCCCCACCCACCCATGTGCACATCCCTCTGCAATTTACAAATGCTCACAACAAGGAAGAAAATGAGGCTCCGAGAGGAAGAGAGAGTACCCACGGCCACATAACATCCAGGGCAGGGCTGTGCAACTCCCACAAACTCAACATATTGCCATCTTGCCTCTCTGATCCTGGAAGAAGGAGCTGTGATGGAAGGAGGAGGGCGGTACTGACCCCTTGTTAGAGAAAGTGAAACTGAGGTGCAGGGAAAACAGTCCTGGGCAGGGCTGTTTTAAGACCTCCGCATCTATCAAGCGTATTAAAATGCAGCCGTAGCAAACATCAAACGTATATTCTATATAGCCAGATAAAAGCCAAATTGCCGTTGACTGCCTGGTATCATGTTCTGTTCTGCAGACATTTAATTAAACATTTATTAATTTTGATTCTGCAGTTTTTCCCTGTGTTTTAGAGCCAATTTCTTTTTTCAGGCCTCAAACATTTTTCTAGGCCCCTAAAAACCTTGCAGGCCTTTGGCAGTGAGGACGCAGCGTGGCTGGCAGGAGCAGCCGCAGATTTTGGTGCTCTTGCCAAAGCAGGCAGAGTATTGTTGAACCCCAGCCTTTCAGCCCCAGACTACCACACAATCTTCCTACACTCCCTGCTGACCCCATGTTTGCGGGCCTCAGAGGCCTTCTGCCTTCCCCTCCCCCTTCCCTGCTCTGGCCCACTGTGGTCCCGGGCTGGGTGAGTCCTTTGTCTGTGGTTAGTGGGCATGGGGCTTTGGGAGCTGGCAGGAGTGGGCGGGGAGGTGGGCAGGCAGCCTGTCAGGTGGTGATGGATGCTGGCTGGGCCGGGGCCTCCCTCATGCTGACCAGGGCCAGGAAACAGATGGTCTTCCAGCCTGAGAGAAACTTCCAGGGTGTCGCCCTCCCCCAACTCCCCAGGCCCCTTCACATTGGACCAGCTGGTCTCTCCTTCCTGTTCAAAGCCAGAGCCATGGGAATGGGGAAGGGAACTGGGTTGGGGGAAGATGCAGGCTGGAAATGGTGGTCTGTGCTCTGGGCCCTCTGGAGCTGGGGGGGCCATCTGGGTCTCTCCCTAACTGCCCCCCCACCTCGGGCCATCTCCAGTTCTGTTCTCTTCCCCTCCTCTGTGCCCTGTCTTAGCTCAGCCCTGTCATTTCAGGCCTGGACCAAACTCCAGCCTCTCCTGGCTTTCCTCCAAGCCAGCCTCCAGAGCAAGCTTTCTAAGCCACTGAGCTTATCACATCACCCCTGATTCTGGGATAGAATTCAAATTTAGAATAAAATATGAACTCTTCAGTCCAGAATTTGATGCCCTTCACAATTCTAGTTTTCTTATATCCCTGTGATGAAAACCCTACCCTCCAGGCCTGCAAACCACTGGCCATTCATTCCCCTAAAAGGCCATGTTCTCTCATGCCTCTATGCTTTTGCTCAATGCTTCTTCCACCTGGAATGCCCTTGCACTACCTGTGTGCCTTCCAACAGCTGCCCGTGTTTTAAAACTGAGACCAAATGTTTCTTCCTCCAAGAAGTCTTCCCTGGCCCCCCTCAACCCCCAGTTAAAGTTACCCAGCTCTTCTCTGGATTCCACAGCATCTTAGAGCATCTGTTTCAGCTCTTACTTTGTCTCCCTCCCATGGGACACTTAAGGGCACAGGATGTGCCCTTAAGAGCTCGTGGTTAGAATATACTCGCTAAGTAAATGAACCATGCCGGCTGCAGGGATCCTTATGTGGGGCATAGGTAGGGGCCCAGAGAATGAACGTTACGAGGAGACAAATTTCTGCTCATCAAAGAAACACAATCTGTGTGAAGCTGCTCAGAAGCGGAAGGCCCTGCCCCAGGAGGTGGGGACTCCCTACCATGAAAGTGCACAAGCAGAGAGTGTAAATGCACGGGGCCGGGAATTGCTAAAGGCATTTCAGCATTGGATGGGAGAGGTGGACTGAGGGACCAGGGATGGGGACGAGAGCCCTGAATGGGGTATTTCCAGCCACATTTTCAGGAGGGAGTTTGGATCCCAGAACGTTAGCTCTGAAAGGATCTCCAGAGTCATCAAATCCATCCCTCTTGTTGGCAGATGGAGAAACTGAGGCCCAGAGACGGTCACACCATTGCTGAGACCGGGATACTCACTGGGGAAACTCTGGGTCTGTCAGCTCACCCCAAATTCCAGGGAGCACTGTGTTCCTCCCTTGGGCTGGCAATTCACAATGGAACCCCATTGGCCTCCAATGGAGGGCACCTTCTGATCATGTCAGCCCTTTGTAGCTGGGAAATCCCTGTTTCCCCAATTTGTGATTCTGGCAACAGAGGCACTGAATCTGCTGGGATTTTCTCCCCTGCTTTCTGGGGAGATCCCTTCAAGAGGAATCATCTTTGGTTTCAACAAAGGGCGTGCCTGCCCCCATGAATCAGGGAATTGGGGGTTCTGGAGGCTAGGGTCTGTGATGGCAACAGCCAGGGGTGGAGCTGCTGGGCAACGCACCAGGGCAGGGAGGGGGAATCAGACCCAGAGATCTGTGTGGACAGGTCCCTTGTCACCCAGTGGACACTGCACTTTACAGCTGCATAGTATCTTCTCGTCCATTTCATCCTCAAAGCCACTTTGGCAGGGATTAACTAGGGCTCAGAGAGGGTCTTCTTGCTCAAGATTACACAGCAAAGTCAGAAATTGAACTCAGGACTTCAGGATCCCTTCCATGTCCCTTACCAGGTTCTCATTCAGTGAAACGAACTTTCAATCATTCACACATTCATTCATTCAGCCAACACACAGATCGAGGGAGCATTGACGGTGTGCTAAGAATTGAAGATGCAGCAGTTATCAAGCTGACCTAATCATTCTCACAGAGTTCACAGTCTTGGGGAGGCAGATGCATAAGCAGGCACTTACAGCCCACTGTGAGAAGTGCTGGGTTGGAGGGCAGCCTACACTCCAGGAGGAGTGTGGGAGGAGAAGCCCCTACTCCAGGTGGAGAGTGGTCAGTGGAGGCGTCTGGTTGGAGTCATGTTTATAAGCTGAGCCTTGTGGGGGGAAAAGCAAGAGTAATCCAGGTTGGGGGCTGGAGTGGAGCGGGGTACAGGACAGGAGAACAACTGTTGCAAAAGCCCAGTGGTGAGGGGGAGCATTGTGAGCTGGAATCTGACCTGTGCAGAGTAGCTGGAGACAGGGAGTTTGTTGGGAGAAGTGACATGAGAAGCAGCAGCAAAGCCTCAGATGCCAGGGGATCTCCAAACAGCTTCCCGGTGCCCTGTGGGGAGAACTGGGCACTCAGAGGTGGGACTGGGAACGGGCCAGGAAGCTGCTGGTGGCAACAGAACTGGAGGCTGGCACCAGGAACTGTTCCTCGTGTGGGCGAAGTCTTTATGGCATACAGGGAGAGGCAGAGTTGCTTAACGGTTAGAAGGGTGAGCCCTGAAGCCGGGCTGCCTGGGTGTGAATGCTGGCTCCCTTGCTTCCTAGCTGTGCGACCTTGGGTCTCAGTTTTCTCCTCTATAAAATGGGGGTTAAAAATGACAGCGTTCCAAGAACCCTGTGAAGAAAGCAGGCCCCAATGTGCCAGAGGAATAATGTTGATGAGAATGCTGTAGTAAGTAAGCATTTACTTTGCATCACTGCTTTAAGCTTAGGGGCCCACTGGGAGCTCCCCAACCACAACCCCAAGGAGTTCATTGATCCTTTCAAAATGCCCATTTTATGTCTGTGGGAATAGGCTCAGCGCAGTCAGTGATTTGCCCAGGGCTACACACGTCCACCCTTGCCCTTTGCGCTTGCTGGGTGGCAAGGGGCGGGTTGGGAGTGGGTGCCTGAGCATCAGCACCGCGTCCCGGCAGGTACCTGCGCACCATGTACCTGGGGCTGCAGAGCCGCTGGCGCGGGGAACAACTCCGGCGCCACTTCTACTGGCGGATGCTGTTCGAGAGCGCCGACGTGAGCATGCTGCGCCTTCTGGAGACCTTCCTGCGCAGCGCGCCGCAGCTCGTGCTGCAGCTCAGCCTCCTGGTGCACCGCGGCGGCCGTCCGGACCTGCTGCCCGGTGAGCCCCGCTCCCTCCGCCCTTCCTGCCCACTCCACCCTCCTCGCTCCGGCCTCCGGGCTCCGGGGACGGATTCCCCGCACCCCCAACCTGAGCTCACTCACCTTCAGTATTCAGTATTCTGACAACCCCACGTGCCAATGCTCGGAGCTTCAAGCCCCCCTGGGGATGGCCTGTGCACCCCCTCACCCCTCCCCACTCACTGTCTAGGTTGTGTAGGCCTGGCCCCTTCTACTCTCACCCCTCTCCGGGCCTCCCCAATGGCCCACTTACTCTCAGTGTTGGAAGAGACCTAGCCCCTCCATTTCTTCGCCTCCTCTCAGGCCCCATTCGGCCCTTCCTCCCTTCCCTGTTATCAGGACAGACCAGACCCCGTTTCTGCCAAGTCCAAAGAGGCCCTTGATCCCATCACCACACCTCAGGCCCTCCCCTGCCCCCTTCATTCTCCAAACTTCCCTGATCCCAGCCTACATCTCCTGGGACCCCCTGTCCATCCACCCTCTCACTGCTCTCCAGCCCCTGGCAGCCCCTCCCAGGTCTGGCTCTGGTTCCATCACTCACCTCCACCTTACCCCTTCCCTCACTCCAACAGGCCAGGCAAACCGCTTTCATGTCAGAGAAAGGCCACATTCCCTGTCTCCCGGGCTCCCCATGCTCCTCCCACCCAGACTCCGCCCAGCCCACCCTCAATGTCCTGAAAGATTTGATCACCACCTCTCAGGTACTGGGCCCCCATCAAAACTCTCGCCACCCTAGATTTGCTTCCCATCCCCTCAGCTGTGCTCAGGTTCCCAGCCCTCTTCACAATCCAATCTCATCCTGCTTACCTACAGCTTCTAATAGTCCCCTCCTGGCTCCTCCATGCCCTAATTGTGACCCCCCCCCAACTCTTTACCTCCTTTTCCACTCCCAGAGTCCTACACCCTAATTTCCCACCTTTCCACCAAGCCCCTGAACCCTAACAGTCCCATACTAGCAACCTGGGTCTGACCCTTATGGAGACCCGAACCACCCACCTTCCCTTTCCTTTTACGCTCCTACCCCTGCAGAAGTACCCAGCTCCATCCACTCTTCCTCCCCGCATCGTCAGTCTTGAAGACCACCCACTAAGACCCTCCCCATACCCTGCCTGATTAATAGACCCTTCCCTCACAGGCCTCAGAACCCAGCTCCTGACCCAGAACCCTCCCCTGTACCCAGCCCCCAACCCAGACCCACCCCTAACCCAGCCCGCCCCGCCCCGGCCCTGTCTCCACAGCCCTCTCCACCTCCGCCTCACTCGTGTCCCTGGCCTGGACACTGGCCTCCTACCAGAAGGTGCTGCGGGACTCCCGAGACGACAAGCGGCCACTGTCCTACAAGGGAGCAGTGGCCCAGGTGCTGTGGCACCTGTTCACCATTGCGGCCCGCAGCCTGGCCTTTGCGCTCTTCGCCAGCGTCTACAAGCTCTACTTCGGCATCTTCATCGTGGCCCACTGGTGCGTCATGACCTTCTGGGTCATCCAGGGTGAGACAGACTTCTGCATGTCCAAGTGGGAAGAGATCATTTACAACATGGTAGTGGGCATCATCTATATCTTCTGCTGGTTCAATGTCAAGGAGGGCCGCAGCCGCCGCCGCATGACCCTCTACTACTGCATTGTCTTGCTGGAGAACGCAGCGCTCACGGGCTTCTGGTACTCAAGCCGCAACTTCTCCACCGACTTCCATTCGCTCATCCTGGTCTGCGTGGTGGCCTCCAGCTTCGCACTGGGCATATTCTTCATGTGCGTCTATTACTGCCTCCTGCACCCCAACGGGCCCATGCTGGGTGCCCAGGCACCTGGCTGCATCTGCCCTGAGGCCTCAGAGCCCTGTGGCCCACCAGCCGACGCCGTCACAAGTCCCCCGAGGTCCCTGCCGAGGACTACAGGCACTGAGCGGGATGGGGCCTCAGTGGGGGCCGAGCGTGCAGGGACCCCCACACCACCTGTCTTCCAGGTGCGGCCCGGCTTGCCTCCCACGCCAGTGGCCCGCACCTTGCGGACAGAGGGGCCTGTCATTCGGATTGACCTGCCTCGTAAGAAGTACCCCGCATGGGATGCTCATTTTATTGACCGCCGGCTCCGGAAGACCATTCTGGCGCTGGAGTACTCCTCGCCAGTCACGCCCCGGTTGCAATACAGGAGCACGGGGACCACCCAGGAGCTGCTGGAGTACGAGACCACCGTGTAGGCCACAGTTCCCCCCGCCACAGGGGTGGACTTGGCTCATCCCACATCGACCACAGTGTTGAGCCTGGCATTTCAGGGCCACCAGGCTATGGGGACGTGGGTCTGTTGGTACAAGGGTAGAGTGGCCCCACCTTTGGGTTCTTTCAGGGGAGGGGCGGCCTGGTGGAGGCCCCAGCCCTAGGCTATGTTTTAAGCCCTGTGGCCCAGTTTCTAAGCCCCCCTTGGACCAGGGCCCTGGGAATTAACTGGTGCTACATTCCTCATGAGCTGCCCTGCTTTCACGAAGGCCTCCATACCACCTCCGGTGCTGGGGACCCCACACCTTCCCCACTGCCTGGAGTTGCCCACACATCACCTGTGGTGGACCTGTCAGAGAAGGGCGCTGTCTGGGGTCCGTGACCGAGGCCCTGTGCTCCTGAAGGGGTGCTGGGGGTGGGATGCCTCCGCAGTGGGAGGAGGTCTCTGAGGATGAAAGAGGCTACAGAAGATGTGGGGTGAGGCGGGGGCGTCTGGTGGACAAGGTGGGTTCAGTTCCTGTGGACCCAAGGTCTGGAGCCTGGGCCAGAAAGGAATTAAAGGAGGGAGTCGGGGTGGGGTGGGGAATTGGGGGTGGGGGGCAGAGAGTACTAGAGCTGAAGGGGAGGAAGGACGCTGAGACATCTGAGGGGTTCAGCCTGGCCGAAACAGGAAGGGTAGCAGACTTGGGGGAGGGGAACCCTTGATGCAGAGCACACGGCATGTTCCTCAAGTGAGCTCCTCCAGAGACAACCTCTGTGTGGGCCCTGTCGTGGTTGGGGTCCCGGACACCTGCAGTGAGACGTTTCCAGAAGCCTTGCTTTGTTCTAGGTGAGCACCCAGAACATGTCTTGTAGAAAAAGGTCTTGAATGCAACAGATAAAATGTCTGGGAAGACACTCCATCTGGGCTGGATCGTAGATGAGGTTCTAGCACACTGAGCAGAGGGACTTCTTAGAGAGCATTCCCAGTTCTGCATGAAGTCCTAGACCACTGTCCTAGGGAGCCGCTGATCTGGGTTCTGTTGTGAGGTGAGTGCACTGGAGCCTGCGGCCGTACCCTGGGGAATTCTGGCCCCTGCCACGGTGGTAGTGGAGGGCCTCGAGGACCCCGTGGGGTGTTCTAGGAACAGGCACTCCAGTTCTAGATTTCCGGGGTTCGTAGGAGTTCCATGCTCCTGTCCACCTTGGTCCATAGCCATCTTCCCAAGAGGAAATTGTCCTTGGGAACCCCTGGCACATTCCAGCTGCCGACTGGCTTCCAGATATAAAAAATGAGTCTGGGGACGTGATATAAATCTTGGCTCTGAGCCACCCTGCTGATGTGGCTCCCTTAGGCAGCAGCTGGGAAACTGTTTTGTTTTGCCCAACCCTCTGGGACTTGTGGTCCATTCCCGTGTCCCAAAGACCCCATGGTGCCCATGACGTCATTCATTCAGGGCCCCTTTTCTCCACCTGGGACAGCCAGTCTTGGATAGAGTGGGGAGTGTGGGAGTAGGCAGTCTATGGGGGGGGCAAAACTTCTAGGCAGAGCTTAGAACACCCCCACCTTGTCCCCACTCCCCCATGGCACCTAAGGTGTGTTCCCGGTAAGGGGCACAGCAGATGATGTTAAGGCCACCTGCAGACCTGGGCTGGGGGTGAGGTGGACCATGAGAATCCTAGACTATGCAAATTAGGGGAGCATTCAGCCCTCTCTGGGTCAGCCTCCCTGGGGTGATAGATGGGAAACTGAGGCCCAGAGTGGCAGCTGGTCTCACAAGGTCCCAGGCTCCTGGCCATTCCATCAGATAGTGATGGGTGATAGTGAGCGGGCTGAGGATGCAGGGAGAGGGCCACACTCAGGGTGCTGGGAGACCCCAAAGGCAGAGCGGACAGGACCACCCACGTTACACACACACATAGAAGCACACATCACACCTGTGACACAAGTCACCTCACGCCCCAGCACACACGCCGAGATGGTGTGTGCATCCCTCCCCCGAACACAAAGAATGCTTTTCCCTCCTTCTGCTTCCCTGATCCCTAAGAAGCGTTAGGAACCGGGCCTCAAGGTGACAGGTGGTGGGGGAAGCCTGAGGCTGTCCCAGACCCCGCTGTGGGTCCATCCAACCCCCTTGATCTGCCCAAATCAGTCTTTGGAGACCAAGTTTCACGGCCAGCTCCACACCTGTTGAAGCCCTTTGTGATATGGCTCGTGCAAGACGTGGACCCAGATCTGCCTGTTTCCCCAGGGCTGACTGTGCTGGGAGTTTCCACCCCGTCTTGTTTCACTTAAACTTTCCGCTGCTTGCAGCTTCCCTCTACGAGAGGTGTTATCAACCCATCCTCCAGAGGAGGAAACCGAGGCTCAGAGATGTGGCATGAGCATCACCCTTGCAAGTTATTTTACTCCCCAGTGTCCTGGAACGGCCCCTACGGCTGCCCCATTCTCCAGCACCCTAAAAGGGAAAGTTCAAAAATATCTTTCCTGGGAGCTGCGAGTTCTTCTGGCTCCAGGAGACACCAGAGAACAGAGCTAAGACCGAGCTGGCAGTGCTGAGGCATGGCTTGAGGCTCTCAGAGAAGCCATGGCCACATTTTTGGACCTTACTCCATCCCCAACCCCCTCATCTTGTCAACATCTTGTCAACATCTTGTCAATCCCACAAAACCTTCCCTCAGAATCTCTGCATGCCAGGACATCGGAGCAGCAGAAATGGCCCTCGGAGAGGGCTGCGGGCACCTCCTCCTGCTTCTCACCCTCAGGAAAAAGTTTAGCCCCTCCACCCGCCAGGGACTCAGGACCCCATCCCTCCCAGGCCTGAGGTCCCTCTTCACCAGCCCGCCCTCCACTTCCTCTGGCCCCTGCCAGTCCCCTTGTTTCACTAGGTTAGAGAAGTCACCATGGAGAAGGGTACCGTCCCATTCGAGCTGTTGTTTTTTGCATTTGTTTCTGTGACAATCTACCTCAGCCAGTCTCTTCCCCCCCAAAACTGGGTCCCCTGAATCCCTGGCTCCTGCTTCCCATATTATACTCCCTACCCCAGCCTAGCTGCTCAGTCGTCCCCAGAATCCCTACGGCGTCCTCACGTGAAAGCAAGTTCCAGAACCACAGTCCAGTGGAGCCCTGGGGGTCCCCTGAGCCACCTGCCCTTCCACTGCAAAGGGGAAAAGGAGGCCCGAAGAGGGCCAAGGACTTGCCCAAGATCACACGAAGTCAATGGCAGAGTAAGGCTTTTCCTGGAGCTGAGACATAGTTGGGTCCGTCTCAATTTTTCCAGGAACAGAAGAGAACAGGGGGGTACCCAGAATGCTCTGCCCTCAGTATCTCCATCCCCAAGAGACCCGTGTCCCCATTCCCAGGGCAGACTTCCATCTCAGTTTTCTTGAACTGATCCCTCCTACTGACTGTGCTCCCCGAGCCTCTCCAGGCACCACACACTCCTCCTCATACCTCCACGCACTGACGTACCACGTGCCTTGTAATCGCAACCCCGGTTAAACAGCGCAGACCTCCGCCCCGCCCCAGCAGGAAAGGCTTTTTTGGTTCCCTCCTCTCATCTGCCTCATCCCAAAAATCCGCCTTTGCCCTAGCCAGCTCCCTGCTCTACTAGTGTCCCACAGGGGTGTGTCACCCATGAGAGCTGGAGGAAGCAGAGGGCAGGGAAGGCAAGGCCTGGGGAACGTCCAGGTCTCAGGGTGAAGGTCAAGGCGGCTGGGAGTATCCAGGGAAGGTCTTGCCTGGCAGCCCCAGTGCCCTTCTAAGGGCCAGTGTTCCGCAGGTCCTCCCCTTGGAGCTCACCTGACCTTGGAGTTGACAGAAACCTCAGACAGTGGGGGGAGGTTTTCTGGGGAAGGGTGCAAATTCCAATGCCTTCAGGTAATGCACATGAGAATGTGGCAAACAAAAGAGTGTGTATCCCGCCTATAGGCACCAAAATTCCTGATTTTTGAAAAAGCAAGTGCTGGCCAAACTAAACACTTGATATTTGGGCCATGCGCCACCAGTTTGAAACCTCTGGTTCAAAACCAGAACATTCTGTGGAGCTCTACAGAGTCTGGACACCCCTCTGAGGAAGTGAAGGACAGAGGCCCTGCTCCCTCTGTGACTTTTCTAGTCCAACCCTAAACTCTCACGGCCCGGCCACCTGAGGTTTGGCCCCACTGCCCTCTCAGTTGAAAAAGCAAGGGAGGTTAGGGTGTCCCCGGGTCCCCGATTTAGGGACCACCATCTGATAAGGGCTACAGACCCCTCCAGTGCCTGAGCGGGCTAGTTTGGGGGCTAGGTTTTCTCTAATGGGGGGCCTCTGGGTGGAGGAATCTATGTTGGGTTGGGGGAAGTCCACAGGACGAGGGCTAAAAGCTGGAATCCATCTGCTCCCATCCTGTGCCAGGCCCTGCCATCCTTTGTCCCCTGTCTCCCGTCCAGGTAAAGCTGGAGCTAGGGCCTGCAGGGGGCGGAGCTATCGATTTCTGTACCAATGTGCTTTGTGATTCGCGTGAAAGAGACTGAGTGCCAAGCCACTAGGGCAGCAGTGGAGATGGGGCCGGAGTACCTCATCCCACCAGAGGGAAAGGTACTTTCTGGAGATGGAGGGAAAAGGAACTGTATGTGCCCTTCTGTTTGGGGAGGAGCTAGGACATTTGTGGGTTGTTGGTTGCTTCAGGTTGAGGCAAGAGGAGGAAGAGCAAGGCATTGTGAAAGTGGGAGAAGAAGGCTCCTTCTGGGATGGCCTGGTTCCTGGAAGCAGAAAATTCCCCAGGGAAAGAGGAGCAGTCCCCTGTGCCTGGCCCTCTTCACCCTTCCCTTCTCACTGCAAGGAGGGGGCTGCCCTCCCCCCAGTAATCCTGGCCTTTATTCTATGCACAATCACTGTAAGGGCACCCCAGGCCAGGACGAAGGGGTGAGGGCCCCGAGGCACCTGCAATAATCCCAGAATGGAGGGTAGCCTGAGACAAAAGAGGAAGAGAAAGGCACCACACCAGACATGGATATTCCTCCGTCTCCCTTTGTCACCAAGTCTCAGACTCCCAGCCAGGCCAGCCTCCACTGAGCCAGACCGTCAAACTTAGGGGGGGCTCGTAAACAAAAGCCCTCAACCCCTGGGTTTCCTGAACCAGTCATAAACAGCTGGAAGGGACTCGAATGATTCCCAGAGCCCCCTCTTACTATTTTCACCCCTGAGATCCTAGAGTTTGGGAGATTTTTTCTTTCTTCCAAACAAGCCTCAATTCTTGAAGAATAATTAATTTTCCCATATTAAATTAACTCAAGCTGAGCTTTTGATTGCAGATAAATGCTGCCAAGACCTCAAGTTAGCTTCTAGAGCTTGAGGGTTGGGGAGGAGCTGCGTTCTGTTGGAGTGTTTACACAATTCTCAATAGCACTAGTGGGCCCCCATTTCTGCCTCTGCAGACCAAGGCTTGGGGCTCCGGGGTGGAAATCAGTGGTTTAATCGCCCAGCATCCTGCTCTACTGCAAGGGTAGGCCCGGAGAGGCAGCCAGCCCAAGGTCACTCAGTGAGCTGGTGGCAGGCAGGGTGTTCCAGAGTGCCGCTGGGGCACCCCTAGCCCTGACCCCTCCACCCCAGCCCCCACTGCAGGAACCACTAGCCATGCCTGAGGGGCCGATTTCCCTCCTTCAGCACAATTCCCGGTGATTCTCCCCTCCAGATTCTCTCTTCCCTCCCAAATGGGCCCCCGCCCCTGCCCACTTCTGTTCCCTATACTGTTCCCTGTACCTGTCCGCCCTCCTGGTATTTACTACATCTGTGCCATCCTCAGTCCTCCACCCCCACTCATGCCTCTGCGCTTCCCCCAGGAGGGGGAGGGGCCCCAAGCTGGGCCTTCTGTACTGAGACTCTTTTGTACACCACAAACTTTTTGTATATTTTTAATTTTACTGCGACATGAGATATTAAAAGTCATTTCAGTACATGTCGTCTGTGTCCTATTGTTTTGCTGTTCCGGGCCAGAGGATGGAGACAGGGGAGGTGGGAGTGGGGAGGAAGGACATCCACCGCCACAGAGACTTGGGTGGGAGGTTGGGTTAGGTTAGGTTGTTACACACACACCCTGTTGATTGGACAGAGCCTCAGTCAATCGGTCAGAAAGAAGAGGGGTCCGTAAAAGTTTTAGGAATGATTTTCAAACTCTTCATTTTACAAATAAGGGAAAAAAATGGGGTGAGAGCTGACTTGCCAGAGGTCAGAGAGTAAGTCCATGACAAAATCAGGACCCAGGCTGAGGTTTCTAAAGCCAAAATCCCAAATATTTATTGAGTACCTACTATGCCAGGCACTCTTTCAGGCACAGTGAAGGGAAAACTAAAACAGACATGGTCCCTGCCATTATGGCGGTTCCATAAGGTCTCCGTGCCTCGGGGTTTCATCCTGTAATCCAGTGGCTCTCAAACTACAAAATGCATCAGAATCACTTGGGGTAGAAGGCTGTGTTTTAAATGCAGACTTCGATCTCCATAACCAGCAGGTGGATAGAGCCTGCCTGGGAATCTGCATTTAGAAGATTCTGGTGTAAGGGGCCTGAGGACCTCCCTTGGAGGACCGCTGCTTTAAAGCATCCTCCCACAAACCTGATCGTGACATTTCCTTGCTTTAGCACCTCCCGCGGCTCCCCAGGACTTTCCGGATGAAGGTCAAAGCCTGAAGACTTTTTCACAGGCTGAGCCCAAATTACCTGTTACACTTCATCTCCAACATTACCCTGTCAGGCGCACCCCCGCCCCCGCCGCTGCCCCCAAAGCCTCTCCAAACCACCCACCTTTCTGTTTCTGTGACACTCTTCTGGTTGCCACCAACGGCCTCTCTCAGCATTCTTTCATGCAGGTAGAGCCCCACTTTCCTAGAGGGCCCCATCCCAAGCGTTCAGGGAATGTATTCTCACCTACCTGGCCCCAAAAAGAAAGTCACCATTGCCCTAAGACAGTCGTTCTCAAAGTGTTGTTCCCAGACCAGCAGCACCAGGGAACTTGTTAGAAATGCTAATTCTCAAGCCCCACCCCAGACCCATCGAATCAGCCACTGTGGGGTGGGGAGCCGCAAGATTTTATAAGCTTTATAGGTGATTCTGATATACACTCAAGTTTGAGAACCATTGGTCCAAGATAATTCCCATGGCGGAGGATTGGTGGGATTAGGGGCATGTGACCCAATTCTGTGAGGCAGAGACCACTATGTGTCCCCCAGGGTCCACCCTTTTTTCCATAAAGGAATTTTTAGTGGGGCATATCCATGCAGGCTACATTTCCCAGCCTCCTTTGCAATATGCGCTGCCATGAAAACAAGTTCTGGTCAATGGGATACTAGCAGTAGAACTCTGGGCTCCTTTCAGATCATCCATTCAAGACGGGGGTTGTGCTCTCCCTGGCTCTGTTTGCCCTTCTGCTGGCGGGGCTGCCGCTGTGGGGACCGCCGTCTTGAAGCTGAAGCAAAATCCTAGTGGGGGCAGCAAGCTAGGTAGCCCCTGGGTCTTGCCTACACGGGGCCCCCACACCTGCCCTGGACTACCTTTGTGATAGAAGAGATAAGCTTCTATCATGTCTAAGCCACTGTTATTTAGGTCTTTGTAGCAGCCAAAATGTGTTCTGGCTAATATAGCTGGCCTTAGATTCCTAAGAGAAGTCTTTTGAAGAATTTCTGGGAAAGGTCTTCCCTCATGATAAAAACACACCGAAAGGAAAAACCCTTGGCTTCATCAAGGGTTGATGGCATCACAAGCCTAATAATAATAATCCTAAAGCCACACAGCCATCTTGCCAGCTGTATGAGTTTTCTAGGGCTGCCAAAACAAATTACCACACGCTGGGTGGTTTAAACAGCAGAAATTCATTTTCTCATAATTCTGGAGGCTAGAAATCTAACATCAAGGTCTCAGCAGGACTGGTTTCTTCTGAGACCTCTCACCTTGGCTTGCAGATGGCCACCTTCTCGTGGTGTCTTTACATGGTCTTTCCTCCGTGTACGCATATCCCTGGTGTCTCTCTGTGTGACCAATGTCCTCTTGTTACAGCAACACCAGTCAGATTAGATTAGAGACCCCTCTCTGGCCTCATTTTAACTAATCTCCAAAAACAGTCACATTCAGAGGCACTGGGTGTCGGTGCTTCAACATATAAATTTGGAAGACACAGTCCAGCCCATAATACCAGCAAAGAACAAATATAATGAGTTTGTGCCATATTGGAGCTGCTCAATTAACCAGCCCTGAAATCACCATTGAACTTCCTGTCCTTATTGTCTAACCACCTTTGATAGAATAGTCTTTTTTTTTTTTGCAGCCCAAAGCATCAGTAACTCAGGCACTGTGTTTGTCCAAGCTGTTCCCTATGTCTGGAGTGACCTTCCTTCTGTATGGCCTTCAAGTCTTGAGTGCCATGGGCTTGTTGAACAGCTCCTGATTCTGCCTTCCCCAAACTAGTCACTTGCCTCATATCAGAGTTCTTTACCTACGTGTGCGACTCTCTAACCAGGGCATTGAACACTAGATGCCACGTTCCCCCTCCTGTCCCGTGGTGGGCATTGCTAATCAGTCCCTATTTCGTGCTGGGAGTGGACCTGGTGTTTATAATCCTCTACACAGAGCTCTGGGCAGCCCCTGCCGCTCAGCTGGAGGCAGTTCAAAAGAGATGAATACTATTTGCCACAACTGCTGAGTCTTTGAGAGCAGGGACTTTGTTTTACTCATTTCTTTTATGATTCACAAGCTAATTTGAATAGTAAATGTTATCATTGTATTCTTCTGTTTCTGTTTAATCCCTGCGGCAGTCTTCTGAGGCAAACACCAGCGTTATCCTGCTTTTGACACATGAGGATTCTGGGCTCTGAGAGATGGACTAACTACCTGTTCAAGGTCATAGACATGTGAACCCCTAAGGGCCACCTGTCTCCACCTACTTCCACTGACATTTTCTAAGCACTTGATCTGTGTATGGCCTTGAGGTGGGCACTGCAGGGAATAAGACATAGATAGTTTGCTGTTTCTGGTGGCACTCAGAACGTGTCTTGTCCTATTGGAGGTTCCCAGCAGTTCGGTGATGGTTGCGGTCAGTCCAGGAATAATAGATGTCTCCATTTTACAGAGAGGTGAAACTGAGGCGCAGAGAGAGGAAAGGATTTGCAGAAACCAGCCATGGAGGTGCCAGAGCAAGAAACCACCGTGCATTTCCTGCTGCCACTTGGAGGATGGGAATCCAGGACTTGGTTAAGAGGTTAAGTGGGAGTTTTGATGTCAGGAACCATCAGGAATTGGGCTGCACAGCCCGGCCTCTTCCTGTTGGCCGGCAGGCTAATGGAGATCTTTCTTCCTGCTGCTGGGAGGTGGCAGGATGTAGGGGCGCAGGAGGGTGTGGCTGTGTGAGCTTGCACTAAGCAGCCTGGGCCATTTCCCCTCCCTGGAGAGGGGGAGAAAGGTAAGGGGGAAGGCTGGTAGCTGGCAGTCTCCTGTGGCCTTCACACCCAGAGGCAGTGGGAGTTCTGACCTTCTCTCCGATGGGCACTGGCCTGGCACACCCGTGCTTTCAGAAAATCTTTCAAAACTGTCCTATGCATTGTTTGGCGCCTGCGCTTCACAATCTCCAACCACTTTCTCATCCAAGGCCTGGTGTCTTTCTTGCTACATCTCTGACTGCAGGGCAGGGCTTTGGGATTATTGTTCCCATTGGAAAGATGAGGAAGCTGAGGGCCAGAGAGGTTATAATAAGCAACCTTCCCTGGCATACAGCAAATCTCTTCCAGAGCTGGGTCTCCAGAACCCAAGTGTCATGGCGAGGGGAGAATGGGTCAATCAGAACCTTTCCGCCTCCCTTGGGTGGGGCATGCAGAGTGCAAAGGCCCTAGAGGTAAGGAACGAGGTTTTGATCCAGACCAGGCAGAAATCACAGGTCCTCCTCTTATTCACTGTGACCTCCCCAAGTCAACCTCTGCAGTTGGACCTTTTAAAAAAAATCTGTATAGTGAGTATAGTAATGCAACTCAATGTTGTGAGGAATGAGTGAGATGAAATACGTGAAGTGCTCAGCACAGACCCACAAAGGGCGCCTTTTACTGTCTCCCAAGAGACAGTAAAATAGCCCAGCACACACGGACACATAGATAAGTAAATAGTTAATATTTATTGAGCGCTTAATGTGTGCCAGGAGCTCTTCTAAGTGCATCTAATCCTCTCAAGGGCACTGTGAGGTCAGACTAGTATGTGCCCATTTTACAGACAGGGGAAATGAAGCACCAGAGGTTAAGGGACTTGCCTGAGGTCATAACCCTTGTAAGTGACAAAGCCAGGATTCCAGTTCAGACAGCCTGTGTCTGAAGCCCATGCAAGACTGCCTCCCTTAAATAGAAATAATTAATCTTTAAAATCACAGCTTTTTTTGACATATTATTCTATAGTTTACGAAGCATTTTCTAACCCATTCTTTCATTTAGTTCTCACCACAGCAGCCCAGAGAGGGAGGCAATATTTACCCCAATTTAAAGCAGGGAGGGGGAAACTGAGGCTGTGAAAGGGGGAACTAACTTGCTTTGCTAAGGTCACACAGCAAGGTCAGTGGTAGAAGTGGGGGTGAAATCTGGGGTTTTCTGACTCCAAGTTGAGGAGAACCTTCCTTTCCCAGCCTCACTCAACTCCTAAGCCCCCTCAACAGCCAGCTCTGGCTGGAGGCCGTGAAGCTGTCTCCGCAGGTCAGTTCCTCTGGCTGGGCTCCCACCGTAGAGCTGAGGGGTCCCAAGGCTGCATCCCGCCCCCTCCACCTCTGCTCACTATCACACAGGAGGGGCAGGAACTCCAGGGCTGGTGGAGTTTCCGACCAGGCAGGAAAAAGAACAAAGGAACTGCATGGGGGGAGCAGCTGGAGGGGGCGGCCAGGAGGGCAGCAGGAATAGACCGCTGCACCATGGAATATGAAGTCAAGAAAGTGAAAAAGGTAGGTGGGAGGCTGGGAAGGACACGGGGCAGACAACTGTCCCCGGAGCTGCTGGCAAAGTGGGAAGCCTGGGGTGGGAGTGAGGGGCAGTGAGGGGCGTAAGTAGGGCCTCTCTTCTCATTTGGAACGACCTTCCTCCCCACCCTTGGGCAGGCAGACAGTGGAGTTCCAAACTCCCTAACCTGTCCTCCCTGTTCTCAGTGGCCTCTGCCATCCCTGGACTATGCAGACCCACAGGACCTTCCAGGGAAGCCCAGCCAGATTCCTTTGGGAGACACCCCCGACCTCCTTCCGTGGTGTTCCTGGGGGAATTCCTCCTGTGGCTTCTCTGACCGAGGGCCAGACAGACACCGACCCAATAATAATAGGTCTATTTCCCTGATCCTTACCCCCAAGACAGAAGGACCTCAGCCGGAGCAATTCTGCGCTCTAAGGCTTCCAATCCAGGCTAGAGACGCCTACCCTGCTCCCCCATGGGGTTTCAATCTAGCCTGCCCCTCCCCATCTTTACACAGGGCCCGCTCCTAAGGCTTATGTTCCCAAAGACTGGGCGCCGAGCAGCCGTTCGCAGCAGTGTGAGCCGCCGGCCCCTACACTCGATGCCCCTTTATCCCCCTGACTACCTCATCGACCCCCAGATTCTGCTGTGTGACTACCTGGAGAAAGAGGTCAAGGTGCGTGCCGAAGGAGGAGAAGGGGTGGGTCCAATCTTGGGGTGACGGTGCAGGGGAAGAAAAAGTTTTCCTTGACCCTCTTAGTGTCCCTGGCTGGGATTTACGGGAGAAAAGCGTACATATTTTATGCAAGTTTTACGTGTCCGAGGGAGCCTTCACTAGAGAATGAAAAGCCCAAGAAGTGACCAAAGCAGGAAGCTTTGATACCTTTTTAGACGGATAAACAATAAATGTGTGAAAAAATGACAAGGAAGAGGGGTTTGGGCTAAGACTAGTAAAGGGTGAAGAAGTAACAAGGGTTGTTTATGTAGTCTTCTCAGGCCTAAAACTGGTGATGAGGATGTCTGTTTCCTTCTTCCTGGTACAAAGAGGGCACCTTTCACACAGATTTATCTCCTGCTTTCAGGGGAAAGTTAGCGGGGTGGTCAGAGTGCTTTCCTCCAACTCCTTCAGCTTCAGTTGCTCTTAATAAGGTGCTGTATTTGAAGGTAGCATGTCCTGAATCCCATCCAGAGAGACCTTACCTCCCCTCCATTCCTATCCTTGACCAGCCCCGTCTCATACAAAGGAGACTCAAAGGGGAAAGGTCTGGGCAGCCTTGCCCCCCTGCCTTATGCTGTGGGCCCTCAGCAATGACCTGCATGTGCTCAGTCTCAGTGTTCCCAGCAGAACGTGGGGCTTAGAACCTACCCCCAGGGTAGTGCCAATGGGAGAGAGCACTGTGTACTAAAAAGCCACACCTCCCTGTGAGATTTCACTATAGTTGATGTTGTTGCTACTCAGTGTCCAGGTTAAAGGAGCCAACTCAGTTCAGCAAACCACAGGGGACTTAAACTCAAGGGCTTCTATTTCTTTCTTTTTTTAATTTTTGTTTACTGATATGAGAGAACAACATGAGCTTGTTGTTCCACTTATTTATGTATTTATTGGCTGCTTCTTGTATGTGCCCTGATGGGATCAAGGGCTTCTATTTCATGAAGACCGTGAAGGAGCAGTGAAGAATCCTCACTACCCAAGGAAGGTTGATATGGGATTGAGTGTCAGATTTAGCAAAAACAGTTAAATTTGAAATTCAGACAAGCATTGAATGCTTTAAAAAAACATTTTTATTTATTTATTCTTAGAGAGAGGGGAAGGGAGGGAGAAACAAGAGGAGAGAAACATCCATGTGTGAGAGAGACATCAATTGGCTGCCTCTCACAAGCCCCCAACCGGGAACCTGGCCCGTAACCCCGGCATGTGCCCTGACCCGGAATCAAACTGCTGAACTTTTGGTTCCCGGGACGACACCCAACCCACTGAACCACACTAGTCAGGGCTGAATACTTTTTTTAGTACTAATCTATGTCCCAAATACTGCATGGGTTGGGGTGGGGGGCTGTTTTAAAACATATTTGTTGCTTATGTGGAATTCCAATTTAACCGGCATCTTGTATTTCATCCAAAAATCCCATGTGGAAGGAAATGCTAACAAACAAATCCATTTAGAATGTGGGGACTGAAATTTCATGCAGAATAAAAGGAAACGTTTGATTAGTGAGATTCACCTAAAAGAATAAAACTAAAAATAATGAAAAAAGTTAATTCTTATGTTGATGGAATAACATATGAGTTAAATGAGAGTTTTAAGTTATAACGAAGAATGAATGAAGAATCCATTTATCGATTCGGGGCATCATTTTTTCTGACAAAATTATACACTAGTTTCATACAACATTCGTTCCTTTTCATTTGACTTCTGCAACAAGATCGCAAAGAGGGTGAGTGACTTGCACAGTCAGTCAATCCTGGTGCTTGGGGTGGACAGAGCCGCTCAGGCCAAGCGGGAATTCATAGGTGGTCAGTTCTTTCAAGCGATTCCAGTGACTTTTGATTTCATCATAGCTGAATAACTGTGTTCAGGCAATAGAAGCTAGCAGCAAGAGTGTGGGCTCTGGTGTGTGGAGTCGCTCTGCCATTTCTAGTGATACACTTGTAGATTGGGCGTGTTACCTCCCTTTGCTTACCTTAGTTTTCTCACCCCCAAAGTGAGGATAATGAGCGAGTGTGCACGGAGCTCTCAGGACCGGGTCTGGCTTCTATGACTGGCTCAATAACAGCTCTTGTCAGGTTCTTACTGTTAATTCATTTATTTCTCTCTCAGTCTATCTCACTGTGTTAGTGAGGAGGTCAGGGTCCTCCCAGGCTTCAGAGCAACTTCTTTCTGCCCTTCTCCCACCATTCTCCCCACCCCATCCCGGTTTGCCATCCAGTTCCTGGGCCACCTCACCTGGGTAAACTCCTCACTGAACCCCTCCAGCCGGGATGAGCTCCTGCAGCTGCTGGACACCGCCAGGGTGAGCCTCTGGTGAGGGGAGTGGGCAGGGGCTGTCCCCTTCTCCCTCTCCCACCCAAGGACCCTGGGGACTCAGGAGATCCGACCCACCCCACAGCAGCTGAAGGAGCTGCCACTGAAGACTACACCGGAGCAGGACAGCATCCTGAGCCTCTCCGCTCGCTGCCTGTTGCTCACCTGGCGCGACAACGAGGAACTCATCCTTCGTATCCCCACGCACGAGATTGCCGCCGCCTCCTACCTGCAGGACGACGCACTGCACTTGCTGGTGCTTAAGACAGGTACAGCGCGTGGAGCCTGCAAGGGGACTGGGCCACGAGATGAAGGGGAGAGAAAAGTTTCAACGTCTTGTTTTGGGAATGTGTTTGACGTAGGGCAGGATTGAGGCCTGAGGCTGGATGATGAGGTGACGGAAAAGGCCTGACCACCCTAACCTACTACTAGGGTCAGGCCATGGCTGTACGCAGGAAGACCGAGCCCAAGGTTGAGGATGAAGAGTGGGAGGCCTAACTCACCATCCTGAGGCCAAGTGGTGAAGCCAGGGAAGGATGGAGAATCCAGAACCGTGCGATCCGGGAAAGGCCAATAAGTTAAAGGGCGTGGTGAAGAGGGCGAGGTGAAGAGGCCGTGGCCACAGCGCACTGAGGATAGGGAACTTCGGGCGAGGGGAGGAGTCTGACCTAGAGGAGGGACCACGCTCCGCTCCGGGAGCCGAGTTCGGAGCTAAGGTAGACTTTGGGAGATGTCACAGCTCGCCAATTTAGGCGCAGGGCCTGAGGCCAGGAGCGCAGTTGAGGGCAGGTCGTAATCTAAGGGGGGGACCCTGAAACCAGTGAGTCCGAGTTAAGGATACAGAGGGAAGGGACAGCCTGACCACCCTCAGGCCCTACGGCAAGGTCTGAGGCTAGGGGAGCGGAGGTGGGGTGGGGCAGGTGTGAATGCCCTGAGAAGCCAAAACCAGGGGTGGGGCCTGAGACCAGGGGCGGGGCCAGGCGCGGCTGGACAACAAGGCGGCACCCTCAGGCCGCCCGGGTGCCCTCTGGAGGGCGCTCTTAGCCCGATCTCCAGTGGCTGACAGTCAGTCACTCTGTCTCTTCTAGGTCTGGGCGTGGATCCGGTGCCAGCCGGTGTAGACGCCAGCCCCGGCGGGGCCGGTCGCGACACTGGCCCGCCGGGCGCTGCTCCCGAGAAGCGGCGGGTGGGCACCACGGAGCGGCGCCACACCATCTGCAGCCTGGACTGGCGGATGGCGTGGGGCGGGGGCGCGGGCGCGGAAGCCCGGGCCGCGGGCGGCGGCGGCGGCGGCAGCCTAGAACGCCAGCGCGCCGGGGCGCGAGCGTCCGGCAGCTGGGAGCGGCGGCAGACGTTCAGCGGCAGCTGGGAGCGGCGGCACGGTGGCGGCGGCGGCGGCGCGGGCAAGCTAGGTGGCAGCTGGGAGCGGAGGCAGGCGGGCGGCGGCGGCGGCGGCAGCTGGGAACGGCGCCACCCGGGCTCCAACCCTCTTGACCCACAGGATCCCAGCCCGGATGCCTACTGCAATCTTGTCATCCTGGCTGTGGCCAACAGGGTGAGCCCGAGGGCACCCCGCGCCCGTGCGCTCTGCCTCAGGGGCGAGTCAGTATGGGAGGGCGCCGCTCCTCACCAGCACCCCGGCCCAATCACCAGGTTGCTGGGCTCTACATTCGCTTCTTTCCTTCTCCCTTGTTCAGCCCTGCCTAGGATTTCGGGTATACCCGTGTGCTCATGACGCCAAAAGGCTTCTAAAGCCTAGCCCAGGACCCCTCCAGGAATCTTCCCCCTTGCTGTCCCAGTGGAATGAAAACTCAAAATGGCCCAAATAGACTTGATCTAATACCCCTCCAACCCTGCTTTTTGTCCAATATCGTCAATGTCCCCGCTACTTCAGTAACAATCAGGAGGACACTAATCACTGGCATGAATCGAGTTGCCAGCCCATGCCAGACACAGAACGAGCATTAACTTATGTCATTCTAACAGTAAGGTAGAGGCAAATATTCCGATCATCCCCATTCCATAAAGAAGGAAACCGCGGCCCAGAGACTAACATGTGCAAGGTCACACAAGAAGCAGGAGGCGATTTCAGCATTGGAACCCAGGGTGTTCAGAGCCTGTAGTCTTGGTGACTAGTTGGTCAGCCAAGGCAAAAGCCTTCCTGCCATCCTTTCCTCACCTATCCTCCCTCCACCCATCCTCCACATTCACCCTTGCTTTTATTCATTTGACTGTATTTATTGGGCTTCAACTTGTGCGAGGTATTGGGCTAGGTGCTGTAGCTACAGAGATAAATGAGATATATTTGGTGTCCTCCCTTAGGGAGCTCACAGCCTAGCAGACACCTTCAAACCCTCAGGCTTCGGAGATTTCTCTCTGACCCAGGCCCCCAGCTCCCTCCGTGTATGAACTGTGGTGAGCAACACACACGGTGCCTGTCCAGAGAGAGACATGGATAATAGTCAGTAAACTTGGACTCTGGAGCTGACTCGCTCTTCCCTGAAACACTTTCTCACTTGGTTTCCAACTCTCCCCCATTCTCCTGGTTTTCCTCTTACACCCCTGACTGCTCCTTCTCAAGAGCTGCTTCCTCCTCTTCTCTTCAGTCTCTTAAGTTTGGAGTTCTCCAGGCGTAGTCCTTGATCCGCGTCTCTCTTACACCCATTTCTAGGTGGTCTCCTCTGGTCCTGGGGCATTTAAAACTCGGAGAACTCCCTGAAGTTTCTCTCTCATCATCATATATCCCGACATGTTTTTGCACTCTGCTGCTTCATTTGAAGGTCTATGACATCAAACGCTGAGCTCCCAGTCGTTTCTCCTAAACCTGCTTCTGGCCTGGGTCTCCTTGTCTTGATTCACGGCAGCTCTGTCCTTCAGTTGCTCATACCGAAACTTTGCAGTGATTCTTGGCTCCCCAGTCTCCTTCCCACAACCCATATCCACTCTGTCAACAAATCCTCTTGGCCCTATTTTTAAAATATAACCCAAACCCGTCTGTTTCTCCCCACCCTCCACTGTCTCCACCCAGGCTCATGCCCCATCTGTAATCTGAATGATGCCGTCACCTCTCACGGGTTTGGCCCTTGCTTGCAGTCTGTCCCCCGCCACCCCACAGTCAGAGCAGTTCTAGTAACACTTAAGTCACATGATGTCAATGCTCAAAATCTTTCAGTGACTCCCCGTTTCACTCAGAATAAAAGCTAATGCCCTTACAACTGCTGATAAGGCCATCTACCTTATGACAGGGGCTCCAGCCACCATCCCCATTTCTTCTCTGGCCTCATCTCTTTCTACCCTCCTCCTTTATTTACTCTGCTCTAGACAGACTGGCCTGCTTATGGAGTGCAAGAGACCTGTGGGTTCTGGGGGGCTCACTGTTGTATCTCCTGCTCCTAGAATAGTGCTGTGCACATCATAGGTGCTCGATACATGTTGAATGAATGGATCAATTAAATCATATAATATTATTATACTTTGTGATAGGGACCATCAAGAAAATAAGCAGGTTGCAGTGATAATTAGGGAGGAAAGTGAGTTTGTGCCCTATTTATCTTAGCAGACTGTGAGGGTTTTAGGGTACAGATTTCATCTCATTCACCTCTGAGACGCCAGAGCCTGACCAAGTACCTGCCACACAATAGGACTAAATGGGAATTTGTGGAATAAATAAATAAATGAAAAGTTGTTTTTCAGGGGTATCTTAGTCTCTGCCTCTTGTCTGAAGCATCGTGGTCCCAAGAAGGGCACAGGAATTAGAGTCAAAAAACCTGGGTGCTGATATAACCAGTGCCCTGAGCCTGCTGTGCGAGCCTGGGCAAGGCACTTAGCCAGTCTAAACCTCAGTGTCTTTAATGATAAAATAGGGATCCTCTCTTCCCTGTCCATTTTGTAGGGTTATTGGAGGGCTCAATCCTGGTTTAATGATTAGTGCACTCTCCATCCCAAAATGCTTATCTGGGTTACATTTTAATTTACACCTGAGCTTTTTGTAGAGACACAAAATTGGAAATGCCTTAGTGGAGATGGTCTTTTCATCATTTATGGTCTTTCTGTGTCTCTTGCTTGAAGACATAAAGAGGTTGATTAAAGAAGCAAATTCTTCTTCAGATTTGCAGTCTCTAAAAAATTTCACCAAAGAACTTAAACTCCTTCTTTCTACCAGAGACCGAACTTTATGTATTCATCCTGTTTCCATTTTTGCCCTGGGTGCCAGGGAGCTCATATCTAAATATGGCATCTGGTAGTGTAGTAACTTTGTTGATCCTAAAATTGTTATACGCTTAATTCCTCCTCTTTCAACTAGGTATTAGGAGACCTGGGCTCTAGTCCTGGCTAATCACTGTACCTCTCTGGGTTTCAGCTTCCTCCCTGTAAACTGAAACAAATTAAGGTTTATTTTAGATAAGTTTCAGGAAGGTCCTTGAATTCCCCAGAAAGTGGGGGTACATGTATGCATTTTTCAGGGCAGAAGGGTTAGAATCATCACTGTATTCTTTAAAGGGGTCCAGGACCCAGAGAGTCGCCATTTTGGTGGGAAATAACTTTGGTGGGAAATATCCTCAAAGCTGATTTATCAAAGGCCTTTGTAGGTGTGTGTGTGCCTCTGTGAGCCCCCTCACACTGTCTTAGGAAGCAGGGGCATCCTGGTCCCAGGAGAGAGCCTGAGCTCTACCCTCCCCCGGGCCAGGATGCTGCTGAGGAGTCCTGCGCCCTCATCTGTCAGGTCTTCCAGATCATCTACGGGGACCAGAGCATCGAGTGCGTGGACCGGGCTGGCTACCACTACACGTCCACGCCCGAGCGACCGTGGCTCTGCAGCCGCAGTGAGTACTCCCCTCCTGTGAATATCCCAAAAAGCCCGGGGAGGGGGGTGCCCCAAGACTTGGGGCCAATGAGAGCTGTTAGTGGTTCTGATCTCTATTGCGATTACCGTATACCCCTGATATGGAGTTTTTAAAAAATGTCAGTTTTCATGGTGACCTCAAACCTAGCTTTTTCATAGATGTTCTGGTTATCAGATTCAGAACAAGCCCCTCACAACTGGACTTTTCTTTCTCCCTTTTGTGTTTTTGTTTTGTGTGGGGAGGGGTTGTGGTTTGTTGTCGTTTTTCTTCCTCATCTGGGGACATGCTTGTTGATTTGAGAGAGAGGGGAAGGGAGGGAGAGAGAGGGAGAGAAACATCGATGTGAGAGGCAAACGCACCCTGAGTGGGGGCCAAACCCACAGCCGAGGCATGTGCCCGGACCGGGAAACCAACCGGCACCCTTCCGCTTTGCGGGACAACACCCACCCCTGAGCCCCACCAGCCAGGACTCTCCCTTTTCTTTGCGGCATCCCTGCTTTTGCAGAGACCTAAGATTGTGCGTTGTCTGTTTACTAGCCCAATTAGGACAGTAGGTCAAAAGCAAGATTTGCTGACCAGTCCTTGAATTCAGTCAAGGGCTGGAATGAGAATGAGACCCCCAGAGGCATTTCCCGACCACCAGCTATGTGCCAAGCGCGGTATCAACGTGCCAAGTCTTCTTTAATCCCTGCAGCAACCTTGTCTGTCCTGTTTGCCACTGCATCCCCTGTGTCTAGTATGGGGCCAGGGACATCACAGATGCTCAAGAAGTGTTTTTTTGAATGGACGGAAGGACTTTCTGAGGCCTTCCAATTCCAGTTTTACAGACGAGGACATTAAGGCTCAGAGTAGACAGTACATTACTCAAGTACACACAGCTAGTGAGTGGCAGAGTCAGGATTCAAACTCAGGTGGGTCTGATTCTAAAGCTTCTATCTGCAACAGCTTCCCTCGCCATACTGCCTTCAAGGCCACTTAGTGAATTTCCTCAGTCACAGCCCACTCAGCGTGGTTCCCGTTTGTATCATTCCAGCAACAAAGAGCTGGCTGTTTACTTCTGGAGGTACTTGCGTCTATAGGAACGGTGGTGTGGGGAAGCTGGGATAATTCATTAACCGTCACAGGGGCGATAGGCAAATAAAAGAGATAATGCAACAAACATTTCAAGAAATTCATGCATTCAACAAGCATTTATTGAGCACCTACTATGTGTTGGATTCTGCTGATCACCAGGATATATTGCTGAGGAAAACCAGATGGCCCCGCCCTCAGGAGGCTTGCATTGCTGAGGTAGTATGACAGTAATTGAACAGTTACAAAATTACGATGCGACTACACGCGGTGCTATGAGAACATATCATGAGGAGCCAGCCTAGCCTGGGGAGTCAGGGAAGTGTCCCGAGGAAGTGCCATTGAGTGAGCCAAGATCAGAAGGTGAGGCTAGTACCTGGATTCAGTGAGGTAACAGGGCTAGGAACAGAGCAAATTCTCTGTAAATGGTGCTTCTTTCCTCTCAAGATTTTGAGTTCCCTCTCATGGTTCTTTTTGGTCTCACCTCAAGCACACGCAGTTAACAAAACGCTCCCTCACCTGTTCCCACATCTGTTACACCCAAGACCCCCCTGAGGTAGATAGGAAGGTGGTGTCCCAATGTTGGGGAGGTCGAGGGCCAGGAGATGGAGGTGAGTTGCCCAAGGTTGGCTGTGTGTCAGTGGGGCGGCGGCAGGGGGAGGCAGGAATTGTGATCAGAAGTTTCCAATAGCTGCCCATTTCCAAGAAAAAGCTAACATCCTGATGATTGCTTATAAGGCCATCGAGGTTTTAGCCACCATCCCAACCTCAGGGTGGCACTGAGGTCGTGGCCTCAGGAGCCGGGGGTGCCGGTGGTCCCTGCTTTGCGTCCTCTGACAGGCCCTCCTCTGCTGGTCGCAGGTGAGAGCTGCCGAACCGACGGGACTTACGCCTATGACGCCGACTTCAGCTGCTGCAGTTCCTTGTGGGTACCTACTTGCTGAGGACCCCATTCTTGCTCCCGCACCTGTGCATAAACAGGCGTGCTCTTCTAGGCATTCTTAAGGCTCCTGTGGGCAAGAAAGTGTGGGAGAAAGTGACCCCACTTTGATTGGTGCTGGGACACTGGGCATCGAGGGCGGGAGGTAAACTGAGCTTTGACCAGCTCATGGGAACCATGCCCCTGAGAGACCTAGGGTGCAACCGGAACCCAGAAGTGGGCCCACGTGGGCCTGGGGTCCTCTCCCAGCCATCCAGACACAGTGGCCTGCAGGGTCCGAAAGCTAATGCCAAAACACCATGTTGGTTCACTTTGGTTTTGGCTCCATGTAATAGAAAACTCTAAAGAAGAGTAGCTTAAACAAGATGGAGCTTTTTTCCTGACTCCTACGTAAAATACGTAGACTGGGAGTTCACGTGTGGTCTCACGGTTGTTAGCGGCCTGGGCTTCTCTTTCCCTCCCTCCTCAGCACTGGCTTCCATCCTCAAGGCCACCTCCTGCCCGAGACGGCGGTTGTAGCGCAGCCATCAGGGTGGCATGCCAGGGGCCTCTTTAAAGGGCTTTGCTGGATTTCCCACGGACAACTTCTGCTTACATCTCACTGGCCAGAACTTGTCACATGGCCACGACTGACAAGGCTGGAAAGTGTAGGATTAAATTTTTTTTTTTTAAATCTCGCCCCTAAACTACACCGTGTCCCTGGGAAATGGTTCTGGGACAGTGTAGAGAGCAGGAGGCCTCTACAGGTCGACTTCTTATTAAGCAATGTTTATTGGGTGCTTACCCCATGCCAGGCACTGTGCTGTGTGCTTAGGTTACAGTGAGGAGCAAGACAGGGATGAGGCCCATGCTGAACACGTGGCAGATAAACAACAAATGAAGAAAACCAAGGTTCCCTGCTCTTGCATGGCTCACAGCCCAGCACAGGTGACAATGAAGTCGTTATTTAGTAGTCATGAGCACTGATGATAATACGCACTAAGAGAAGTTCAGAGCGCCGAGAGAGGGGCTGTGGGAGTCAGGAAGGCCTCTCAGAGGTGATGGCACTTGAACTGGGCCCCGGAGAAGGAGCTCTCTGGGTAGAGGGAACAGCAGGGGCGAGGACTCTGAAGCAGGATGAAGCTGGGTGTGTCTGACGACCAGCCAGGAGGCCACCGGGACTGCAGCAGAGGCCGTGAGGGAGAGAGTGGTCAGGGAGGGTGTTCGGTGGGGAGACCTGGGGAGTCTTTGCATGTTATGAGCAGACTTAAAGACTCTGTGACCACATTTGACAGAGGGTCTAACCCTGTCTGGGGGGATCAGAGGAAATTTTCCTGAGAAGGTGACATTTAAAATCCAATAATGAATAAAAGTTAACTGAGCAAAAGATAGGGGGAGAGGGACAGTTGAAGCTGAGGGAACAGCATGCGCAAAGGCCCGGAGGTACTTGGAGTATTAGAAAAAAAGAGAGAAGGCAGAGCAGCCTGAGCACAAACAGCACAGGCGAGAAGAGGTTTGAGAGGCAGCCAGGGGCCAGATCATGTGGGGCCAGACAAGACAGGGCCTTGAAGGAGAAAATGGGACGTGGAATGAGGCCTCGGGCCCAGAGCACCAGTAGCTATGCCCTCTCACGTTCCACCTGCCACAGGGGAGGAACCGGAGAGAGGTGAGTGACGGCCCCTTTCTGCCCGTCCCTGCAGCAACGGCTCCCAGGACACATTTGAAGCATGTTACAGCGGCACGTCCACACCCTCTTTCCACGACTCCCACTGCAGCGGCAGCGACCACAGCGGCCTGGGCTTCGAGCAGTTGCAGGATTACATGGTCACGGTGAGCTGGGGGACCAACGCAAACGGCACAAGCCACCTCCTGGAAATCGGAGAAAACACGGAGTGTTTCAGGAATCGTGAATGATCCTGGATAGGACTGAAGTATAAGACCCCAGAGGCTGGGGTGGGGTATGAGGTTAGGGACAAGAGCTTTGCCGAGGCCAGCTTGTTCAAAGGCCTAAACTAACGTCAGCTAGCATTTTCAGAGGAGGGCTCTGGGCCTTTCAGGCGGGGACTGGATGGGGGTTGCTACGTGGGATTGATCCTGAATGGTGTCCCCACAGCTGCGGAGTAAGCTGGGGCCCCTGGAGATCCAGCAGTTTGCGTTGCTGCTGCGGGAGTATCGGCTGGGGCTGCCCATCCAGGACTATTGCTCAGGGCTGCTGAAGCTCTATGGAGACCGGCGCAAGTTCTTCCTCCTTGGTGAGCCCCCTGCCCCGCCCCCCAGCGGTCAGCTAAGGCCACTACATGGTCCGTGACATTTCTGATCAGTCTCCATGCTGGGAGCATTTATTCCTGATCTCTCCGCCCCTGGTAAAGCCAAGTTCATGAGATCTATGGAGCATGTAAGGAGATCAAGGTGCAGAGAGAAGGGACTTGCCTGCAGGCACAGAGTCGATAAAAACAGAGCACTTGTATAGCCATTTCTTCGTCACGGCAAAGCTGGGAGAGGGAATGATTCTTCCCATCCTACCCCACAAGGAAATTGAGGCCCAGAGAGGCTACGGAATTTATTTGAGGTCCCACAGCCAGTAAGGAGAGCCAATAAAACAACAATGGGAATGATAATTTGAATAAGTTAACGTATTTGGCCGTTACTGTGTGCCAAGTTTCATCTCGTTGAATGGCCTAAATTCTGGGAAGCAGATGTTGTTATTTGCCCCCATTTTGCTGATGAGGAAATCGAGGCTCAGAGAAGCAAAGTACTGAAGTTACATAGTGAGTAGAAATGGAAGTGATATGAGCTAACTTTTATGGGGCACTTGGTGTATGCTAAGTACCTTATTTAATCTTCATATCCCTACTGGGAGAAGACATGTAATTATCTCAATTTTACACAGGAGGAAAGTAAGGCGCAGAGTAGTTATTTAATGAGAATCACGCATGAATAATGGGAATATAACAATTGTGATAATAATAATAACAAGAATAAGCCAACATAATGAGCATGTACTGTGTTCCAAGAGAATGTCATTATTCTCTGGCTCAGAGAGTCAAGGAGCTTGTGCAAGGTCACACAGCCAGTGGATGGCAGGACAGGGATTTCAACTCAGATCTCCAACGAAGGTGATACCTCTGTGGGAAGGGAAAGGGCTGAACCCCGGGGAGTCACCTGCCTCTTGGCCTGCAGGGATGCGGCCCTTCATCTTGGACCAGGACATTGGCTACTTCGAGGGCTTCCTGGAGGGCGTGGGCATCCGTGAGGGCGGCATCCTCACCGACAGCTTTGGCCGCATCAAGCGCAGCATGAGCTCCACGTCGGCATCCGCCGTGCGCAGCTACGACGGCGCGGCTCAGCGGCCGGAGGAGCAGACCTTCCACCGGCTGCTGGCGGACATCACGCATGACATCGAGGCGCTGGCCCCCGACGACGACGACAGCACGGATGAGGAGGCCCAGGGTTCCCCGGGTGGAAACGAGGCCACCGAAGACAACTACCTGTAGCCTGCCGCCACCGCCCGGGCGGAAGGCGGGGAAGGGGTGGCCCCGCCACCTCGCTTTTGAATCTCACTCACTCTGGCCTGGGGCGGGGGGCGGTTTGCCGGTCCCTAGGGCCCCTCCTCACTCCCGACCCGAGGCCTGCATTCCGAGTCTCAGATGGTCCGGGGCCCTAAAGTCCGGGGCAGTCGCTTTGGGCTCAGCTGACTCCTCTGCCCGCCGGGGGTGGGCAGCGTCATCCTTTGTCCGCCTAACCCCGGTGCCCCCCACCAGGACACCCCCTCCTCCCTGGACTGCGCTGCTAGCTGAAGGCCGAGGGAGGGGTGGTGCGTGGGCTCCCCCTGCTGGCAGACTGAGAAAAGAATTCCCAGAGTTCTACTAGAAACCGAGATTTAAAAGAGGGAAAGGGACTTGAGGGAATCTTCTGATTCTCCTAAGATATTACCTCAAATCGACCATACTACATCGTGTAGAGAGTCTTTTTAAGGCTCTAAATGGCGGGGTCTCTTTTCTCTCCCCACACCGCCCTCAATTGGATCAACAGTATGAAGAGGGTTTTTTCTCTACTTAGAGTTGACTCAGAGGAGGGTAATCTCCATCCCAGACCTGGTCCTAAGACTCCAAACAAGTTGCTTGTTCAGATCTTGGACTTGGAGGAGGTGGGCCCCACCTGCCTCACAGGGTGGTCATGGGGATTAGTAAAGGTCAAGACCTTAATGCTGGGTCTGCCACATGATGGGAGCTCAATAAATACTATTCCCTTCCACATCGAGCACTTTCTGACTCGGTTTGCCTGTCTTTACCCTGTGTGCAATGAGATGGAAACTGAGGCGGGGGTGAGGTGTTAGAAGACCCTTGGGGAGCACAGTTTGGGAAGAGGAAATAGGACTTGCCCCTCACAGCTCCTTTAGAGCCTGGCTTCATGCTTGAGCTGGAAAAGTAAAGTACCCAACACTCCACAGAGCCCTCAGCAGTCTTGGGCAGCTAAAGAAATCTAAAGGCAGGTTTGGAGAGAGAGAGGTCAGCGTCAGGACAGCATGCCACACAGCCCGAGTAAAGGCGTAGAGGCTAAAAGGAAGGAGCGCCGAGGGGAGACCAGAGACTTGCCTAGAAGACCCAGGCAAGTGTATTTGTAAAACCTTACAGAGCCCTCCATGGCCACACGCATGGCACTTACCGTGAGGTAGGTATTATTATGACCCCCCTTTTTTTAAGAGAAAGAGCATGCGCACAAGAGAGAAATGTTGATTTTTGTTGTTCCATTTACTTATACATTCATTGCTTGATTCTTGCATATGCCCTGACCAAGGATCAAACCCATGACCTTTGCATATCAGGACAATGCTCTAGCCAACTGAACTACCCAGCCAGGGCTATTATCACCCATTTTAAAGTAATATTATTATTATTATTAGGGCTTCAGGTCCAGAGAATTCCATGATTCACACTCAGTTCATGGCAAGTGACCATTTCATCATACTTGGTCCATGCAAGGCCCTTCTGATATTTTGCTTAGTTTTATTTTCCCCTTGCATCTACACATTCCCCACATTCCCCGCCATAGCACCCACTCCTGTGTGTTGATATATGTCTCTGCATATAAAATATACATTGCTTTGTGTGCGTGTTTATACTACACACATGCATAAGTGGTATTGGGTAAGGATCCCATTTTATTGCTTCTTTTTCACTTAATAATATGTTTTTAAGCTCTACCCTCTTGCTGTTGGAAAATCTAGCTTATTACAAAATATTGCAAGCTGAGCCCTGGCCAGTGTGGCTCAGTTGGTTGGGGTGTTGTCTAGTAAACAGAAAGGTTGCAGGTTCGGCACATGCAGGGGGCAACTGATCGATGTTTCTCTCCCACACAAATGTAAGTATATATATTCAAGCTAAGCATCCATTGTTTTATGTTTCATACATCCATTCCCCCAGTGGTGGACACTCACGTGGTTCCAACCCCCTCTTACCACAAACTGCACTGTGATGAACATCTTGTGCATGACCCTTATGGGGCTACATGAAAATCTCTTTGGGCTCTAAACTCAAGTAGAATTACTAGATCACAGGGCATACAGGTTTTAAATGTCACTAAATTCTGCTGAAATGGCTCCACTAGCAACCAGTGAAGGATGATGCCTCCCCACACTTTCATCAGCTTTTACAGTATCTGACTTTGTAATTTTGCCTACAAATTGGGTGGTAAGGTGACATCTCATTTTAACTTGCATTTCTCTATTGGTCCTGAAATTCAGAAACCCTTCCTATACTTGTCAGGCATTTGGGCTTCCCCTTCAGTGAATTGCCCTTTCAGATCTTTGGCCCACTATTGATCAGGTTTCTTGTCTTTTTCTTATTGATTTGCAGGAGTAGCTTATAAATTTTTGGTATTAACCCCTTGTTGGCCGCCGATGTTCCAGATGTCCTCTCGTAATGTGTCGCCCGTCTATCAAGTTCGTCTAGGGCAGCAGTTCTCACACTCCAGCAAGCATCAGAATCTCCTGGAAGGCCCGCTAAAACATAGATTGCTAAACCCCACCCTGAGGTTCTGGCTCAATAGAGCAGGGTGAGGCCAGAATTTGCATGTTTAACAAGTGTTCAGGTGACACTGATGGTTCAGGCGTCACACTTGGAAACCCACTGGTCTGGGGTGCTTTCCTTGGACCACATTTGTTCCATTGAACAAATCCTTCATTTTGGTGTTTCCAAGTCTGTTTGTCCTTATTTTATGTTTGAGGGAACTGGAGCTCAGGGAAGGGAAGGGAATGACGCAAGCTCACATAGAGATGTGGACCCCTATCTGGCTAACCCCAGAGCCCATGCTCCTGGTTGCCCAGCTATCCCATCTACCAGACTTTGGAATGCAGTGATCTCAGACTGGGGCATTTGGATCAGAGGCTGTGGGGGGCCTTAGTAAGTTCCTAAGTGAGGAAGCCATAGGGATGGGGGGCCAAAGAGCTAGAGCTCCCTCTTAAAGGGCTCAGGCCTTTGCAAGAGGATCAAGCTCAGAAATTACTCACAGTGCCGGCCAGTGTACAATGACAGGGCTGCTGAGAGGCACTGAGACAGTTCTTACTCCACAGCTCCAGCAGTGGAGCAATTTCCCTCACACCCGAGGAAATCCCCACCACCCCGGAACTACCCTGTTACCAAAGTCCTGTAACCAGTAGTTACTGAAGTCCACAGGGCCCTGGCTGGGGTGGCCCAGGCTCTGGGCATGTGGACTCTGGCCACTTCCTCCTGTGGTGTCCAGAGACCCAGCCAGAATCACTTCCCATCGTGGTTCAGTTCCTGGCACTGCAAGAGGGGCAAAACCCTCTGAGTGTGGGACAGCTGATTCCCAAAACCTCTAGGGGTGATGTAAGGGTGGACCTTCCCTACCAGCTGGACCCTCTAGGAACAGAACTGCCCCATGGGCAAGGGGTGACATTAGTGAAATTGTCTTTACCCCTACATGAAGCCCCTCCTATTTTGGGACCCTGCAACTCTCTACTCCCTCTCAGCTTCCAGCTGGGGACTGGCAGTCCTTCACAACTGTGCATTGAGGAGGAGTCCTAGGGCCACTGTCACTGGTCACCAAATATTTAGAGGAGCACTCATTCTGTGTCAGACACTGCCAAAAACTGGAGGAAGATACAGGACAGCCTCTGCCCACTGTGGGGCTCTGGGCCTGATAGGGAAGGGAAGTCCTCGCATAACCAGAGCAGGAAGTTCTCAACTGTAAAGTCAGAGTGAGAACACAGCTGTTTCTGGGGAAGATGGAAAAGGCTTTGCAGAGAAACTGACATAAGAGCAAGACTTTGAAGGGTAAGCAAGATTTGGAGCAGGTAGGCAATACAAGGGGGAGCTTTCCAGGGCCAATGTGAGCAAAGACCAGGGAGCTCGAAGGAGCAGGGCACACTCGAAGACCAGCGACCAGTTAGCACCAGTGCAGTGGTTGGACGCTCCGCCCTGGGGTCAGACTGAGAGTTTTGAGTACCAACTCTGACATCTGCTAGTTGGGTGACTTTGGGTAAGTCCCAAAATGTCTCTGGTCTCAGTTTTCTCATTTATAAAATGGGAATAATAATAACATCGCCCTCATAGATCTCCTAGATTGTTGTGAGGCTTAAACAAGATAATCCATGTAAAAGTACATACAGTAATTGTTCAATACGTGTGACCATTAGTATTGCTGGAGGAACATTGGGGTGTGTGAGGTGGGGGGACAAGGTGAGGGGCTTCAGAGAGGAAACCGGAGGAGGAGGCAGACTGAGAAGTCTCTTTAGGGACAAGGAAGAGTAAGCAATGGGGAGTGACCTCATGGGCTTACATCTTCCGAAAGTGAATCTAGCTGCTTGGAGAGGAAGGTTGACTGGGGGATAGAGGAGAGCCTGGGTGTGCTGGGGAGTGGGGCAGGAGGCTGGGACGATGACCAGACGAGAGACACCAAGACCTGACTCAGGTGGGGTAACAGAGAGGAAGAGCAGAGGGCACGTTCCAAAAGGAAAGGAGGAAAACAGAGGGCTCCCTCCTGGCTCAGAAACAGCAGCTTCTCGCATCCTTTGATTAGATTTATTCATTCATTCATTCATTTCACAACTGTTTTTTTTAGCACTTGAACCCTGACTTCATGGAACTTCCATTCTAGGGAGTTTATATAACTAGTAAATAATTTATTTGGCGCTTCCAGGTGCAGTAGCCACACAGACAGGCCTAAATGATCAGAAAGTGACAGCCCTGCTGATGGGTCCTCTCATCTCCGACTTGTCCATCCTGGGCCATTTTAGATGAAGGGCAAAGGGTCTGTCTTGCCCACTTTCTGCAATGGGGACTTCACTGTCTTCTGTGAAACCCCTCCCATCAAGTGCAAGAGCTAACAACTCCCTCCTTGTCTACCCCAGCTCCCCGACCCCCACTGCCAGGCCCTAGCATTGCCTTCTAGAACTCTAACACAACGCAGCTGCTCCCCTGGCCCTCGGGCGGCCCTGCAGTGATGCACAAAAAATGATTCGACCTGTGAAAACTTCTCATTTTTGTCTACAAGCAACTTGCTAAAAAGTTGTTTTTGCAATTTATCGTGTAGACAAAAGGATAGTGCCTTGATGTGTAAAGGAGACATTCAAATAAATATAAAGACACATAGGCCAATAGAAAAACAGGCAAATTATTGTAGAGTACACAGAGAAGAAAATGCAAATGACCCTGAAACATGTGACAAGATGTTCAGCCTCACTTACCATAAGAAAAATGCAAATTAATACTACATTGAGAAACCATTTTTCAATGACTAGACTGGCAAACTTTGGGAAGTTTGATAGCTTACCACGTAGGTGTTGGTGTGAGGAAACGGGCACGCTCATACATTGTCAGTGGAAACGTAAGTTGGTAAAACCCTATTTAGCAACAGCTACCGATATTTTCAATGCACAGACCCTTTGATCCAAGAATTCCTCTCCCAGGAATTTCTCCTACATTTATGTTGACACAAGTGGAAATGGTGGGTGTCATGGCTTTGTTTCTAATAACAAGAGATTAGAAATAAATAAAATGTTGCCATGGCTGGTGCAGCTTAATGGATTGAGCGCCAGCATGTGAACCAAAGGGTCTCTGGTTGGATTCCCAGTCAGGGCATATGCCTGGGTTGCAGGCCAGGTCCCCAGTAGGGGGCGTGTGAGAGGCAACCACACATTGATGTTTCTCTCCCTCTCTTTCTCCCTCCCTTCCCCTCTCTCTAAAAATAAATAAATAAGACATTTTTAATATATTTTATTGATTATGCTATTACAATTGTCCCATTTCCCCCCTTTATTCCCCTCCACCCTGCACATCCCCTCCCACCCACACTACCCCCCTTTTGTTCATGTCCATGGGTCATGCACATAAGTTCTTTGGCTTCTACATATCCTATACAATTCTTGCCCTCCCCCAGTCTACTTTCTACCTACTATTTATG
>CM052547.1:73450342-73479826 GCA_028533065.1 Trachops cirrhosus
GATGTGAAGTAGCATCTCACTGTGGCTTTAATTTGTATTTCCCTAATGAGTAATATAGTAAGCATCTTTTCATGTGCTTATTAGCTGTTTGTATAGCTTCTTTGGATAAATGTCTATTCAGATCTTTTGCCTAATTTTCAATTACGTTGTCTTTTTATTATTGAGTTGTGTTACTTATATATCCTGGATACCAGTTCCTTAACAGATCTATGATTTTCTCTCATTCTGTGGGCCATCTTTTCATTTTCTTGTCATTCACATCACAGGTTTTAGTTCTGATCAAGTCCAGTTTATCGAGTTTCCCTTCGCCATCCGTGTCCCATTTAAGAAAGTTTTGTCTAACTCAAAGTCATGAAGATTTCATTCTGAGAGTTTTATAGTTTCAACTCACACATTTAGGTCTATAATCCACTTAGAGTTAATTCTTGCGAAGGGTGTGAGGTAGAGGTCCAATGTCGTTATTTTGCATGGGAATGCCCAGTTGTTCCAGCACCATTCATTGAAAAGACTGTTCTTTCCCTCATTGAATTGCCTTGGCAGCTTTATTGTGAAATTCAACTGGCCATGAATGTGAGGGTTTACTTTTGAACTCTCAATTCTGTTCCATTGATCTCTGCGTCTCCCCTTGTGCCAGTATCATGCTATCTTGATTACTGGAGCTTTGAAGTAAGTTTTGGAATTAGGAAGTGTGAGTCCTCCAACTTTATTTTACTTTTTCAAGATTGTTTTGGCTGTTCTGGGTTCCTTGCATTTCCATACGAATTTTAGGATATGCTTGTTCATTACATATACATATATTTCTGGGGTTTTGATAGGAATATGTCCATCAATTTGGAGAGTATCGTCATCTGAACAATATTAAGTCTTCCAACCCATGAAGGAATGGATGTATTTTCCATGAGATATCTTTTCCATCCCATGAGATGACTTTCTTTTGGTCTTCTTAACTTTCTTTCAAGAATGTTTCTTGTTCAGTTTTCAAAGTACCTTGCATTTCTTTTGTTTAATTTATTTTTTATTTTGTTATTGTTGTTCAAGTACAGTTGTCTTCATTTCCCCCACCACCACTTCTCCCCACCCCAGCTGTCCCCACTCCCCCCACTTCATCCTATCCCCCTCTGGTTTTGTCCATGTGTCCTTTATACATGTTCCTGAAAACCCTTTCCCTCCCCCCCATTATCCCCTCCCACCTCCCCTCTGTTTACTGTCAGTTTGTTCTTAATTTCAACGTTGTTCAATTTGTTCTCAAGTATTTTGGGTTCTTTTTGGTGAAATCGTAAATGGAATTGTTTTCTTAACTTTATTTTCAGATTATTCATTGCTGGTTTTTAGAAATACAAGTAGTTTTTATATATCCTTGTGTTTTTGACAAGTGCTTGGTACCCCATCATTGTATTATTATCATTTTCCCAATCCCCAAGTGATGGATATTTAGGTTATTTCTAGTCCTTTCCTAATAAAACCAGTGCTGCTATGCCTCTCCTTGCACATACTCATGAAGTCTCAGGCATTCCGATCTTTTCTCTCCCTCTAAGCTTCTACAATTGTCAGTTGCCACCACCCTAGCTACTGCCACCATCATCTTGCCCTTGGATGACTGTCTCAGTCTGCTCACTGGGTTCACTGCTTCCCTCTGGCCCCTCCACTCCATTCTCCATCCAGCAGGGATCCCACTAAAACACAAGCCAGTGTGGTTTGTTCCTGCGCTTAAAACCCTCCAATGGCTCCCATCTCGTGTCGATTAAAGCACACCGTCAATACTAAGACATCTATGGCTTCCCAATCTGTCCCCACTACCTCTCCAACATCATCTCCACTACTCTCCCAAGCACCCACTGTGTTTCAGCTGCACCGGCCTCTTTACATTCCTCAAATAAACCAAGTGTGGTGGCTCCTTTGCTATTACTATTCCTTCTGCTTTGAACACACTTCCCATAGAGTATGGCATGACTTACTCCCTCAATTCAGCAGGTCTCTGCTTCCCTACGCCTCCTTTCAAGAGGTCTTCCCTGACTACTGTCTCAAGTCACACCATCACTCTCCTCCCACCCCCACTCCCTCTCTTCTTGCCCCGCTTTATTTTTCTTATAATCTTGATCATACTTAAATGTAACATGTTAGTGATTCTCCCAATGACTCACTGAGGTAAACACTATTATTATTTCCATTTGACAAACGAGGAAATTGAAGTCAGAGAGGTGATATGATTAATGCAAGATCACTCAGCTGACACATCCTTGTGCCAGGGTTCCAAGTCTAGTGTGACTCCAAAGATGCAGCATTCAGCACCACCTCTAGTGATCAGCCATATTCCCCACGACAATGAATGAATGAATGAATGAGTACACAAAATGCTTGCCACCGCAAATACTGGTAAGGGAGTGTTTTAGGATAAAATTTGTAATTGTATAAATATTCTTTGATGCTAATACGTGGTGGTGGTTTATACAAGGGTATATATTTTCCAAAACTCATCAAGCTGAGTATTTATAATGGTGCGTTTTATTTATAAAAGCATTCCACATTAAAGCTGATCGGAGCTTTGGGAACATGTACAAAGATTTATATGGCAGCATTACTTTAATAGCAAACAAACAAAAAAGGCGAGAGGAGGGAATGACTGTTAACAGGAAAATGTTTCAGCCATCCTTGGTCCTTTGCAGCCACAATGGCAAATTTGTGGAAAAAGACATAGCTGACGCTGACGATGGCCCTCTCAGGTCCCCAGAACCTGCATCTCTCTTTTTGGCGTCCAGACTTCTCGCTTTTTCGAAGCCCTCTGAACTGCCTGGAAACCTGCCAAGAATGAGCCTGAGCGGTTCCTGTGGGTGAGGAACTTTGCAAGGGGTTTGAATGGCGTGGGGCCCCTGGAGCAGAAACTGAAGGACTAGGAGGGTTTGGGACGCGGCTCTGGGGAGGGGCGAGGCCAGAAGGACTGGATCCGGAGGGGCGGGGGCGGATCAGAGTGCGGGGGAGGGGCGACTAGAGTCCGGTCAGAGACGGGTCCCTGGAGGGATGGGCTGGAATCCGTGGATGGACCGGCTTAGGATCGTGAGACGCGGACTCAGATCCTCTGGGAGCGAGGCTGGGATCCCTGAGGAGCGCCTCTAGAATTCCGGTGTTGGGGTTACAAATCTTGAGGGCGAGTTGAAGTCCTTTGAGGAGAGGGCTAGGATCCTTCCGTTGGCGGGATTAGAATCCTAGCGGCAGGATCAGAAACCTCCTGCGGGCGAGGTTAAAGACCCTTCGAATGTAGGATTCAAAATCTTCTGGCGCAGAGTTAGGACCTTGGGAGGAGGAGGTGGGATTGTTAGGGTTCTTGCGCGGGGAGGGGGGATTAAAACCCTGGGGGTGGAGTTTAGCCCCTTTGGGGACAAGGTTAGAGGAATTAGAATTCATTAGAAGAGGTGTTGGGATCTTTGGGAGAGAGGTTAAAATTCCTGGGGGCGGGGTTAGCCATCTGGGACTAAGGGGGAATCTTTGGGGACTGGGTTAGAAGCCTCGGACGGGTGGTGTTCAATCCTTAGGTGGCGGGATTAGGATCCTTGGGGGGCGGGGTTAGGATCCTTGGGGCGGGGTTAGAGCCTCTCGGGGGCGGGGTCAGCATGATTCGGGGCGGGGTTAGTATCGCTCCTGGCTCGGCTGAGGAGCCCAGATGGCCTGTGGCGCCCCAGGTTCTGTCCCGGGCGAACCGCCCAGGCACAGAGGCTAGCGGGGAGCGGAGCTCGGACGGTTCAGCTCGAGAGAAGCTTTAAGAGACTCGCGGCACGGAAGCCCCTCGGAGGGCCGCCCTAGCCGCTTCTTCAGAGTCAGTCCTTTTTCCTCCCGGTACCGGCGCCCCGGGACTCCGGGGGCTGCTGAGCTGGGGGGTCGCTCGAGCTGCGAGGATCCGGGCAGCCCGCGGGACCAGGAGCGGGCGCCCAGGTGAGTGTCGAGGACGGGGAGACCCGGGACGCTGGCCTGCGAGGTCGGCCTGAGGGTCTCCGGGCTGTGGCAGGGCAGGCTGCGGTGCAGCGGGGAGGGACCGTCGGGGGAGCGGCGGACAGGCCGCGGGATGAGGGGCGGACCCGGGAAGGGAGCACCCAGCTGAGGGGCGGTATTGCTTAGCCGCCGCCCTGGGAACGCTGAAGCGCAGGGTCAGCTCTGGCCGCCAGTGCCTTCCTGCTGGAGCTGCAGCTTCTCTGGGCCGTCCAGGTTCCCCTTCTGCAAAAGAAGAAGAAAAAAAAAAAAAAAAAACGAGAAGGAAGGGATGGGGCTTCACGAAGCCCGGGAGGGGAAGCCCTTACATGTTCCTGGTGGGGGTTGGGGACGAGTCACGGCGGGTTGGCAGCGGTCGGTCGTGGGGAAGGGGCAGCTGGTCGTAGGCGTGACACGCGAGCCACACCCAGGCGGGGCTGCAGCTGAGAACCCTCGCTGTGCTCCCTTCTCCTCCTCCGCGGTGCCCCATCCCTCCCAGGTCTAGGTCAAACCCCAAAACCTCATGGACTGACCCGACCGCAGGGTGACCTGCCTCTTCACCTTGCGTGTCACCTTTGCGTGCTGTCTTCTCTGAATTCCAGTTTCCTCATCTGTCAAATGGGGCTATTGATTCTCTCTTCCAAGGCTGCAGCGAACTAGAGTCTGTCAGAGGTCCTGGAGGTGAGACAGTTTCCTGTCCTGGTTAAGGAAGGGGGCTCTGGGAGCAACCTGCCCGTGGAACTTGGGGCAGGAGGTTTGGCTTCTCGGTGCCTCCATTTCCAGAACTGTGGGATGGGGGTGATAATAACAGTGGCTCTCCCTCAAGGGGCTGTTTTGAAGATCAGACTGAGTCACTGAAGGAAAGTGCTTCGAGCACTGCCTGACAAGTGTACATGCTTAATACATGTTAACTGCCGCACGGGCATAGCTATTATGGCGTAGCCCTGTGGTTCTCAACTTTAGCGGTACATCAGATTCACCTGGAAGGCTTGTTAAAACACAGATTTCTGGGCCGTGATCCCAGGGGTTCTCGTTCAGTAGGTCTGGAGTAGGACCCCGAGAATTCGCATTTCTAATACATTCCCTGGGGACCCTGATGCTGCTGGTCCAGGGACCACACTTTGAGAACCGCTGGTGTAAGCTGTGGACCATGCAGAGAAAGGACTCAACAAATACCAGTTCCCTTGTCCCGTGGCTTTCTCTTCACTGTTTTTTTGGCATGGGGTGGGGGTCTTAAAATACAGAAAAGTGAGAAGAATAATAGACCCAATATCCCAAGGACCCACCACCCAGAATTAACAAATGGTAGCATTTTGTCATGTTTGCTTCAGATTTTTTAAAAATACAACTACTGAAAGTCAGAGATAAAATCGAAGCCTCCCCACCTTGTTCGTATTCCTCTCAGTTCTGTTTCTCTCACTCCCTAGAGGCAACCGCGGTCAGGAAGTACAGTTCTTCCCGTCTTTCCCTTTGTAAATGTATTGCATATACATGGGTGCATAAACAATACACAGAATCGCTTTCTGTAGTTTAAAGAGCTACATAAATGCTTACTGTGAGATTCTACTGCAGTCTTCCTTTTCATCCACCTTCTTATCATTAAGTTGCCAGGATGAAAAAGAGAGGTCTAGTTCATCCCTTCTAAGTGGGGTGTCCCAGCAGGTGACCACCCTACCTTACGCATCTTCCCCTGTTGATAAACGTTCAGGTTGTCCCAAGTGTTTGCTACAACAAACAATACTGCCGAGACTGTGCATCCTCGGGCATGTGGGCAGGTGTTTCTTGGGGGAAACGCCAAGAGCTGGATGGTTCTCCAGAAAGGGCACCTGTGGCCCTCTCCTTTTGTGGGAGAGGAGGACTGAGACCTGGAAGGGTCACCCAGGGGGCCTGGGGCAGAGAAAAGAGGAGACTCTAGCTCTGCTGACCTCCTAGCTCTCTCTAGACCCAGGGCCGCTGTACCGAGTCTCCTGTTCTCCACTGCAGGAGGGCAGAGATCTTCATCTGCCTCCATTGTGCCTGACACTTAGTGGACGCTCAAACCATGGAAGCATGATATTTTTTAAATTTGGATAACAGTTTATTTTTATGTAATCGTCTGTGCACTTTTAATTTAACATAATTAGCAAAATGCTACATATTCAATTTTTATCCTACTTGCTCATTTAGCATTACATTGTAAGCATTTTTCCATGTTATTAAAACATCCTTGAATTTTTATGGCTGCATAATATTCCACTGTTTGGATGTACCACATTTTGTTTAACCTTCCTGGCAAAGCACTTTTATGTAGCAATATTTTTAAGTAAAACTTACATAACATAATATTAACTACAGTCACACCTCAGTACTTGATGTCTTCAGAACTCATCAAACCCTGTATTCATTACAGTTTGATGAAAAAAATGGGACTTGTCGCATTTGCTAGAACTTGTATGAGTCACGACGCTGTCCCCCAAGAGAAAATGCTGCATCGTTAGGGACCCATCAGTTCCAGCACTGGTCACGGGTTCCTGAACTAAGTAACAACGTGTACCAAGGTACCCCTGTATTTTAAAGCGGACAAATCAGTGGCATTTTGTACATTCACAGTCTTATACAACCACCACATTTACATAGTTGCAAAACATTTTCATCCCCCCCAAATGAAACACCATACCCATGAAGCAGTTACTCTCATGCCTTCCATTCCCAGCTCTCGGCAACTACCAACCTACTTTTAGCATCTATGGGTTAACGTCTTTTGGACACTTCCTATAAATGGTATTAGACAAACACAACCTTTGGTTTCTGGATTCTTTCACTTGACATAACATGTTCCAAGTTCAGCTACACTATAGCGTGTATCAACATTTCATTTCATTTTGTGGCTGAATACCATTTCATCGCATGTATAGGGCACATTCTGTTTATCCGTCCATCTGAAGATGGAGATTTGCACTGTTCCCACCTTTTGGCTGGTGTGAATGATGCTGCCATAAACATGCATGTACATGTATTTGGTTAAGCACCTGTTTCAGTTCCCTTGGGTAGAAACCTAGGACTGGAATTGCCAGATCATATAGTAATTGCACATTTAATTTCCTGAGGAATCTCCAAATAGTTTTCCTCCATTTTACAGTCCTATCAGCAGTATAGCAGGGTTCCAGGTTCTCCACATCCTCGCCAACACTCACTATTTTCCTTTTAAAAACATCATCATCATTATTATTATAGGCCTCCCAGTGGGTGTGGGAAGCATAAACCTTAATCTCACCCCAACCAGGCAGGCTGCTGTCTGGATCACTGCCCCAGAGATAGAGGAGAAAGTTATTTTCATTCAGGAGAATGGCCAGGGTGGGACTTCAGTCTCTTCTAGAAAGTAAGTCCCACCTGGGCACAGATATGCTGTCCCCTGTGTCTTTAACATCCAGCTCCTGGCAAAGAGTGGGGCTTCAGAAACACTGAGTGTGGGAATCTTAAACAACCTCTCCTGCCTCTTGCCTGAGAGGTGTATTTCATCCGACCCTACACAGCGATTCTTTTTAATTAGTTGCTAACATTTGAAGCGGAGACAGCAGACATAAACCTGGCTTTCTGTCTCCTGGAAACCTGGAAAGGCTAGCAGTCCTGGGACTGAGACCTCTGTCGCCCGTGCTTCTGTGTTACTTGCTCATGGCAGTGTTGGTGAAGCTGAGCGGGGGCTGCCCCGCACGGCCCCTGCACCGCCCAGTTTGCCCCGTCCTTGCCTGGACCACTTTCCTCAAGTGGACGGCCCAGGAGGCTCCCACAGCCATTTGGGTCTTTAAGCTCTGCCCCCCAGTCATAGGGAGGCTTCCCTTAAAAAAAAAAGTTTATTTATTTATTTGATTAGTTAGTTAGTTAGTTAATAGAGTGGAAGGGAGGGAGAAAGAGGAGAGAAACATCATTGTGAGAGAGAAACATCTATTGGTTGCCTCCTGCATGTACTCTGACTGGGGACCGAACCCACAACCAACCCAGGCATGCTCCCTGACCAGGAATCAAACCAGCAACCTTTTGCCTCATGGGCCGAAGCCCAACCAACTGAGCCACACTGGTCAAGTCAAGGCTTCTCGTTTTATAGAAAAGGAACATCATGCCCAGAGAGGGTAAGCAACTTTCCCAAAGCCACACAGCTAGGTAGTGATACAATCTCTCTTAGCCTCCATCTTTCTCAACAAACCCCCACAACACTTTGATCTTCACCCCATTTCTCCAGTTTTCTCCACCCCGGGACTGAAAGGTCCAGTGCATTCTCGGAGACATGGGTAATGATGCAGAAGATACCCTTCCTTAAGTGTAAAGTGTGCCTTTGTTCTTGGCCAGTGTCTGTGGCCACACATGCTGCACCCTCTGCATGTCACTGCACCCTCTGGATGACACTTGCATTCCTAGTTCTGCCCTAGGACACCTGCCCGCAGTCCCACCAGCACCCTGAAATCCTTTGACCCAGGAGACTGAGGTGCAGCCAAGGAGATAGGAGGCCCTCCCCCATCACTACCAGAAAATTGGAGAACAATAGACAGAGCACAGAAGACTTGAATTTGAGTGCCCACGTTGCCTCATACAAGTGTATGATGCGCTGGACAGATTCCTTCCCTCTCTGAGTCTCAGTTTTCTCACCTGACAAATGGGCACAGAAGGGCACTACCTCACAATTCATGCAGTACAAATCCTTTGATGTTAATACACAAAAAATATACTCTATAGTTCCATGGCTATATATGCCTCAGTTTGCATTTCTGCAGAACCAGAACCTAGCAAAGACTTTGAATGCATTTACCATTTAGTTTATTTGGGAACTGATCCTAGAAAACCCTGGTAGGGGAATGGGGAAGCAAGACAGAGAGAGAAGGCAGCCTACAGAGTGGTGTGTTATCAGCACAGTCACCCCTGTGGGTACCTGGAGCTCAGTTTCGCTAGGAGCCCTGGGAGGCCGTGAACAAGCCCAAGAGGTGAGGGAACAGCTCCTGTCAATCCCTGGTTGAGGGCTCTTCCCCAGGGGCGGGGGTGATATTTCTCTAGCACTTCAGCTTGCCACACTCATGGGCACAGTAGGTAACAGTGGCCACAGAAAAGTCTACTGGGCAAAGAGATGCAGATCCTGGCAGTTGGGAGTCCAGTAAGAGTGGTCCAAAATGGGAAAGGGCAGAGCGGTGGGTGGGCTACAGGCAGCATCTGCTTCAGTAAGCAGGTGTGGAAGTACAGGGGCAGAGGCTACCTGGAGCGGGAGACCGTGGCCATGGAGGCCTGTGCAGGGAGGAATCCAAGGGTGCCTTAGGTTTATCTGCAATGTTTTCGCTGTTAATAAGGATGATGTGCTGTTCTACTAGGTGATGAAAGCTAATTTTAAAAACAATGTATCCTCTCCAAACAATAAAAGAAATTAAGGCTTTATTACTTTTCAACTATTAAAAAAGGATCATAGTATGTGTTATTGTGGCTATGAGGTTTCCCTTGGCAGGGGACAGATTGGGGGGCAGCTGACCTTGGAGCATGGAGGGAGGTTAGAGAGAAAAGTTGCCCCTGGGGCAAACTGGCCACCATGTCCTGTCTGCAGGGGACAACCTCCATGCAGATCAAGTCAGGGAAAGACTTTGTTCTTCTCCAAGCACAGAGGAATAAACACAGACAGCTGTTCTCAGTTTAAACAGGGAAAACTGGGGCCCCAGGAAGCTAAGGAGATTTCATTCAATTATTCAAGAATGTATTGAGCATCTACTACACCCTAGTAAGACTGTATCCCAGAAAGACAGGGGTACAGCAGTGCAGAAAACAAGTCATTACCTCCATCTATCTCACAATCTGTGGGGGAAGGAGAGATGATAAACAAATCTGTAGGTAATATATTAGGTACATTAGTTCAGGTCCTTTGAGAGGCAGACTCTCAGAGATATTAAATATAGAAGAAATTTACTAGAGGGGATGCCTGTGGGAGAAACGAAGAGAGGCTGGGAGAGCTGTCACATGGCCAGGCGCGTCTGACTCCACAGGAAGAAGAAAGGGAAGGTGGAAGTGTCTTAGACTGCAATGCAGTTCTAAGGAAAGCCTGAGAAGGCTGCCAAGGAGCCCTTAGCCAAAGTCTCCCATCACGGGTCCCCCTGGCCTGGGCCTGCCTCAGTATCCCTGACACTCAGCCATTGGCTTGGAGCAGCCCATGGCAGCAGTGATGGACCACACAGAACTGCAGCTGGGGCCACTGGTCAGTTCCACTCTCTGCAGAAGTGGGTGAGACCAGAGAGGCCCATGCTGGTGGTCACCACGTTAGGTGGTAGCTAAAGCCATGGAGGATACAGCTGGGGAGAGGCTAGAAAGTGAAGGAAGCTGTGAGCGGGTGCTCCTGTGTCAGCCAGGGCGATGAGGGAAGGCCTCTCTGGGACACTGAGGTCTGCGAAGAGACCTGTGTGAAGGCCACTGCATAAAGCAGCAAAGTGCGATGGCCCTGGGGTGAGAGTGTGGTGGGGATTGGAAGGGTAGCGAAAGGCTAGTGTGGCTGGAGTGGAAGGCTCCAGAGCAGGCTGGAAGGAGACAAGACTGTGAGGCTGAGCCTCACCAGCCACCGAGGGAACTTGGGCTTTTATTCCAAGTGAGATGGGAGCCCCAGGAGGTTTGGAGCGGAGGAGGGATGTGACCTGGTTTAGATTTTAAAAGGCTTCCTTGCTTATCTGCAAAAGGCAGAATGAGGAGCCAAACCCAAGTCTTTCTGACTTCAGATCCCATTCTACATTTGTTCCCAAACTTCCCTGCTGATTTCTCAGGAAGTTCACAACCGCCCTTGAATTCTGGAGTCGGCCAGGTGACGGGGAGGTAACATGGAACGTGCTAAGAATTTACTTCATGTTTGAAACAAGTCACTGGGACACGGGCATCTTGGAGCTAACCCTCCAGTGGAGTCAGGCAAACGCCCAGAGGCCCTGAGTTCCTCTTCAGGGTGTTGCTGTCACTTGCTGTTGTGACACACAGTACGACATCACCCCCCTCTCGGGGGCTGCTGCTCCCACCTGAGTAATGGAGGTCTCTCCAGCCCCTTCCTGTTCACCGAGTCAGAGTTTTCAGCCCTTTGATCAGAAAGAAGCTGAGGGTCAGAAAAGGGGAGAGAGGAGGGTGGCAGGGTGACCCCAAATGTCCACTAGGGACAACAGTCACTTGGGGGTTTGGGAGGTTCATTCAGAAGACAGAGAACCTGAAGAGAGGGAGCCATAGGACTCTAAACCCCTGGGAACTCCTCAGGAATTCGGCCCTTGATGGGGGAACACTCACCCCCACCCCCAAGGCTGAGCTGTTCTGAGAAGATAAAGTTCCTCTAACTCGACGGTCTTGAGCCATGAGCCTCTAGCAGTCTGCCTTTCTGAGCTTCCTCTTTGGGTTCCTCATCCCACATTCCCCTCCCCACCCCACCGCCCTGCAGCCTCTGAGGCTGACCCCAGTGGAAGATGAGAGGCAGGAGAACTGGGTTCTCATTCTGCCTCCTACTAACCACCTGGGAACTCTCTCTGCATGGGCCTCCATTTCCCCATCTAAAAAATGGGCTCATAATTCTGGTCGTCCTGACTTCAGCCGAGTATGGTAAGGCTTGTAGAGGGTTGAACATAATGCATTCACTCCACAAAGGTATATGGAGGGCCTAATACATGCCAGACACTTTTTAGGCATGGCTTCAGTGCCATCAGCTTTATGAGGCTCATATTCCATACATCCTCACCGACTCTAATGGCTCTCGTACCCTCTACTTTTCTTCTATCAGAACCCGCTGTCAAGGAAGTCTTTGCCACGGCCTGGTCAGATAGCTTAGTGGGTTAGAATGTCATCCTGATATGACAAGGTTATGAGTTTGATCCCTGGTCAGGGCACATAGAAGAATCAACCAATGAATGCATCCATAAGTGGAATAGCAAATAGATGTTTCTCTCTCTGTCTCTGTTTCTCTCTCTCTCAAATCAATAAATTAAAATAATATTTGAAAAGGAAGTATTTGCCATCAGCCATTTACCCTTGAGTATGAATTACAATCCCTTGTAAGAATTTCCTCTGTACCAGGCAGGACTCTTCAAGGTTTAAGGGGACAAAAAGGCAATTCAAACTGACTCCAACAGAAGAAAAAGGTTATCGGAAGGTCAGCGAACACATCAGCTTCAGGCAGGGCTGGATCCCAGGGCTTGAGAATCTGTATTTCTCCATTTCTTGGCTCTGCTTTGCAACTGCAAGACTCTTTTCCAGTCAAAAGCCAATGTAGAACTCTCATTGGCCCAGGCTGAGCCATATGTCTGCCTCTGCTTCTATTAACTGCAACTCTGATAGGGCAGACTTGGTCACAGACCCACCCCTACTGCCAAGGGTTGAAGTCAGTTCTACCCCAGTCCATGAACTGAGAATGAGGGAGAGATGGTTCTCAAAGGAAAAATGGGGAGCTATTGTCAAAATAAAGGGAAACAGGTGCTATGCAGGAGAAAACTGCCGCTGTCCCCTTCAGAGAACTTAATCACCGAACATCTCACTTCATATTTGGCGAAACTGGGGCCCAGAGAGGTTGGGACTTGCCTGAGGTCACACAGTGAGCTTGTGGCAGAGGTGCAACCAGAATCCAGGGCTCCTCACCCTCAGTCCTCTCGGCCTCTGCTTGAACCTAAAAGTTCCCACAAGACCATCTGCTGCCCACTCCACAGGATGCTCAGGCAGGGCTCTGCTCTCTGTCCCTTGGGCTTGACTTTGAGAGCGCAGGAGGAGTCTCTGAGCCCACGCAGCCAGTGTGGTGGCCGTGGGAAACAGCTGGGGCAACGAAGCTGACCTCTCTCATTTCCCTCCCATGCAGCAGTAGCAGCAAAGCAGGAGCTGAGGGGGTGAAGAACGGGTTTCAGGTTCCAGGAGTTCAACAGTGACTTGAGGAAGTGTCTTTGCCAAAGGTCAGCAGTTCTAAACTAGACTGGGGCCAAAGGAGCCACTTCTGCTCTTACAGCCTGGTCTTGAACCACACTTGTCAAGAACATGTGTATTCTCAGAGGTTTTAAAAAGCCTTTCACATCCCCGTCACACAGGACCTCAGGCCAAGCCTGAGAAATAAGTGCCTTCTGTTTCTATAGGAGAGAAAATGAGGCTTAGAGAGAAGTGACTTACCCAAGGTCATATAGCTAGTCAATGTCAGAACCAGGACCAAAATCTCAGTCTGATCCCAAGTTCAGCCCTCATTTCACCACATTGGTGGGTCTGAAATTTTCGTGCACAAGAATCTTCTGAAAAATTGTTAGAAATGCAGGTTCTTAGCCCTCATTTCCAGAGACTCTGGTTCATTCCATTCAATGTGGCCTGGGAATATTCAAGAATCAGTGAGGACTGTTTAGGCACAAGTGGCAGAAATCCAACTCAAACTGGCATGGGCAAAATTGAAAATTTATTTGCTCATGAACTGGAAAAATCCTGAGGTTTAAAAGCTTGCTTCAGGCATAGCTCCATCCAGGTGCTCAAACACGATCAAAAATCGGTTTGTCTCCATTGCTCCATTCTCTGTCCTCTGTGGTGGCTTCACTCTAAGGCAGCCCCTGCCTTCATGATGTCAGGAGGGGTCCCAAGAGCTCCAGGTTTCTGCATCTACCCTCATAGAAAGACAGTGCTTTTGCCCTAATCTTTCCAGCAAACTCCCAGGGCAGATTCTGATTGCCTCAGTTAGGTTCACATACAGGCCAATAATCAAACCAACCACTGTTGGTTGCCAGGGAGACGTGGAATTCCCTGATTGGCCAGGCCTGTATCAAGTTGTCAATTCCCGAATTTAAGGGTGGAAAAGGCCCCCCCCCCAACACCCTATGTGTTGAATGGGAGAGGACTGCTTTTCAAAGGAAAATCCAGGTGCAGTTATCAGAAGAGGGATGGATGCTGAGGAAGCAAATGCAAAAGATTCTGTCTATGCAAGTGCTTCCCAGCTAGAGCGCACACGAATCACCTGGGCCTTGTTAAAACACATTCTGATTCGGGAGGTGGGGCCTGCGATTCTGCATTTCTAACGGGTCCCGAATGATTATGCTGCTGGTCCTCACGTTGGCCACAGTCAGATTAGCTGGGCACTCTGTCCCATTTCTAAATTCAGTTCAAGCTGCCCTATCACAGGGTTTTTGTGATCTCCACCCTGCAGAGAGGTCCCAGACTATGTAAACCTCTTTCCTCTTCTCCTCCCACCCACACCCTGTCCCATGATTCCCAATGCACCCAAACATCAGTGCCACCTATTTGGGAACCACTCATCAACATATGCAGACTCTGTTGCCAAGTCACCATTGGAGAACCTGTCTACTGTTTCCATTTGTGACCTTTATATGAAGATCCACATAATAAAGTCACTTTTGAATTAGTGCTCAGAAATACTTATTTCTGTCAACAAATTGCCATGCTTCCTGAGATTTCATGGTGGCAATGTACAAGTTCCCATTTTTACCTTGGCTACTAGGAAGCTCAGAGGTAAATCTAGTATCCAGTGGCAGTAGTGGCCATACCCTAGGCTTTCGGTTCAGTGACCTTTCCTTTCTAATGGTGCAGCATAACTCTTTGTGAATATTGAAGTGCTGCTCTACATATAGTTTAATATTGTAAGTTCTCTCAAATCCTTTTTGGACGTCAGTGCTTCTTTGGAACATTCTTGACTTTCTCTGAATCTTTATTGAAATCCTCCACAGTCTTCAAAACCCAACTTGTCATTATTCTGCTCCTCGATTATTATAAACAGGTTGCTTTTTCCATATACACTAACATACATGTTAGTGGCAGAACCAGGGTATAAATACATTTCACAAAAATGGCTTGATAGTATGTATGTTTTCCAGGTATGCTTTTTTGGCTCACTAAGTATCTTAGCAATCTTTGTATGGCTCTGCCTGTCTGTGCCAATCCTTACCAGCTTCTTTGTATGTGGCTTTGGAATGTAGTTCTCTCTGTGCAGCCTTCCCTTCTCAACTCTGTCCCTGGATCAGGACCCACGTCCTGACTGACATCTTCACCTCGGAGTAACTAACAGAGCCCGGGCTCTGGGCATGCATTTACTCACTCACCATACTGCATGCTCCCACTGTGTGCTGGGGCCGGGGAGGGCGCTGAGCCATGCACTAGGGAACACAGACGTGAGCAAGGTCAGCATCCACTGTGCAAGGATGGAAACGTTCTGTATTTGCGCTGCCGAATACAGTAGCCTTAGCCACAGGCAGCATTTGAGCACCTGAAATGTGGCAAGGTCTCACAGAGGTGTGCTGTACGTGTAAAATATGCAATGGGATGTGAAATCTTAACATGAAAAAAAGAATATAAAGTACCCAACTGCTATTTTTTTATATTGAGTTAGCTGTTAATAAGAATTTTGACATGTTGGGGAAAATAAACATATCTAAAAATTCATCGACTTTTTTCTTTTTACTTTGAAGAATATGGCTGCAGAAGATTTTAAATTATATATGTTGCTCACACTACATTTCCAGGTCTGGCGGTCATGAAAACGAGTGTTTCTGAGGCCACCCCACACTGGGCAGTGGAATGATTTCTCCTGGGTTAGGGGAATAATCACATCCTGCTGGTACATCACTTTTAAAAACTCACAGTTGATGGCACAAAAACTGAATTAATGGGAATTCTTGTTTTAAAAGTTGAGTGTTGAGGTATCTCTAAGCTTATGGGCCAAAGGGATTGCAATCTGTGCTTATTTTTGCTCCAGGGCACGGTCCTGATGCTGATAAACAGAGATGATTATGGTTAACATTTCTGAGCACCTACTGTGTGCCACACACCTTTACACTCACAACTCACTCCATGCTCTCCAGCATTCTCTGAGTAAAACCCTACTGTCCTTTCTCAGAGGTGGCCTTGGATCATGCGTGAACACAGGGCCTCCCTAGGACCCTTGGGCCATCATGAATATGCAAATTGTGATGTAACCGATACTTTACTAGGAGCTCAGAGAGGGGGACGGAGCTGCTGTGTCACACAGCAACGCTCTTCCTTGAACGTCCTCTTGTTAATCAAAAAATATGAAATGCAATAGAATGTTATGCCACCCCAAACCACACAATATGCTGTCTTATTTTCCAGAAATGTGATATTTATCACAAATCAAAGAGGTGTTGTTGGGTTTCTATTTTAAATGCATACAAGTACATCACAAAGCAGTAGTTAATGCTAGTAATCTTCCAAGTGATGGCCCGGCACTACCGGAGTGGGAATTCTTTACTTTATTCACAAAAAGGCAAATGCAGCACAAACCACTTAAATCCTGAGGTGATAAATTGTCCCCAGTTTGCACCAGGACGGGCAAAAACATCCTTGTAAATAAAAAGAGTTTTTTTCAAATAATTCCCCTAAGGTCAAGCCTAAGAATTTGGATTTTTTTTCTTAAACCACAACCACATGTTTATTTTAACAAGATAAGTGTAAATGAACTCTAACTGTTTTAGGAGAAAATTTCAACTGTGCAGAGAAGAGAAAAACAGTTACTTCTTTATGGGGCTACTCACAGCCTGTCTCCTCAGCGAATGCTTGTGTGCATTTTGAGAACAGAATGAAATGTTTCTTCCACTTTTACAGTGAAGTCAGACTCTGATCAGCTAAATGTGTTTTCTTTAAGTGTCTTTAAATGAGTCAGTAAGCCCCTCAGCACAGTCTGCCCGCTCTCCCTCCAAAGTGACCTGAATCTGCTCCTCACCTCGGCAGCCACCACCCGGGGCCAGGCCGCCACGCTGCCTTGCCTGGACAGCTGCAGTGGGCCGGGTTCCCTGCCCCGCTCCCTGCAGTCCATCCTCAACCCAGCAGCCCCTGGAATTATTTAAATTGAATCCTGTCCTTCTCCGGCCTAAAACTTCTCACGGTTTCCCATCTCCCGTAGAATCAAATCCAAACCCCTCACTGGCTATAGGAGATGTGGCAGCCTCGTCATACACCACCATCTCCCCTGCTTGTGACCGCCAGCTACGCTGGCCTCCTCCCTGTGCCTCGTTCTCTCGGAGCTCGTTCCAGGCTCAGGACCTTTGCACCTGCTGTTCCCTTTGCCTGGAGCACTGTTTCCTGGGAATGTGACACAACTGGCTCCTTTGGGTCCTTCAGGCTCCAGGTCCAGCATCACCTCCTGAGAGAGGCTGTCCCCACGGCCTCTGTCTACAGAGGCCCCACGGAGATGTTCCTTGTCATAGCCTCTTTTACTGTCCTCACACTTCTCAGTAACTAAATCTATCTTGTTATTTGTTTGCCTGTTTATTGCCTGTGTCTCCCATTCATCTCCAGTTCACGCACCATAAGGGCGTGAACTTGCTTGTCTTACTCATGGTGTAAAAAAGTGCTCGATACTGCTTTTGTGTATATATTTGAAAATTCCCATGTTAAAATGTTAAAAGGAAAAAAGTGCTTAATAAATGTTCGCTGAGTAAATGAATGAAAGATCAAACTGACGAGACAAAGAAGGAAAAGAGAGAGAGGAAGCTATTATAAAGCAATTATAAAATGATAGGAGGAATATGATGCCTTAACTATTATTTAGCTAGATTGTCTGAACCACATTATGTGACTTTGTTTTTGTCATTTGCTGTAAAAACGGTAATGTACTAGGTAACAATAGTACAGTTTTACTTTGCTGTTTGCTATGAGCCTGACACTGTGCTGACTATCTCCCCGCCCACATGATTTCTCTCATCTTTTCAACACCCTGCGATGTCAGTCATATTGTCGTCCCCCTTTTGCTGATGAGGAACTGAGACTGGGGAGCAGGGGAGGGATGAGTGAGGTGTGGGAAGGGTGGAGTGGCCAAGTGTCAGCTCAGTCTTTCTGAACTCTGGGCCCCCTATGCCCATCGCCCTCTCTCCCAGGATGCTCTAGGCAATCGATGACCCTCGTGATTGATTCTCTGAATGAATTCCCCATGGTGTGGGTCTTGGTAGCATGACTACAGCAGTCTGTGAGCTCTGTGCTGGTGCTGGTTAACATGGACGGGGGAAGCCCAGAGTTGGCATGGGCAGAGTAAGCTCAGAGGGGCAGGGGTGGGGAGTGGCGCCGACAGGGGAGGTAAGATGGGGAAGGAGGGGGAGAACCCTCCGGGGGCCACAGTGGCTGGAGCACAGCATCAGAGACTCCCCTGCGTGGGGCTCAGGGCCAGCAGGGCTCACCCCCTTCTCTCTGCCACAGGATGGGGTGCGTGAGGTCTAAGTTCCTCCAGGACAGAGGCAAGCTCTCAAAATCCGAGCCCAATGCCAGCCCGCACAGCCCCGTGTACGTGCCGGATCCCACGTCCCCAGGCAAGCGGGTGAGTGGGGGACAAAGGGGGAAGTGGGGGGAGCAGGGGAGGAATGGTGGCTGCCCCTGCTGCCCCACGTTACCCTAACAGCCTCATGTTTTCCCAAAGGTGAGCAGGTGTGTTTGGGGCGAAATGGAGCTGACTGGTCAGCACAGCATCCTAACCCTTCAGCATACATCTGCAGCGCCCCCAGGACAAGGACGTCACTTCCCCTTGTCCTGCTGCCCAGGCCTGGGCCCATCAGCTGGGGGTCCAGTGATCAGGTCCCAGTGAGCATGGCGGGTCTCAGGCCTGGGCAGTAGCAGGAGCAGTGCTGAGCACAGGGAGTGACCAGATGAGTGACAGCAGCTGCTGCTGGTGATGGCGGTGATGGTGATACTGTCAGGGTCATCGTAGTAACTGTAACAACCATGGTAGTACTAACAGTAACAGCAACACCCGTGGGAGTGCAGCAGCAATAGGAGAAGCGTAATTCTGTCCCTGACTGGCATGGCTCGCTGGTTGGGTGTCATCCTGCATAGCAAAAGGTCACTGGTTTGATTCCCTTCAGGGCACATGCCTGGGTTATGGGTTTGGTCCCTGCCCTGAGCACCTACGAGAGGCAACCGACCGATGTTTCTGTCTCACATCGATGTTTCTCTCTCTCTCCCCCTCCCTTTCCTCTCTTTAAAAATAAATACATAAACTCTTTTTTTTTTTAAAAAAAAGAGAGAAGTATAATACTGGTAGAGGTATTTACTTACTTATGTTTATCCAGAGCTTACGATGAACCAAGCATCCTCCTAAGCACTTTACGGTTACTAACACCGTTAACCCCCACAATAATTTTATTGTCGGTCACAATTTTTGTTACACCCATTTTACAGATGAGACACAGATTAAATAAGTTGTCAAACACCACCTGGTTGTAAAGGGTGGAGCCAGGATTCAAACTCGGGTAGTGCAGGTTCCAAAGTACCAGGGGCAGGAGCTGACCGCTAAGGGTTGGAGCGGCAGCCATGGTGGTGATAAAGGTGGTAACGGTGGTGGAAGAAGAGTCGTAGGAGGAGCACCACTAGCCGTGGAGTCGTGACAGTGATAGAGAGTAGTCACCATAGCGATCGTGGTGGTGATGGTAACAGTACTAGTAATGGCGATGACAGAACTAATAACAGCAGTAATAGTAATAATGGATGCCATTTTTTAAAACACCTACTATGTTCCAGGCACTGGAATAAGGTGTTTCTACATCATTAATCCTCCCCAAAAACTGTGAGGAAGGAGTTCTGCCACTTTACAGCCAGGGTGACTGAGGCTTGAAGTGATTAATTGGCTCCCTGGGGTCACACAGCTGGGAGGAGGTAGAGCCAGGTCTTTCTACCCTAAAGTCTGGGTTCTCTCTCCTTTCTGGGGTCCTTGGGTCCATCGCCTTATCTGAGGGGGTCTGAGGAAGCAGAGCCTCTGCTTGCTGCCTCCTGAGGCAGATAGTCCTGGTGCCCCTGAAAAAGGTCTTCCTTGTATTGAAAGATGTCCTATTACCTCACAACCCTTGTTCCCAAACCTACCCCTTGACCCGCTCCAAACACGTCCACACCCTTTGCCCCATGACAGCCTGTAGAGGTCAAAGGCAAAGATCTTATCCCAACCTACTTATTTCTTCCCAATCATCTCGCTCAGAACATGGGTTCCTGCCCCCTCCATCCGCTTGCCCTTCTCTAGGCGTGATGTCTAGAACAGGGCCAATCCTGGAAGTGGGAGAATGGGAGAATAGTTGCCTGCCTCCCTCTGATGCTTCACCTCTTTTAATACGGCCCGAGATTACCTGAGCCTCTCTCACTGGTGGTGTCCTGAGCTGACATCCTAAACCCTCAGTCACTCCTGGCTCTGCTTCTCTCCTAACCTGCATGCCCCTGGGCCCTTTCTGAGGCCAAGCACCCAGGTTCCCGGGTTCTCCAAGGCCCTCTAGGTTGTCACCTCTAGCTTGAGAGGTAGAGGGGTTTCTCCCACCAGTTTTTGGTTGTCCTCTCTGAGCATCTCGGTTAAGGGATTCTGTATTCACCCATTCACTGTCCCCCTCCTGCAGGACAGCAGTTCAGGGGTAAGGTAGTAAGCATTCCTCAGAGAAAGGATCAGGTCAAACCAGTCTGCGAGACTCTGGGCAAAACAGGCTCCTTCCCTGCAGGACCACCCAGAGCCTTTATGAATCTTCGCCATGGTTCTCCCAGAAAAGGACGTGCTTCTCAATGTTTCCCAAACCTGTTTCCTTAAACCACTGCCCATTTAAGGGTATGACACACAAATGCACTCCTTTGAAAAGTCACAAATTACAGTTAAAGCTACAGCTCCTTCTGACTAATGACCTCTCCCCAGAGTTCACATCCCGCCTCTCCAGAGGTGTCACTTGTTGTTAGTTTGGGGAGGACCCCTGCAAACCTTTGCCACCAACACACACACGTACAGTGTGTGTCCACAGAAGTGTTTAGGCTGTATGTGTGTGCATTTTGTGGAATGTATCGCATTCTGAAGAACTAGCTTCGTTCACTCAACTACATATCTTTGAGGTCTAGTTGTGTGGAGAACAAAGCTCGACCTCCCTCTACAAGGGCTGCAGAGAGCACCGCAGGGTGGGCGCCAGTCCCCTTGGGGTAGACACGTAGGTTCTTTCACGTGGAGCCTTCAGTCACAGAACGTGTTGGTGGACCCAGGGTTTCTTCACACATACCGTGGAAAACACAGATCCAGACTGACCTCTGCACTGTATGTCACATGGGGGAGAGACAGACCAGTGTCCCCCAGCATGTCCAAGGCCAAGTGCAGAGCCCTCAACCCAAAAGACCTGGACCTTTGTTGTGGCTGTGCCCATAATGTGCCCCTCAGAACGTTCCCCCCGTGGGCCTCCTCCCATGACACCAGGGCTGGGCCGGGAGGCCTGTGGGCACCCTTTGTGACACAGACCGTCTGCAGCCCCCCCACACTATTGGATTCACCCCCTTCTGTTTCTCCCCAACAGCAACCTGACACGGGCAATGGCAACACCCCAGGGCCCTCGGACAGTGAGTATCCGGCCAATGCATGCAGCCCAGTCCTGTGTTATGTAAAGGGTTAGGTTAGGTTCTCAGAGCTGGAGGTGAAAGTCCCAAACAGTCAAAACCACCCTTGAAAATCCCCTAAATCACCCCCAAAGTACTTCGTACAGGCTATTTTGTTTATATAACACCGTTTAATAACATGAACAAAAAATGTTAGACTTAAACTGTAGAATCGCACCCAGCAGGGCACGATGCTTACTTGCTCAGAGACAGACGCATCCGTGGGTCCAGGGCTGGGGGCCGGGTGTTGGGGTGGGGAACACCCAGGGCTGTGGGTGTGCTCAGAGAAAGCCTCACTATCCCATGTGTCTTGTCCCGGCAGGCTCTGAGGACACCCTTGTGGTTGCCCTGTACGATTACGAGGCCATTCACCGAGAAGACCTCAGTTTCCAGAAGGGAGACCAGATGGTGATCCTGGAGGAGTGAGTCCCCATGCCCCTCCCCCAACACATACCTACCTCCAACACATCCCCTCCAATACTCAGCTGTACTCTTTTGTGCTTCAGTAAAGAACCTGGCAGGTGACCTTATACTAGGGGGTAAATGACTGATGACAACCTGATCGTAATAGTGGAGGGAAGGGTTGGTTGTTAAGCTGGGTGAAAACCACAGTAAAGAGACTTGTGTACTCACTAATGGTACATATTCGGGCAAGGATGAACCACGCAAAGTGCTTCCCAAGGAAGCCTTCCTCGGGCACCTGTGACCAAGCTGCAGGCTTGCCCATGGACCAGGCCCTGCTGAGGTGACTTTGCGTTCAGAAGTCCTTGGATCTCTTAGTTTGCTGCCTCCGATCTCCTCCAGTCTTCACCATTAGTGGGTGTGGTGTCCTGTATGTGTGGGGGCCCCCAAAATGGCAGTGGTTATGCTTGGTCAGACTCCCAAGGCCCCTCCCTCTGGCTCTTGGCCGCAGGTGAACCCCTATGAGTCTGCCATGGGCACTGGGTCCCCCCTTGGGTATGGCCAGGAAGGCCAAGGCTGCAAGTTCAGGGAAAAAGAGTAGAGCCAAAGACCTAGGTCTGTGGGCCGTGGATGCAGGGACACGCCTGGATTTCAGGCTCTCGAATGCACGTGGGGACTGTTGTGAAGACCCCTACCCTGATCATCGGGTGCATGCAGGGAGTACTCTAGGCCAAGGCTGAGGGGCCCAAGAGGACCGGGGAGTCCTTCTGCCCTTGACTTCTTTGCTCCCTCCTCTCGCTTAGGTCTGGGGAGTGGTGGAGGGCTCGGTCCCTGGCCACCCGGAAAGAGGGCTACATTCCAAGCAACTACGTTGCCCGCGTTAACTCTCTGGAGACAGAGGAGTAAGTATTCCCTTTTCCTGCCCTCCAGGTGGAAGCATGAGCCAAGCCAGCCTTGTTCCCACCTCAGGGCTTTTGCACTCCCCAGTGCCCCTTCCTGGCTCGCTCTTCCTGGGGCTCTTTGCCCGGCTGGCTTCTTCTCATCCTTCAGGCCTCGGAGGAGCCTTCCCTGCCCACCCCACGTAAAGTGTGTCCCCTTTGTGACTCTCTCACTCCTTCTGAACACTTCCCACTAGCATTTCTTCCCCGTGCACGGTTTGTGGAGTAACTTCCTAGGGGTGGGATTCCAGGCAGACAGTTCGTACTGTGTGCACCCTGTAACACTGCCCATCTATTTTACCACGGCATGAATCACGTTACAAAATGAAATCAAAGAAGGCGGGAGGGGTGGGGAGAGTGCAGTGTGGCGATCAAGAACTTGGGCTTTCTAGTTAAACTGTCTGGATTTGAAGCCTGGCTCCACTGCTTCTCAGCTGTATGACGCCAGGCAAGTTGCTTGCTCTCTCTCTGTTCCTCAGTTTCCCCATCTATAAAGTGAGGATAATAAGGGCAACAATTCATGGAGTTGTGGGGTGGATGAATGTTAGCTGTCTTTCTCCTCAGCTGATACAAAGGAAACAGGGGCCCAGAGAAGAGAAGCAACATGCTCAGAGTCACAAAGCAGGTTATGGCAGGGCCAGCCGGCTGGCCTCAGGTCCTGGGGCTTTTTTGGTCACAGTACACGAACCACTCCCCGCCCTACTGAGGGTGGGGATAGATTTGGGGGCTGCCGCTAGAACTTCCCCACTCAATATCCCCAGTATTCTGGGAGAAAGAGGAAAAGGTCCGAGGGGAGGGTCCCACATATAAAATGATTTAAAATCTCACATTCTTGCTTAGAAACCCAGGCTGATTTTCTATGTGGCTTTGCATACACAGAGAAGGACAAACTGTGAGGCTGACAAAGCCCAGACCTTCCCTCACATGGGCCTTCGAGGCCCTGAGAAGATTGTCCTGTGTTCTTGTGAAATCTGCAGAAGTAGAATTTTGGCCACAGCTGGCTGTGCCTTCGCGCCCAGTCTCTGTCCCTCGCCCTAGCCCTCAGATCGGCTGGTGTCGGGACGACCCCAGGCACTTTGTGTTTGTGACGCTGGGTTATTTTCTCAGAGGAAGCTCCCCAGTGCGTGTGAGTTTCCGTCTCAGCAAACTGGATTCAATCCTGGCAAAATGTCTGTTTTAATATCGAAAGAATCATTGTTTTCCCCAAAAGAATCTCAGAGGAAAATCGACGCTGCAGGAAGCCTGGCTCTTGGAACCCTGGTGCCCTTGTCAGGGGTCAGCTCTGCCCACCGGGGTTCACATCTGTCTCCTCCCCTTTCCACCAGGTGGTTCTTCAAGGGCATCAGCCGGAAAGATGCGGAGCGCCAACTCCTGGCCCCTGGCAATATGCTGGGCTCCTTCATGATCCGGGACAGCGAGACCACCAAAGGTGACCCAGCCCTCCCCACAATGATAGATAGATAGATAGATAGATAGATAGATAGATAGATAGATAGGTAATGATAACGAAAGCCAATGTTTACTGGGTGTTTACATTCTCACTATTTTAGAAGCATTACTTCTTTTAATTATGAGGCAGTGTGATAAGATAGGGAGGTCTCATGACCAACCCCATTTCACAGATGAGGAAACTGAGGCACAGAGCAGTGATGTACTCACTTGTCCAAGGTCTCACAGCTGGACGTGGAGGAGCCAGGATCGGGACCCAGGCAGCCTGACTCCACAGCCCAGGTGCCAGGATGGTGGCAGCGGTGGTGTCACAGGGCTGCTAGGAAGGGGCGTCAGGGCACTGTCATGAAGTGGCAGGCCTCCAAGGTCCCACTCCTGAGTGGTTTCTCTCTGGCCAATGCAGGGAGCTACTCTTTGTCCGTGCGAGACTATGACCCCCAGCACAGGGACACAGTGAAACATTATAAGATCCGGACCCTGGACAACGGCGGGTACTACATCTCCCCACGAAGCACCTTCAACACCCTGCAGGAGCTGGTGGCCCACTACAAGAGTGAGTTCCTGCCCAGGGCCCCAGGGTGGACCTGTCTCCTGGGAATCCTTGTCAAGGGTGCATGGTGCCCTCGGAGGCCTGCTGAGCTCTTTCTGACCCTTTCTGATCCTCCTCAGACAAACAGTTGCTTTGGATTCTCCTGAAATCTTAGTTCTATTGAGAAGCGGGAGGTGGCATCTTATCATGCTCTGCTTTCTTGGGGATGTCCCTCATCATGGCAACCCACTGGAACATCAGCCAGATGCAGTGGACCAGGCAGGGAGGCCTTGGAGGGGAACCCTGCAGCTGGCTCGGAGCTGGCTGCCCTTGACTGACCGGCAGTTCTATTACAGAAGGGAGCGATGGGCTCTGCCAGAAGCTGACAACACCCTGCGTGTCCTCCAAGCCCCAGAAGCCGTGGGAGAAAGATGCCTGGGAGATCCCCCGGGAATCCCTCAAGCTGGAGAAAAAGCTTGGAGCCGGGCAGTTTGGGGAGGTCTGGATGGGTAAGGACCCAGGGCCAGAGGGTGGCAAGAGGGAGGAACGAGGGAGGCCATTGCTTCCCGGAAAAGCCTGAGGGAAAGCAGGAATGCCAGCTGGGGCAGAAGGGGAGATTTGAATATTAACCACAAAGGAGGAATCCCTCTGATAGCAAACCAAATTGCCCGCCATGCAAACCCTGATTTACCTTGAGGGCCAGGCCAGTTGGGGCCAAAACTTTCCTTCTGGGAAGGAGGAGTCCTGGATGAGGAATCAGCTCCCTGACAAGGGAGCCAGGACAGTCTACCAGTTTGGGGTTGAGATTACCAGAGGCTTCTTAGGATGATAAAAATAAAAATGGAGAAATGTAGCTTGGATGTTACTAGGTGAGTTCAATGTTGGCAACTGAAGAACAAGCTGCTCTGAGTGCCTGCCGTGTGCCTGGCACCATGCCAAGGCATCGTGGGACCCCAGTAAGGCAGGTCCCACCCCTGCTGTCCCCCGCCCCAGAAACCTGAGAACAGCAGCTCCTGCTTTGCAGAATTGTGGGGTAGACATGATGCTTGGCTCAGGGCCTGGTGTACTCCATTGTGTTTACAGCCACCATGTTTCAAATGGGAGTGAAGGCAACTAACAGCGTTGCAAACAATTTAGTCAGGAAAAAAATGTTTAAAATCCACATATTTCAACTATATCTATTGAGAGCCTGCTATATACCAGGCACTGAATAAGAGAATGTGGCAGAGAAATTATGGAGAAGAAGGTGAAACAGATCTGAGCAATGAGTTAGAAAATATATGGCTTTAAACTCTTCAAAAAGACCTCAAATTTGGATTAGAGCTTCCTGGCAGCCAAGGCAAAAATGGAAACACAAGCAATGATGAGATTTATGAGCTCATTGACAAGATGAAATATGAGTGGGGTGAGGGAACATCATGTGCAAAGTTCCCATGGTGCTTGGGGGGCTGAGGGGTGTGCAGGCTGACTGGTGCACCAAAGGGAGGGGGTCTGGTGGGTGATGAAGCTGGCAAGGTGGGCAAGGCCAGGTCATGGGTCTGGCGAACTATGGTGAGATCGGTATTTATTTTGAGAGCAGTGTAAAGATGAATGCACTTTAAGGAAAGATGGTGTGTGTGTCTGAGTGACAAAATCTGAGTGATGTTTTGAGGTTGTTCTTTCATCCTTACAGCACCCTTCACAGGTAGTGCTGATCATGTCTGCTTTGCAGATGGGGAAACCGCAGTTGAGGGAGGTTAAGGGACTTGCCCAAGGGCACACAGCCAGGAAGTGGTAAACCAGCTTCCCAAACACATCTGCGTGAGCCAGTGCCCACCCCTCTCAGCCCTCTGTGAGGGCAAGATGGGCATGGAAGGCTTTCTGGAGGAGGCAGATCTGCAGCGGGGCCTTCCCGGGCTGCAGGAAACGAGCAGCAGGCTCTGATCGCCTCTCCTCCTGCTTTCTCTCCCACTCCAGCCACCTACAACAGGCACACCAAGGTGGCTGTGAAGACAATGAAGCCAGGGAGCATGTCTGTGGAGGCCTTCCTGGCAGAGGCCAACCTGATGAAAACTCTGCAGCACGACAAGCTGGTGAAGCTGCACGCAGTGGTCACGGAGGAGCCCATTTACATCATCACGGAGTTCATGGCCAAAGGTGCTGTGTTCGGGGGCTGGGGATGTAGGCCGTGGCTCATAGAAGTCAAGTGAAGACTCAGAGGTGACTCTGCTGTGGATCTTGCCCTCGAGTTGCCCCCAGTCTGGCCAAGAGCTCTTCCCACAAGTTCTCATTGAGCCCCTTAATATGCAACTGCCCAGCCTCCCGGTTAACGGGGTGAAATCATGTTGAGGGGGATCCAGGGGAAGGGGGAACACAAAGCTACCAGGAGAGGGGAGTAGATAGGACTCTGCTGGGTAATGGGAGAAGAGGCTTATGGATTTTCGGTGAGCCTTAAAGGCCAGGGGCAACTCTCCCCCGCAGTCACATTCCCTGCGTGGACTGGTGCTCTGGAAAAGAGCTTCGTCAGAGCATCCGTGCCAGGCTGTCCCCACCCTGCTCACCCATGATCCACAATTTCTCTGGGATTTTTTTTAGGCCACCATTTCACAACCACTTTCAATTTCTGCCCATTTTTGATTAATAGAAACATCTCACTCAACCTCACTTAGTGTGACTTAAAATCTCAATACTTTTTTCATTTTAACTTTTTTTCATTTTCTAAATACAGTTAACCCCGGCCTTAGAAAACCATAGCCCTGGTCATCCAGGCTCAGAATCAGGTCTCTAAGAACCAGTCTAGCAATCCCAACGTCATTTAGAAACATGCAGATTGCTTTTCTCAAACACTGGGAGTGGTACTTTTATTTAAACCCGTTACTATGGACAGTTTTAACCCTAGGTAGTGCCAGTGGTCAGTGTCGCTTACCCTTCCTCCGCAGGAAGCCTGCTGGACTTCCTGAAAAGTAGCGAAGGCAGCAAGCAGCCATTGCCGAAACTCATTGACTTCTCAGCCCAGGTGAGAGGCTGATGGGGAGGCTGGGGGTGGTGGGAGATGGGAGTTCAATGGTCTATTCAGCAGATTCTTATCGATCACATGCTATACTAATAGCAGCTGTACTGGGTCACACTTGAGAGCTCTGTATGAAAGTGTACTTTTTAAAAAAAGATTTTATTTATTTTTAGACAGAGGGGAGGGGAGGGAGAAAGATGGAGAGAAACATCAATGTGTGGTTGCTTCTCACGTGCCCCCCACTGGGATCCTGACCCACAACCCAGGCATGTGCCCTGACCAGTGACCATTTAGTTCACAGGCTGGCACTCAATCCACTGAGCTACACCAGCTAGGGCTGAAAGTACACTTTTTGAATGTGCCTTCCATTTAGTCCTCACATCAAAATTCTATGATGGGGCTTATGCTATCTATTCTTATATAAGAAACCACCGCAGGATTTAGGAGCTGGAAACAACATCTGTTATTTCTCAGGATTATGTGGGTTGACTGGAGATGGCTGGGTGGTTCTTCTGCTCCACGTGGTGAAGCTGAGGTCACTCACATGACTGCATTCTGCTGGGAGCTGGCCTGGGCCTAGAATGGCCGTGATGGTGTCTCATCCTCTGGGGTTTCTCTCCACATGGCTCCTCGTCACTCAGTAATCCAGCCAGAGCTTCTTCACGGCATGGCAGTGAGGCTCCATAGCCAAGCCCTAATGTGCAAGTGCTGAGGAAGCCTGTACTTGCACCATGCTTGCTAAAGTCCCATTGGCTAAAGCCCATCACAGGGCCCAGCCCAGAGGCAGTGTGGGAGGGGCTAGGCCAAGGGCCTGAGCCCAGGAGGCATGATCCACTGGGAGCCACCAATGTAACAGTCTGACCACAGGAAGGAAAGTGCCATTCCCATTTACATACTAGGAACTTGAGGCATAGACAAGAAGATAAGTACAGATGGGAAACTGAGGCTCAGTGAAGTTAAATGGCTTGGCTAAGACCGTGCTCATTTTGGGGGATACAGCAGGGAATAAATTGGAAAGTATTGCTGTCTTCACAAAGTGCATAGTCCAGATGGGAAGGCAGATATTAAATAACTGAATCTCTTTGGGGACTCTGACCCAAGAGGCCCAACTCAGTGTCAAAGGAATGCAGTATCCAGCAAAATAATAATGTACACAAGTCATAGAAACACCTCGTAAAGCCACATTTTCATTCTCATCTTCCCTTTACTCACTGCAGATCCTCTCTCCCTCAGCCTGAGTGCTTTTTATTTCCCTCCCCTCTTAGTCTATCCTATTTGTGGGAAGACAAGTAGGAAAGGGGTACTCTGGGAGTACATGGCTGGAGCATTTAGCCTGGCCTAGGAGCAATCCAAGAAGACTTCCCAGAGGACGTGGCCTCTAGGCTGAGCCCTGAAGAATGCGTAGAAGTTAGTCTGATGAAGAGGAGAGGAAAGGGTGTTCTAGACAAATGAAAAGGCCTGTGCCAGAGCCCAGAGGGGAAAGACAAGAGCTGGGCCTGGCCAGCCAGTGCCTGGGGCTGGTGAAGATGAAGGGAGTGTGGTTTGCAGCCTGGAGGGTGTTAAGGGAGACCTGCACCAGAGCCTAGGGCAGAGTGCATTTGAGTATGCAAATCATGGGGGGGAGGGGGTTTGAACAGAGGTTTAAAAATGTCTAACCTTTCAGAGCCTGGAATGCCGGAGACCTATGGAAATCAAGGCCTGGTATTTTGACTTTAGATGGCCCTGACCCTGGAGAAACAATAGTCTAGTCTATGGCTAAAGTATAACTGTCAAACTGGCAGAAACCTTGCTGGGCAGAATCATCAACTGGGGCAAGGGCCACTCTCCCCATTTCACAGATGGGAAAACAAACCAAGGGAGGAAAAGAGGTGCCAGGCCCTTGTGCGTCCAGGAACAGAGGTGAACTC
>CM052547.1:73480326-73542542 GCA_028533065.1 Trachops cirrhosus
GAGTACACGGCCCGGGAAGGTAGGAGATGCTGCCGAGAGGACGTGTATCCTCACAGATCACGTTCACCAACCGCCATGGACTAAGATGGAGATCAGTAACCAGAGGTTAACCGAACCCATCCCAGACCAGGGGGAGGAGTATAGGGGAAGACACCAGTGACTGGTGGAAACCTTAGAGGCCAAGGACTAACCTTTCCCCATTGCCCGGGGTGAGGGTGCTGAGGTATTAGCTACCACCTGGACTCAGGCCCCCTGAAGTCCTGCTGTCCCCAAAGATTTTGTGACCTCTACAGCTCCAACCTTAAGGAGTCGTTGGTCACTGGGGTAACAGCTGAATCAACAAAGTGGTCCTGGGGAGTGAGGTCCCCCACCACACCCCAGCCCCTCTGCCCACTCCTCCCACTTTAACCATCTGTCTTCAGCACAGATGTTCCTTGCTTCACAGAGGCCAGATTTAGGGAAATCTCAGTTCTGCAGGGCACAGATGTGGGCAGCTCTGCCATCCTGTTCCCTCACCCTAGCCGAGACCCAGCCCTGACTGCTCCCCAGACTTGCAACTCTGCTCTTTCCAACCCCGCAGGGGCCAAGTTCCCCATCAAGTGGACAGCTCCTGAAGCCATCAACTTTGGCTCCTTCACCATCAAGTCAGATGTCTGGTCCTTCGGTATCCTGCTGATGGAGATCGTCACCTACGGCCGGATCCCATACCCAGGTAGCGAAGGTGGCGTCAGCTGGGGGCTGCTTCCAGAGCCCAGCCTGGCTCTTCTCTTGTCAGTGTGTCCATTCAGACTGAGTTCTTGGTCCTCACCTGTAACGCCTGCCTCATCTCAGTTAAAGGCACCACCATCCACCCAGTTTCTTAAGCCTGAAATCCTGGGGCTTCCTCTGCCCTTCCTTTCCTCTCACTCCTTACCACATCCAAGCCACAGGTTCTGGTTATTTGACTCCAAAACACAATTCAAGCCTTCCCCCTCTAACTCCACAGCCTCCACCCTCATCCAGGTCAACACTACCTGTCACCTCGATGGTGCAGTGGCTGCCTCACCATCACCCTGCTTTCTCCCCTCTCTCCCACAGGCCATCCATCCTCTGCTTGCAGCCAGAGCAGTTTTTCCAAAGTTGTGACTCAGATCTTGTCGCTTCTCCACCTCTAAGTCTTTCATGGTCTCTCATCATATTAGGACAAAATCCCAAACTTCTAAGTATGCCCGTAGGTCTGGCATGACCCAGCCCTCGCCTACTTCTCCAGCTTCACTTTCTGCTGCATCCACCATCAGTCATCCAGAGTCCCATACATGTCCCTCGTGCTTCTCATTCGTAACGCCCTACACTGTTTCTTTCCCAGTGTTCATCACAATGGATAATGATATTTAGTTTAATATTGCCCCCATCAGACTCTCAGCTCCATGAGGCCAGAAATCACGTATGTATTCCTTACTGGTGTATCTGCACTGCCTGCCTCTGTGCTCACCACAAAGTGGGTGCTCAGGGACTATTTGTGGAATAGATGAGTTTATCCACATGCCTGTGGGCAGCACTCTACACTGAGTAGGACACGTGGGTAGACAAACATATATCCAACATATAGATGGCCTGGGACTCAGTAAATAATGTTTTCTGTTCCTTTGCGGTTGGGATGTCACCTGGGGTATCTCTAGCCAGAACACTGGAAAAAGGGGCAAGGCAGATACAAAAGGGCTCTGATATTTTAATAAACTGTCCTGAATGTGAGTCTTATCCCCATCAACTGGTACACTTTGAGAAATTTACTTTACTTCTACCCCAGGGTCTTCACCTGTAAAAAATAGAGGTGATGGTATCTAGCTTGCAGAAGTGGCTGTGAAGATTAAGAACAAAAGATATAGACTCTGTTCCTTCAACAGTATTTACCAAATTGCCACTGTGTGTTATGCACTAAGGATACAGTAAGAGCCGAGGTCCCTGCTGGTGAGGAGCTCACATCCTGGCCTGGAGGAACACGCTAAACAGACACACACTTCCAGCTGGAGATCACTGCTGAAAGGAAAGTGAAGCAGAGGTGTTTGAGAGTGGGTGACGTGGGGCTCCTGTGGACAGGGGGCGCCTGTCAGAGCAGGCCATGTTTGAACTGAAAAACAGCTGAGTGATGACCTAGGGAAAAGATTTCAGGTAGAAGGCGCTGCTAGTTTCTACGGCCTGAGGTATGTCTGAAGAACAGCAAGGAAGCCAGGCAGCTGGAGACCAGGAATGAGAGCAGATGGTAGAGGATGAGGTTGGCAGGGGCCAGATCCAGCAGGGTCCATGGTCATGATGAAGAGTAAGTGGATGTGAGTATAAGTATGTGGAAGCCAGTGAAGGATTTTTGGCTGGAAAGTGGCATCATCTAATCTCTCTGTTTAAGTGATGCTTTGGCTCAGTGTGGAGAGTGGATTGGGGGCTGGGGACACAGTGGCAGCCTCAGCAGTGGCACAGTCACAGGTGGTGTTGGCAACAGAGATGAGTTGATGGGTTGATGCTATGTTTCAAAAGAAGAAAGGATGTGACTTGCTGATGTGGAAGGTGAGGGAGAGAGAAGAATCAAGGATGATTCTCCTGGTTTTAATTGAGGAAGTGGGTGTGTGATGCTCTGTGAGTAGAAGTTCAAGAATTCTGTTTTAGTCCCATTAAATTTGAGGTGACTAGTAGACCTCCAAGTAAAGATGTTCAAGGACGTACTTGGATATATGAGTTTAGAGTTCAAGACTGGTAATATAAAATTGGGGATCATAGTTAAGTTGTTGTTCTTAAGGATAACTAACTAATTTAAGTAAGGAGATGGTCCCACTCCTACATAGGGTGACATCAAGTCTGGCCATCTAAGTGTTTTGTTTTGAGAGTATGCCAGGAAAAACCAGGCAATGGGTTATGGAACCCTGTATCCATTAGGATGCATTAGGCTGCAAGTAACAAAATAACAGACCAAAGAGTAAGTTGTTATTCCCCATATTGGGTCTGACATTGGTGACTGGTTAGTGCAGCCACTCAGCAGCTCTCAGGACTCTGTGTTGGTTTGGGACTGTCTTCCTCACATGGTCAGATGGCTGCTGCAGCTGCTAGGATCACATTGTCTCACAGGGTCTGAAGAAAGGAGGAAGTGTGCATCCTCTCAAGTCTCTTTTTATCAGGGGGGAAAACCTTTCCTGGAAGTCTCCCTGGAGACTCTTCCTCGGCTCCCATTGCTAAAAGTGGGGGTCATGCCCCTACCCTGGCTCAGGGGAGTCTCTGGACTTCACAGTGGGAGGGGCTCAGCTCCCACAGGAGGTGGAGAGTGATGGCTGCCTGGGAGGCAAGTATGTCTGCCACCCGTGGACTCCCATCCGCAATCCCTCCCTTTTTAATCCCATGGTTCCTCCTCAGGGATGTCAAACCCTGAGGTGATCCGGGCCCTGGAGAGAGGATACCGGATGCCCCGGCCAGACCTCTGCCCCGATGAGCTCTACAACATCATGACTCGCTGCTGGCAGAACCGCCCTGAGGAGCGGCCCACCTTCGAATATATCCAGAGTGTGCTGGAGGACTTCTTCACAGCCACCGAGAGCCAGTACCAACAGCAGCCGTGATGGGTGGGACCAAGGGAGGGCCAGGCACTGAGGCGATGGCTCGGAGGTGTCTCCAGCACCATTGGCCAGATACCACCTCGCCCTTCCCACTCCCAGACACCCACGCTTGCTGAAGCCACGTTTCCTCATCTGTCAAGTGAGTGGGTTGGACCGGACAATCTCTTTTTGACTCTAGCAATCCACAATCTGCCATTCTCAGGAGGCCTCGAGTTCCTATTTCTATTGCCTGGGACATCTGTATTCCAGTTACAGCTGTGGTTTAAATGGGAAACTTTTAAAATAATGAAGTAAATATTTAAATAAAAGTGCCCTGGCTGGTGTGGCTCAGCGGATTGGATGCCAGCTTGTGAACCAAAGGGTTGCAGGTTCGATTCCCAGTCAGGACACATGCCTGGGTTGTGGGGGCTAGGTCCCTGGTTGGAAGCATGTGAGAGGCAACCAGTTGATGTATCTCACACATCAATTTTTCTTTCCCTCTCTTTCTGCCTCCCTTCCCCTCTCTCTAAAAATAAATAAAATCTTTTAAAAATATTTAAGTAAAAGATACATATGCTAAAGGCTTTACTGACAGGTCAGCTGTTCTTCCAGTTCCTTAATATCTATTTGACTTTTCTCTGGTTAAGTCAAAAATGGGGAAAGCCCCTTCCCGAGACCAGTAGTGCAAAGAGAAGGGGTTCAATACTCAAACTGTTTCAAAATAGTTGCTGTGTTAGTTTCCTGTTGCTGCTGTAATAACTTGGTGGCTTAAAACAACACCAATTTATTATCTTACAGTTCCAGAGATCAGAAGTCTGAAATGGGTTGGCAGGGCTCCATGCCTTTTGCAAGTGCTGGGGCAGGATCCGTTTCCTTCCCTTTTCCAGCTTCTAGAGGCTGGCTGCGTGGTTCCTTCCCCACTCATTACTCCGAGCTCTACCTCCATCATTGCACCTCTCTCTCTGAGTCTCCTGCCTCCCTCTTTCACTGGTCAAGAACCCTGCAATTACACGGGACCCACCTGGATAATCCAGATGAATCTTCCATCTCAAGATCCTTATCACGTAAAGTCCCCTTTGCCATGTAAGGTAACATCTTCACATGTTCTGGTGATTAGGATAGGGACTTTTTGGGGTGGTGGGGCATTATTCTGCTTCTCACATTGGTGCTGGGGCTCTGGATGGGTGTCTGTCTCCAAGGAACTGGCTCTGCCAAGAAGACGGGAATGATTTTTCATCCTCTGGGTCCCTGACTCTCTTGCCAAACCACGTTGCTGCACAAGCTGGAGGGTCTCTGCCAGCACTGGGGGCATTTTCCGTGACCAAGGAGCCACTGTGGTTGTAAGATGGTACCCACGATTGCGGGAATCCTGGGGTCTGGAGATGTGGCTGCTGAGAGGTATCTGGGAGGGAGACTGGGAAAGAAGCAGAGAAGCCAAGGAGGCATGTGGTCTCAGTTGTAAGTCCCTGGCAGTTAGCTTTTGTTGTAAGGGGAGCAAGGAGAAGAGGTGACAGTGGGATGGGGAGCAAATGACACCTTTCTATATCATTGCACTCCTTGAAGGATCTACATCACAGTACCCACGGGGTCCCCTGGAACCCTGTATGAACTGATTCTGTACCCCTGAGTAGCACAGACTCTTAACCTTCGAAACTGGGTATAAGAACAGTGGGAAATAAAGCTATCAGTGTTTCAACTTACCTAGTTGGTGCTTGAATTTCTCGCTTGCTTTCTGGTTTGAGATGTCTTTGGGTATCTGAGCACAGGGCTCCATGATAGGAATTTGCACTCACGATTGTGGTATCAATACACTGAATTGCTGTTCAGTAATCCACAGGAGGAATACACTTCCCTGCCCCGCTGATGTTGAATTTGGCCATGAGACTCGCTTTAGCCAATGGGATGTTAGAGAATGTGATGTAAGCATAGGTTTAAAATGCACCTGCGGGGTTGGCCTGCCCTCCAGCCTTTTGCCCTGAAGAGAACATAGTCCAAGAAAGACGAGTGACATGTGCGGATCTGGACCCCACCTGCAGCTTGCAGTTAAACCCAGCTGATCCCAGCCTCAGTCGGAACCCCAGCTGACCTGTGGACATGTGAGAGAGGAGTACGTGCTTAGTCTTACAAGCCTTCGAGTGTCAGGGTTGTTCTGTTACATAGCATTATTGTAAAAATAGCTGACTGAGACATGAATTCAAGAATCGGAGCCTATTGCTATGTGGACAAGATCAAGTCAGTTCATGCCCTCCTGCTCTGTCAGTTCACACTGCTCTACACTCTGATTTTTCCCCTGGTCACAGAGAAGACAGGTGAAACAGGGGACAGATACAACACCAAAAGCATGACCCATGAAAGAAACAACTGATACACTGGACTCCTTTAAAACTGAAAACTTTTCTCTGAGGAGGACAGAGAAATGAAAACGAAGGAAAAGACAAACTCTGATATGGGAGAACATATTTGCAAAACACATATCTGTTAAAGACATGATGTCCAAAATATACAAAAAACTTTTTTAATTTTAGTTTTTTTTAATTATTTCATTTTGTTCAATTACAGTTGTCTGCATTTTCTCCCCGCCCCAGTCAAACCCTCCTCCCTCCCTTGCTTCCACCCTCCCCTGTGGTCTTGTTCATGAGTCCTTTATAGTAGTTCCTGAAAACCCTTCCCCTCATTGTCCCCTCCCCCTCCCCTCTGGTTATTGTTAGATTGTTCTTAATTTCAATGTCTCTGCTTATATTTTATTTGCTTTTTACAAAAAACTCTTCAAAGTCAACAAGAAGAAAACAACCCAATTAAAAAATGGACAAAAGACCTGGACAGACACCTCACAAAAGAAAATATGCAGGTGGCAAAGAAGCATATGAAAAGATGCTCAATATTACATGTCACTAGAGAAATGCAAATTAAAACAACAATGAGATACCACTACCCACCTGCTGGAATGGCCAAAGCGTAGAACACTGACAGCACCGAATACGGGTAAAATGTGAAGAAGCAGGAACTCTCATTCATTCATTCATTGCTGGTGGTAATGCAAAATGGAGTAGCCACTTGGGAAGACATTTGACAGTTTCTTATAAAACTAAAAATACTCTTACTATATAATTCAGCAACACATTTCTTGGTATTTACCCAAATGAGTTGAAAACTTATATCCATACAAATAACTACCCACTAATGTTTGTAGTAGCTCTATTTGTAATTGTCAAAACTTGGAAGCAACTAAGATGTCCTTCAATAGGTGAAAGGATAAACAAATGGCGGTACATTCATATAATGCAATATTGTTCAGTGATAAAAGGAGATGAGCTATCAAGACATGGAAGAAACTTAAATGCATATTGCTGAGTGAAAGAAGCCAATCTGAAAAGGCTGCATACTGTCTATTCCAACTATATGACGTTCTGGTTAAGGAAAACTATAGAGACAGTTAATCAGCACTTGCCAGGGGTGTGGTGGGGAGGGAAGGTGGGATGAATAGGCACAGCATAGCAGAATTTTGGGGCAGTGAAATTATTCTGTGATACTCTTTAGTGGTAGATACATATCATTACATATCTGTTAAAACTCACAGAATGTATAGCATGGAGTGCTCAGTGTAAACTATGGACTTTGATTAGTAACAATGTATCAATATTGGCTCATCAGCTGTAACATTGTACCATATTAAGGCAAGATGTTAATAATACAGAAAACCAGGGGCAGATGAAGAGGTGTATGGGAACTCTGCCCTTTCCACTCACTTTTATGTAAACCCAAAACTTCTCTAAAATATAAAGTCTAATAAACAAAACAAAACATGGGGATAAACGTTGTGGCACCAATTCTATGGGAACACGGCATGCAGTCCTACCCTGGAAGGTGGCAAAGGCAGGCGTGGACACAATGCTCCACGTCAACGACTTGTTTCAGTCTAGCCTCTAGCTGTGGCTTTCAGTTTAAATGTGGGGAAAGCACTGGTTTCCCTGTGATTTGGAATAAAACTGCCTCCTTACTCCCCAAGCTAGGCCCCCAATTTTGTCCTGTCTCTGTCCTCATCACAGTATATCTGACATAAGGCTATATCAGTTTGCATTGTATTTGTATCCCTTCCCTTCTGGAGCTTGGCAGTGACTGCTAGTTGTCCCCATATCCATGTTCCCCCTTCTTCTAGAGAAACAGAATTTGTATCAGGGGCATGTGACTACCCAGAATGAATGCTACACTTCCCATTTCTTTTTGCAGCAAACTGTGACCCTGTGATTAAGTTCTGATTAACAGGCTGTGAGTGCGAGTGTGGTATAGCACCTTCCAGCATCCTTTCTTAAAGGATAGCTGATGTGGCCCTGGCTGGTGTGGCTCAGTGGATTGAGTGCTGGCCTGCAAACCAAAGGATCACTGGTTTGATTCCCAGTTAGGGCAGATGCCCGAGTTGTGGGGATGGATCCCTGGGGGGTGTGTGAGAGGCAACCACATATCGATGTTTCTCTCCCTCTCTTTCTCCCTCCCTTCCCCTTTCTAAAAGTAAATAAATAAAATCTTTTTTTAAAAAAAAGACAACTGATGTGAGTGTTGGATGGGCAACTCAGTTGGTTAGAGCATCATCCCAATACACCAAGGTTGTGGATTTGATCCCCAGTCAGAGCACATACAGAAAACAACCCATGAATGCATCAATAATGTGATTGGGTAGCTTGTCTTCTTAGCCATTGGGTTGCTTGTCTTCTTAGCCAATCACATGCACATGCTAGATAGCATGACAGAGAAAGAGATGAAAAGTAAGAGGCCAAGGGTCCACATCCATTGTTTTGTTGTTGTTGTTGTTGTTGTTGTTTTTGAGAGTGAGAGAGAGAGAAGGGAGAGAGAAATATTGATTTGTTGTTCCACTTATTGATGCATTCATGGGTTGCTTTCTGTATGTGCTCTGACTGGGGATTGAACCCAATGTTCATAGCAGCACAATTTACAATAGCCAAGTGTTAGAAGCAATCTAGGTGCCCATCAGTAAATGAATGGATCAAAAAACTATGGTACATTTACACAATGGAATTCTACACTGGACCCTGCAAAAAACGAGTTAATTCTAAGAATGGCGAAGCTGGGTGGAGCCTGGGTCTCTGAAGACATCTGAGGCACAGCCCCGTACAGCTAGGGCCGCCCTCCAGACTCCACGTAAGAGGGCGTGGTGTGCATTGTCAGTACCCCTTCAACATTATCTGCATCACTGTGCCCAAAGGCTCTCTTCCTAAAACTGCAAAGAACTCAGCTGGCAGTGTTGCAAGAAGGCCAAAAGTGCCAAGGAATTACCACCCTCTAGGATCAGTCCTCAACTAATGATTTTGGGGAGTTGATATATAAATACCCCAGCTCTCTTGCCTCTTTGTTGGGATAACTGTGAGGTGTGTGTTTTTCATTGATTCCCAGAATTTCCCCAAAGGATTAAGCTTCAGTTACCCACAGAGGTAACTTGCTTGACAACATACCCTCCTCAAGTGTAGTTCCAACATGAATGTCACTTGAGAGTTTCATTGATAGTCATGAATAAGAAGAAAATGAAATAAGTATGTATGTCTTCACTCATTAGTAGATGACATGAGTAACTGCTTTGCTGAATAAGAGTTTCTAGCACAATTTTGTGCTAATCACAATGCAACAGCTATAGACACAACACACTTAAAGTTTCATCTGCATTACTGTATTAACATTGTTCCGTTAGTTCAAGTCTAGACCTGGATTTGGCAAACTATGGCAAATCACATTTTACTGGAACATAGCCACACCACTATTTGTTGTCTGTAGCCGTTGTTGGTGCCACAAGGCAGAGTCGAGTAGTTGGGACCCAATCGCATGGTCTTCAAAGCCTAAAATATTGACTATGTGGCCCTCTACAGAAAAACTTTGCTAGCGAAGCAATAACGCAAGTCCTGATTTGTAGCACTTGCTGACCTTCGTGTTGTAGACGGTACTACCGCGGCCACTTCAAACCGCCGACCAGACCTGCATTATGACGTTCGTGGCCCTTTGGCATCTTTGCCTTTGCTGGAACCTTCCTCCATAAAATACGTACTCTATTTATAAATACATTAAATTAAATATAAATTATAGTTGACAATAGCATTGATATCAAGTTGAATATGTTAATATTATATATGAAAATATTTTCTTCCATCCCAAAGTTCATTTTTTTTCCTTGTGATTTCAAAAAATTTCATTTCTTTTGAACACTTTTGTGGCCCCTAAAAGCGTGGTGGGCTTTTGTACACTTGCCTCCTGTGTTAATGGGTAAGTCGGCTCTGCCCCCAACCCGACACGGCTGAACAGAGCTGGGAAGGGATATGCAGTAGCGTACCACTGAACAGCCGTACACATAAAATAGATGTGAACAACTCCAGAGCATTGATGAGAGCAAGATACAGCGAAATGATTAGGAAGCGATGAGTTTTAAATATAGAATGCTTTGTTTTTAATATTTAATTTTAAATTTATATAATCTAAGTTTTGATAATGCCCAGGTTCAACAACCACAAAATTCCTGAAAATTTCACTGTCAGCTCTTACAAGAAGTATGATCCAGCTCCTGCACACCAGTGCCCTCTGAGGTCCCTTCATTTCTCAAATAAACTACTCTTGCTTGAATGCTTGTCTCAGAGTTGGTTTCTGGGGGAAACTAAACTAAGAGGAAAGGAAGTTTTCATTTTGTCAAGCCCCTATTATTGGGGGTGGGGTGCGGCTACCTGGATCTATTCCCAACTGATAGAGTGAGGCTTGAGATTCATTTGTAATGCAAGCATTCAACAAATATTTTTTTCAGCATGTACTTCATAGGGACACAGTTGGGAAGAATATAGACCCAACCCGGGCCTTCATGGGAGATGGACAATAACAAATAACCAAATTATACCTATATCTGTATGTGTGGCCAGGGATTCCCTCTCAGGGGAGGTGATGGTTGAGCTAGAGCCAAACATGAGAAGGCGCTAACCACAACAATTTGGTAAAAGAGGATTCCAGACGGGAGGAACTGCAAGTGCAAAGTTCCTGAACAGAGATGAGCTTGTCCAGTTCTGAGGAGGTCTGTGTGGGCGGATCCATTTGAGTGGAGGGAGAATGGCAGGAGATAAGGCCAGATCATGCAATGCCTTGCAGGCCGTGGTGAGGACTTAGGATTTTCTATGAATCACTACGGGAAGCCCTTGAGAGTTTTAAACCGGGGAGAAATACAATCTGATTCTTGTTTTTGAAAGACTGCTTTGGCTGTTAAATGTACACTAGAGATTAGAGCTGACAAGAGTAATGTAGGAAAACCAGGTAGAAGGCTGTCGCAGAGGCCTATGTGAGAGAGAGGCAGGTGGCATGGACGAGGATGGCACAGTGAATTGTTACAAAATAACCCCCAGTGAATCACACCTCCTTAAACTCATGCCCGTGTGCGGTTCCCTCCAACTTTGACTCTGGACTGACCTTGTGATTTGTTTTGACCAATAGAATGGGGCAGAACTGATGCGATGGGACTTTGAAGCTTAGGCCTTAAGAAGAGCCTTGCAGCTGTCCCCGTTACCTCCATAGAATCCCTGAGGCCACAGTGAGAAGAAGCCTAGGCTATCTATTCCCTTTACAGATTATAGAGCATGTAGAGAGAGAGGCCTATCTGATAACCGGCACCAACCACATAGACATAGGAGGCTACCTTGTACCCTCCAGCCCCAGTTGAGCCATCAGATGAGAGTGCATGACAGATTCCAAATGAGACCATTGAAATCGTCCAGACTGCCAACCCACACAAGCAAGAGAAATATAAATCATTGTTTTGAGCTGCTAAGTTTTAGGATGGTGTGTTACGCAGCAACAGGTAACTAAAACCAGTTGCAAAAGATACAGATTGGTACATCCTACTTTCCTCCTTGGAGACACCTAAGGATTAGATTTGCTTCCTCTAAGCCCGGTTCCACTTTCTCATTCTCGCAGGTACCTGAAACTACACGGCCCAATGTTATTATAACACCCTTTGTTTTAAAATTGGTTTTGTCTGCCTGTTTGTACAGCAGAGCATGGATACAACTCAATGGATTTGAGTCAAGCCTTAACCCCCTTCTCACTTGTTGGGTTACCATGTCCATCTTCTTCAACATCTCTTTATCTCAATGTTTCCATCATTCCAAAGATAAGAAGAACTGTTCTGCTGCCTCAAAATAATAATAATATTAAACATGTACAACATAGCACTTATTATGTGATAGGAAGGAACTATTCTAAACTTTTGACGTATATTAACTTATTTAGTCCACATAACCATCCTACTATGTCTTTTATGATACCTACTCTACCGATGAGGAACTTGAGGTCTAGAGAGTTTTAAAAACTTCACGCCTATTAGGATGGTTATTATGAAAAACAACAGAAAATAAGTGCTGGTGGAGAAATTGGAACCCTTGTGCATTGCTGGTGGGCATGTAAAATGGTACAGCCCCTGTGGAATAGAGTGTGGAAGTTCCTCAAGAAGTTAAACATAAAACTACCACATTATTCAGCAATTCTCTTTCTGGGTATATGCCCCAAAGAACTGAAAGCTGAGACTGAAACAGATATTTGTATACCCGTGTTCACAGCAGATAGTGGAAAAAGAGCCTTAGGAATGTTGAGTGACTTGGCTCAAGTCACACACTTACCTAACTAGCACACGGTGAAGTCCATATTCAAAGATGTCTTTGTCCACTAAATATGCTGCTTTTCATTCATTCATTTAACAAATAGTGTATTTGTATTGGGCAACTACCATATGCCCGAAGGATTATACATAAGTATATCGACAACTGTGTAACATTATGTCATTGGATCCCCATCATAAAACTATGATCAAGATACTATAATAATCCCCTCCCCATTTTTTGGATGAAAATGAAACAGAACGAGGTATAATAAAAAACAGAATCCTATCTTAATAGTTATTACATTCTATTGGAGAGGATGTAGAGTAGTCAAGCAAGTAATTAAATATGTAGTTACAAATTATTCTCATAGTCGAGCTGCTATTGGAGCCCTGGTAGCCACCCCACTTTCTTAAATCAAGGTCTCAGGTAACCCTGGCAACGGGTTTTCCGGCCAATAATAAAGATGGCGCCCAAAGAATGAGCGCGTTTACGCACACCCCTCATTACCCACAATGCAGTGGGGAAGGGGGAGGAGCAGTCTCTGCCAGGAGCTAATATGGCTCCCATAGTTACACCATCCTCTCCTCCCCTTATTAGCGATTGACAGCCCAGACCAGGATACGAATGAGGAGCTAGGTGTACTTTGCCCCTCTTGAGTACAACTACAGCAGCTGCTGAAGTCCGGTGGCACCTTGCGGTGTTTAAGTCCGTAACTAGGGAAACACCACTTCCGCCGACGTCATCACGGCGACACGTGGATCCAAGATGGCGGCTGCGATGGTGAGTGAAGGAGACTCCGGGATCCGTAGCTGGAGCGGAGTTCTCCCGGGGATCTCAGGACCTTCCGGCACCGCATGTCTGCCCCGAGCCACCGCCGGAACCCCTAGATGAGGCCTGAGGGACTTCCCTGACGGGGCTTGTCTCTCCCAAAATTCCCCTCTCCGGCCTTGGCCCCCACTCAGGCTTGTCAAGGCCTGGAGTTTTAGGGGAGGCACTGGGTCTGAGGAAAGGTCTCGGATACTGCCTCCGCCGGTTCCCATTCCTGCTTTGGTATCCGCCTTCTGTGACCTCTGTTTAACAATTTTCACTTCCCAACCCTACCCCTACGAGGAGGCCCCTATTATTACCGCCCTAGCTCCTCCCTCTCACGTCCAGAGTCTGCTCTCTCCGCCTCCCCACTATCCTGACCAGTCCATGGACGCGACCTCACCCCTGACCAGCCTCCCAGCCCCAAGCCGTGTGTCAAGATTCTTTCCCGAGCCTAGTCCTCACATCCACCCTCACCTGTTCCCACCGCACACCAGTCTCGACTGCCGTTATCCCAGAGCCTTATCCACCCCTACCCCATCTTCTATCCCCAGACCTTTCCCTATTTTTCCTGTCTCCTCCCTGCCTCTCCACTGGTTCTCAAATTTCATAAGGCTAGGGAGGAGGATAGGCGTGTTGAAAATGCAGTTTCCTGAGCTCCACTCGTAAAGATTCTAATTTCTTAGGGCTAGGTGATGCCCAGGAATCCGCAGTTTTATAAGCACTCCAGTAATTATGATGGAGGTGGTCTGCACTACGTTTTAAAAAACACTATACTACCCCTTCCTGGCTGTCTCTCCTTTTCATGCCCCTGCAGGGCCACATAGGCTGTTAGGGATGAAGGTTGATTAGCATGGAGCTCTTTAGGATGAAGCCTGTGTGTGGATAAGGGTGCTGTGTGCCTGGAAAATGGGTCAGAACTTGTTGGCTCCTTGTACAAAACCCTGGAAGTAGATTTCTGAAGGAATGGCCTTTCATCCAGAACCTCAGCTCACATGCTGCTTGTAAAAATTGAAGTCATTTATTTTTTTTAAGATTTTATTTATTTATTTTTAAAGAAGGGGAGGGAAGGAGAGACGGAGAGAAACATCAGTGTATGGTTGCCCCTCACGCGCCCCCTACTGGGGACCTGGCCCCGCAACCGAGACATCTGCCCTGACTGGGAATCAAACTGCCCAACCTTTGATTTGCAGGCTGGCACTCAGTCCGCTGAGCCACACCAGCCAGGGCAAATTGAAGTCTTTTAATCCAGAGTGATTTTTTAGGTCTTTCTGTATGTTGCTTCCTTAGCTGATAATTTTATCCTGGGAGTGAATGCAAAGGAAGACACAGAAAAGGAAGTGACATTTGTAACAAAGGAAGATTCTTGTTTAAATTCTTTGGTGTTGGTTTTCTCCAAACAAGGGTAGGTTATTGGCTGATAATGAGTTTCCCTCTTTCTGTTAACCACCTGATGACTTACCCTTTTTGTTTAATGAGGACTTCCTTATTTAGAACAGGGTTAGGTAAAAGAGATTTCACAGCCTTGCTTGATTTCTGTGCTGTCAGACCAGTCTGAACCATGAATGGAGAAAAATCCCACAAGTGGCATGTTGAAACCACATTCAGAACAAGGATGGGGTAATAACCTAGGAAAAGTCACACCCTCTCTTGCCGTAGGGAAAAAGTTCTGTCAAGTGGTATTTATAGAATTGCAGTGGGAAATTCCTGTACTGTTCAGGGGTTTTAAAGAAGTTTAAAATGGGGTTTAAACCCCTGTTCAGGGGTTTTAAATGAGTTAGCAACACATATTTCTGGAACTCATTTATATAATCAACAACTATTTGTGTGTGGTCTGTGCCAAGGCCTAGCTAGGGATGTAGTTGTGAATTAGAGGGTCAAGGTGCACCCTTGTGGAGCTTTTGTAGTCTGAGGAGAGAGAACAAATAAATACATGAACAAGATAATGTCAGTGGTAAGTACTGTGAATGTAGTAACTGGTTTCGAGAAACTGAAGATGTAATATACACAGTGACCCACAGAGGTCAGTGTAAAGAGTGCACACAAAAAACTGCATGTTTGATGCAATAGTGAAAAGGTGGGGAAGCAAGTTTATTACAGGGGAATACGTGTAACAGGCCAAGTGGGGTCACAGATAGACTTGAGTTTGATCTGTGTCAAACACTATTACGCGGAAGTCAGAGCAGTCCCCACACCCTCTTAATGTATGGGCTGTTTCACAACCAGTGGGGATGTAAGCGTGTGTGTGGGTCTGCTTTGGGGTGTGTGGCTTTCTGAGGCAAGTCATACAGCCAAAGAGGAACTGAGCGAGTGGACTCAGTGACCGTGGGAACAGGCTTGGTTTTGGGTTTGTTCTTTTGTTTTGAAAGTAGGGGTGTGGGTGCAAGTTTCAAGTTCTGGTGTGTGGGCTTTTTTCCCTCTCCCTTTTTTTAGTGAGTGGCTCTTCTTCCCCAAGGGCTGGGCTGCCACCTCCCAGGTCTGTGTTAGCACAGTGCATGCTTCTTGAACCTGCAGGACTAGAGTTGGTTTAACTGAAGTTCTGTCTGGTTTTCCTGCCTTCCTCCTTCCCTGGGTTTAGAGGACTCTGTAAAGTTCCAGGATACCAAATTGATCTAACTGGGTCAGAGGTGAGAGGCAGGCTCCTGTCTCACTCTTTATGGAAATACTGAGCATATGGAATATGCTTTGGGGACTGTTACTGGGGTGGACCTTGGGAAATGTCCATTGAGTGCATTTGTAGACATCTCAGGCATTTAGACGCCTCCATTTGGAGAATAAAATTCTGTGTACTTCTCTCACATGTCATTGCTCATACGGTTTTGGGTTTTGTCTTTTTTCCCTTTTTTATTGGATATCATTTGGATACCATAAAATTTGCCCTTTTAAAGTATACCGTTTGGTGGTTTTGGTATAGTCACAGAGTTGTGCAACCTTCACCACTATTTTCTACCAGAACATGTTCACCCCAAAAAGAAAGCCATTAGCAGTCTTTCCCCACACTCCCCCTGTCCTGCCCCCCACAACCACTAATTTACTTTCTGTCTGTGTAGATTTGCCTGTTCTGAACATTTCATGTAAATGAAATCATATGCTATGTGGTGTTTACTATATGGCTTTCTTTTTCTTTTTTTTAAAAGATTTTATTTTATTTTTAGAGAGAAGGGAAGGGAGAGAGAAAGATGGAGAGAAACATCAGTGTGTGATTACCTCTCTTGTGCTTCCCACCAGGGACGTGGCCCGCAACCCAGGCATGCGCCCTGACTGGGAATAGAACCAGCAACCCTTTAGTTTGCAGGCTGGCACTCAGTTCAATCCACTGACCCACACCAGCCAGGGCTCTTTTACTTTTTCTTTCTTTTTTTTTAAGATTTATTTATTTATTTTTAGAGAGAGTGGAAGGGAGAGAGAAAGAGAGGGAGAGAAACATCAATGTGAAGTTGCCTCTCATGCACCCCCTACTGGGGACGTGGCCTGCAACCCAGGCACGTGCCCTGACTGAGAATCGAACCAGTGACCCTTTGATTCGCAGGCTGGCACTCATCCACTGAGCCACACCAGCCAGGGCTGGCTTTCTTTTTCTGTTTTTACATAGCATAATGTTTTCAAAGGTAGGTAATGTTGTAGCATTTATTAGTACTCCATTCCTTTTTATGGCCAAATAATATGTCATTATATAAATAGACCACGTTTTCTTTATCGTTTTATCAATTGATGTGATTATTTCCACTTTTTTGCTAATTTAAATAACATGGTTATGAACACTCGTTTGCAAGTTTTTGTGTTTTCTGTTTTCTTGGGTTTATACGTAGGAGTGGAATTGCTGCGTCAATTCACACAGTTTTGAGTTACTTGGGTTTGACCAAGTCCGGAGGTGGGGAAGTTGACTAAATGACCTCAGGGTTCCTTTGAGCAGATGGAGGCTGTGCTAGCCTGTTCCCCCAGCTCAGACAGAAGCACAGGAACTGTTTTTAGTGGTAGAACCTGGATGGTACAGTCCTAGAACAAGAGGCAGGAGGCCTGGACTCTGCTACCAGTGCCGTGTGTGGAAAATGGCTCTCTCCTCTGGGCCTCACGTGTGGGGCGGGCATCAGCCCACAGAGGAAGGATTCGGCAGCCTGTGCCTAGTCCCAGCACTGCCACTGACACATCGTGTGGTGTGGGGCAAACCAGTTTGGCTTTATTGGTTTGTTTCCACACAGGTCGTGTGAGATTAAGGTTTGGGCTTTCTTTCAAAGACCTTTTAACTTTATTTCTTTTAATAGCTTATTTTTTATTGTATTTTTTTCCCATTACCATTGTACCCTCTTCCATCCCCACCCACCCCCCATCACACCTACAATCACCACACAAAGTTTGGACTCGATGATTTTTTAATTCCAGGTTGAAAATTCTTGTGGTTCAGAATACTTACATTTAAGGTGACTTTTGCCAATATGCCTATAAAATCAGATGGATTTGGGGGTTTTTCCCCCATGATAATAGTTTCTGTGGTCTTTCCAAGCTTTTGTCTGTTGTTGATTGTGTTGTCTGTCTAATCTCTTGAGTTATTCCACCCGCACATATTCCGCGGGAACCATAGTGTCTTTGGAGCTGGTGCAGACACCAGGCCTCAGATCCACTGTGTTTCTCTGAGGAATCCCTTTAAAGGAGTGTGCCCTTAATCCCCGCAGGAAGTACAGAGGAGGCAGAGATCACATTAAGTTGTCTCTTGGTTTCTTTTACAGCTTGACACAAGTTCCCCTTTGATCTCATCATTAAAGATGCAGGTCACAGAATGCTTGAGAAGGCTGAGTTTTGATCTCTGACACTGACAGGAAGGTGGGAAGGACCCAGGATGAGCAGGGCCATCTGGCCACAGTCCACGATAGGAGCCACCTACCACCCCCAAACCTGCTTTGATCACTGAACCATTTGCTGACACTGGTGTTTTCCAAATGGGGCATGGTTAGGGCTGCCCAGGACTGACTTCTCAGTTCTGTCTCATTCCTCGTCATTGCTTCCTTCTCTGCCTTCTTACCATGATGTCTCACCTATGCCTGAGCATTAAGCTGACAGACCTCCGAGGGTTTGAAATCCTGAGGTGTTGTACTCAGAAGGTAGGTTAAATGCTACTGGCAGGGACTGGAATTAGTGGACTGATCAGAGTGTGAAGCGCAAAAACATCGAGTCACTATGTTGTCCACCTGAAACTAATATAACCAATATGAGATTATATGCCAACTATACATAAAAAAACATAAGTTTATTTTAAAAAATCAAATCACAAGTTGGAGCTGAATTCTTTAGGCCGTTCAGAAGGGAGTCGGGGTGCCCATAACATCTCTGGGCCTGGTGTCTGCCTGAAGTAGATCAGACGCTGTAAATTGGCGATCCACGCACCGCATCTTCACGTGGACTTAATTGGAGGAGTGGGGCGGGCTGGCACGGCACCTTAAAACTTTTCAGGTTAGTTGTCAATGTTTAATGGTTGGGAGATTTCACAATTCTAGATTCTCCTTTCTCTTGAAAATTTGGGCCGAGATTCCCTGTCAGCAGCATTCCACGTGCAGGACCCAGTTTGTCATTTTCTCAATTCCCTCTTGTCTTACTCCTCAGCTGCCTCACCATTTAGTCACTTGCATGACCCCTCTAGGTGATTGAATTGGCAACCGCAAAGTGAGATGGTCTCTATATAAAGTTTTTCCTACTCTGACATTCTGATTCAAAAGCTATTAAAAGTTTGTGGTAATCCCGTGTTGCTGGACTTTGAGGAGAAACTTTCTCCTCACACAGTGCATGTCAGTTGAGTAACCTTATGCCCATCCATTAGTCCATCTTGCGAAAGTCCATTTCACAGCAGAGACTAAGGCTTGGTCTGAGGACCTGGCCTAGAATTTGACACTGATTGATTTCATGACTTCTGGCAAACAATCTGCCTCTTTAAACCTCAGTTACCCTTTTTTAAAAATCTTTTTTCTGATTGTAAAGCATACATTACATAAAATTTACCATTTTAACTATTTTATATGTACGGGTCAGTGGCATTGAATACTTTCACATTGTTGTGTAACCATCGCCCCCATCCAGCTTCAGAACTTCTTATCATCCCTTATTGAATCAGTTTCCTTATTTTTATTTCTTAATTTTTTCTAAAATTTTTATTTATTGAGTGATTTGAGAGAGAGACATCAGTTTATTTTTCCACTTAATTATGCATTCATTGGTTGATTCTTATATATTCCCTGACCAGGAATCAAACCTGCAACCTTGGTGTATTGGTACTGTGCTCTAACCAACTGAGCTAATTGGTCAGGGAGTTTTCTTATTTTTAAAATGAAATGATGCTCTCCTCAAAGAGTTATTATGATGGTTAAATGAAATATGAGATGAAACCGCCTAGCACAAAGGCAGCTAACTTTTCTACTCCAACGTTTGAAGTCTTTTGAGAGGTGAACCACTTTAAGCCTGTTGCTTGGACTGAGAATTTCTTTTATAAATACTCAAGGCAGAGAGAGAAAGTCAATGCATTTAAGTTTTATTTCTGTACTTTCTGGCCTCAGGGTTTAGGTCTGGTTGTCTGTTACTTGGTGAGGGTGGTCATTTGTTTATTGGATTTCCACAACCTGCTGCAGGTTTTGCCCTACCCCCAAAGAACAGTTTTGAGTCTTTTTTATGTATCTGCTCACAGCTACTCTGTGTCTGTGGGCTCAAAAACAAAGGCTACATTTTCAGACTCTCCTGTGGCTAATTTGATTCTGTTTTTCTTTTTCCTGTGAATTCTTTAGCTCCATGGGGCTGCTTGGTAAGTGTTCTTTAGTTGTCATTAACTATCCAGCATGTGTGGTTGAATTCTTAGGGAGCTTTAGCTGATTGGGTAATTGATTTCAGTTAACTGTTGGCAAACTGTGCCCCAAAGCCTTTTTCTTCGTGTTTTTTTTTTCCCCCCTTAATCTGGGGAGCAATTACTGAGTGATCTCAAAATGGCGACTGTATGTTTGAGAAGAAAAAGAATCTAGCTTTCTGTTAAGGAAGGTGCTGCTTTTGCAGCAGGAATGGCATGGAATAGGAACCAGAAAAGCCATTCAGATTGACCAGACTGTATCTCTAGGTAATGCTATTTATGGGAAAGGAGGCTGCAAGGCAGAGGGCTCCAGAGAAGAAAAGGTTAACTTCTAGCCACAGAGAAATGTGAGTGAATGAAATAATTTTCAGTTCTCAGGGGAAACTTCCCATTTTCTTTGGAAGAAGTTAATGGTTCATACCTTTCAAACTGGGTGGTGCAAATTTGGCGAGTGAGGGGTACTCTTTAGTCCTAACACTCCTTCACTGGTCTGTTTGGGAGAGATTTATTTTTATTTATTTATTTATTTTCCTGCCTGGCTCCCAAGAATAAAATAGATAAGGAAGGCAAAACCTTGATTCTTGGATCTCTTTAGCTGTATAACTTTTCAGGTCACCCGTATCTTTCCCAGTAGTGCGGTATTAAATTACAGCACAAAGGGCTTCTAGATTGCCATCACCTTGCTCCTTGCCATGCTACCTCTTCCATCTCGTGACTTGGAAACCAAGCAAAGCAAAATAATGTTGAATGGACTTGTTCGCATCTGTTAGGACTCCCACTCCTTTCAGGGCTCTGAACATACAAAAGCTGTTTGCTCAATACTTAATTGACTTTTCAGACTGAACCTCACATGAGCATTCCTGTGGTGATGAATTAAAAATGAAAGGCGAATGCAATGGAATTTCCCAAAAAGCAGGTACTTTGCTACTCCCTAACCTCCTTACAGAAATGAACTGAGTCACACATCATCTACTAGGCTGCAAAGGTAAAGGCTGCAAAGGATTACAAAAAGTTGCCCTGGCTGGTGTGGCTCAGTGCATTGAGTGCTAGTCTATGAACTGAAGGGTCGCCGGTTTGATTCCCAGTCCGGGCACATGGCTGGGTTGCTGGCCGGGTGCCCAGTTGGGGGCATGTGAGAGGCAACCAGTTGAAGTATCTCTCACACATTGATGTTTCTCTCCCTCCTTTCCCCTCTCAAAAGAAAATAAATAAGTAAAATCTTTTTTGAAAAGAAAGAATTACAAAGAGTTGAAATGGTATCGTGGTATCCAGTATGGGAGTGTTAGCAGGGGCCCACAAACTTCTAAGTCTTCAGTCCTCCTGGATTTGTACACTAGATTCTGCATTTTGTAGCGTTTTTTCTGGAAGCAGGCTGTACGGGTTTTATAAGATTGTCAGAGGGGTTTGCAACACCCTATCCGAGGTGAAGAAGAGATCTGATCTGGTTACCCGCACACCTGGTTGCAGAATCCCCTCTGCATTGTTCTTACCTTGTAACTCCCATTTTCTGTGTATCTTTGCCGAAGTAGTTCCACAGGCAACCCATTTTCTTCACCTTAAAATGTAAATATTTATTCTGAATATGGGTGATCCATGTACATGCAAAAGCTAGTATAAAAAAGCTGTAAATGAAATGAAATTCACTCAGCTATCCCCAATTCATTCAACAGAGGTAAGTTTGATTTTGTAAAAAATATTTCTCCAAAACATTTTTATGCACATAAAAATGCCTATTAAAAATGGTAAAAATTTCTGACATACACAAAAGTAGAAGAAATAGTATCATTAAGCCCCAACCCATCACCCAACCTCAGGAATTACCACTATATTGCTGAACTTGTTTTATCTGTACCTTCCTTAGCAGTTTTTTTTTTCCTTCAGGTTTGTGAAGCTGTTATTTAACACCATGGAATTACCATTTCAAGTGTGTAGTAGAATAATTTTTAGTAAGTGTGTAGACTTGTTCAACCATAATCATAATGACACAAAATTTTAGAACATTTCTGTCACCGCCCCAGCAAGTTCCCTTGTAGTCAAGGGGTTGACACTTGGGAACTGTCCCTTCTCCCGCAGCCAGCCAACCACTGACCGGTGTCTCCATAGATTGACCTTTCCTAGACATTTCACATAAATGGAATCATGCAGTATGTAGACTTTTGCACCTGACTTCTACGTCATGTCATCATGTTGTAACATGAGTTGGTAGTTTACTCCTTTTTTATTGCTAAACAGTGTTTCATTCTATGATTATACTACATTTTGTGTAGCTATTCACCAACTGATGGGTGTTCAGATTGTTTCCAGTTTTGGACTATTGTGATCAAAGTTGTTAGGAACACTCAGTTACGTACAGGTCTTTGTAAAGACATGTATGACCTCTTCTCTTGGGTAAATGCTTAAGATTGGACATGCTGGGTAGTGTGGTAAGTTTATGTCTAACTTTTAAAAGCTACTGCCAAACTTTCCAAAGTGGCTATACCATTTTACATTTCCAAAAATACACGAGGGTGTTTGGTTTTTCCACATCTTCATCCACACTTGTTGCCTCTGTTTTTGAGGTTAGCCATTCTAGTGGGTATGTGGCGATACTTCAGAGTCAACTTGTAAGTTTCTACAAAAAAGCCTGCTGGGATTTTGATAGGAATTGCACTGAAGCTGCAGATCAGGTTGTGGAGAATTGCCATCCTAACAATAACAAGTTTTCCAATCCATGACCATAGAATGTCTCTCCAGTTTAGGTGACCTTTCATTTCTCTTAGAAATGTTTTGTAATTTTTAGTATGCAAGTCCTTTAAAAATTTTTATTCCTAAATATTTTATTCCTTTTGAAACGATTATAAGTGGAACTATTTTCTTAATTTTATTTTTGTGTTGTGTGTTTGTTGTTAGTATGTAGAAATACAATTAATTTTTATATATTGCTCTTGTAATCTATGACCTTGCTCAATTTATTAGTTCTAGTAATTTGCAGATTCCTTAGTCTTTTCTAGATACAAGATAAAAGCACTTTTACTTCTTTTTAATCTGGATGCCTTTAATTAATTAATTTGCTTTAGTACACATTAGTTGCATTTATAAACAGTGTTGAATAGAAATGGCAAGAGTGGACACCCTTGCTTTGTTCCTCATCTTAGGCAGAAACGTTCAGTCTTTCACCACTGAGTGTGAGGTTGGGTGTGAGTTTCCATACTTGCCCTTTTTCTGATTGAGGAACTTCCTTTCTGTTTCTAGTTTGTTGAGAGTTTTTATCACAAATGTGTGTGGGGTTTTGTGAGTGCTTTTCATTGATTGTGATGATTTTTTTCCTTTTTTCTACTTATATGGTCTATTACGTTAATGGATTTTTAGATATTAAGCTAACCTTGCATTCCTGGGGTAAACCCCACTTGGTCACTTTTTAATATGTTGTTGGATTTGATTTGCTAATATTTTGTTAAGGATTTTTTTAAAATATGTTCATTAACAATATTTGTTTATAGTTTCCTTTTCTTGTTATGTCTTTTTCTGACTTTGGTATGTGCTTGTTTCATTCTTAGAAAACTTTCCATGTCACGATTGTTTAAAAGTATATGTATATTAATATTTTCTTCCAATACTACTTCTATTTCAATTTTTACATTAAAGTCTTGTCTACCCTCTCCAGTACCAAACAGTTTGGATAGCTCTGTGCTGTATTTTTAGTATTTAGTAGAACTGGTCTACTTTCACTGTTCTTTTCAAAGACATCCTGAAGTAAAGGATAAATACCAGACTGACTACAGTGGTTTGTGTATTCGTAGAAAAGCATTGAATTGGGGAGGGACAAGGCAGACAAAGAATCAGAGGAGAAACAACAATAAAAAAGAAGAAGAATCAGAATTAGAAGAGAAAAGGATTAGAGAGGGAGAGTAAAGGGAGACAAAAAGCCATCAACCTGTGGCAGCACAGTTGTTCTTTGGACGCCTCTAGTCATGACCTCAGACTGCCCCAGTGTCCACAACTCACACTGTTGACAAACCTGTGGTCATTCTGCTGTGCCAGGTTTGGGGCAGCTGGCCTTTCTTCACTGCAGATAACTTGCTATGTGACCACAGGTGATGTCACTTCCTCTTTCTGGACTCCTGGATTACTTGACCCCTGAGGTTTTTCAAAAAAAAATGTCTTCATCAAACCAGCTCTAGGTGTAACTTTGCCCTTGTTTTGTTCTACCTTTGGGTTGCTAGGGTTGATACAATGTCCCATATTTTCAAGGAAACATGAATTTCTTGAGTTTCAAGGGTGGTCATAGGCTTCTGGCTCACCTTTCTCGCTAGGGTGAGAGGATCTTTCACTTCCTTCCATGGTCTGATTCACTCGTGGTAATGGCCTTTTCCTTGACTGGATCTTGCTCTCTTGTCTGAAGGTCCCTTAGATTGAGCCTGTATCTTCCTCCTCTCAGTGTATTCATTAGTGCTGCCTTCCATGGCACCCAGAACAAGGCCCCTCTGCCTTATCAAGCACCTGCTCTGTGCCAAGCGCTTTATGTGTACTTGATTTAATCCTTACCACCATTTACTACCCTGCCATGAGTTAAGTATTATATTCCTATTTTACAAATAAACCCAAAACTGAGTTTAAAAAGAAAAATCTTGCCCAAAGTCACACATCTAGAAAGTGGTGGGTCTAGGTTTTGCATTAATGTCTGCATGGTCCTCAAAGCCTGTGCTTTTTCTGCTGCCCCAGTGGTTCTCAAAGTGTGATCCCAAGACCAGACCAGCAGGATTAGTATTTCCTGGAAACTGGCCAGAAATGTAAAATTTCAGGCCCTGCTCCAGACCTACTAAAGAAGACGCTGTAGGGGGTGGACTCAGAAATCTGTTTTAATAAGTCCTCATGGTGATTTTCTTGCATGCTCAAATTTCAGAACCACTATCTTTATCACTCTGCTTCCCCACCTGGCTGCTGCTGCTTCTCTTCACATCTGACCAAGAATTTATAGGTGATTTCATTTATACTTAATAGATGTCAAATTTAGAAGTGGAAATTACTATGTCTCCAGGGTAGAAATGGGCTGCACACTGCCTCTCCCCCAAACACACACACACACACACACACACACACACAGTATCCTGAACAATCTTTAAAACCAAAGATGTGATTTATCCATGTCCTACCAAAAGTGTCTCCTCCCTGCACTAAGGACAAAGCCCAGACTCCTCAATGTGGCCTTTGTGGGATGTGTCCCTTACCTGTTTGCCTGCTTCCTGCCTACACAGACTGATTCATGCTTGCTATTCAAAAGGTGGTCCAAGGACTGGAGGTGTCATCATCATCTGGGAGCTTGTTAGAAATGCAGGACGTCAGGACCCCAGACTGCTGAGTCAGAATCTGCATTTTAGTAAGGTCTGTAGGTGATCTATATGCACATTAAAGTTTGAGAAGCACCAGCCTACACTTCTCTTGCCAAAACCTCCTTATGGTTTCCCCCAGACTTTTGTGCTTGAGGTTTGCTCTTTCTGGAACATTTCTCCCTTCCCTCTTCTTTCCCTTTGGCCTTAGAATAGACTTGAGTTCTTAGATCTGCACCCCTCCCCACCAAGACCGGGTATGTTGCTACTCCTGTGTACTCCCCAATACACTGTCCTTAGCCTCTTACTCCTCCATAGCATCTGGAACTTAGTATTGTGGTTAGCCTGTGACTTGTCTGTCCTCCAGCTGGCTGAAGACTCCTAGTGGACATGCATTCTGTGAAGCTGGCACAGTGCCTGACACATAGTGAGTACTCAGTAGATAGTGAACTATGGGATCAGACTGCCTGGGTTTAAGTCCTGACTCAGCCAGTGTTATGTTGCCTCTTTGAGCCTCAGTTTCCTGATCTGTCAAATGAGAATAATGAGTCTCTACCTCACAGGATTGTTGTTGTGAAAATTAATTGGGTTATTGCATGAAAAGAACCTAGAACTGCTGGGCCAGGAGTCGGCGTTCAGTACATATTAACTGCAGCTGTTAGCAGTATCATCATTGCATGCTCATCATCTTTTAATGCAATTCACCTGCCTAAAAAGAGCATGCCTGTTTCTCTACTTTTTTTTTAAAGATTTTATTTATTTATTTTTAGACAGAGGGGATGGGAGGGAGAGGGAGGGAAACATCAATATGTGGTTGCCTCTTCGGTGCCCCCTACTGGGAGCCTGGCCTACGACTCAGGCACTTGCCCTAGACTAGGAATCAAACCGCTGACCCTTTGGTTTGCAGGCCAGCGCTCAATCCACTTAAGCCACACCAGCCAGGACTGTTTTTATATATTCTGACCTTGGGCAAGTTATTTCATCTCTGGGTCTCAAGTTAACCGGCAGTCATCTGAAATGATGACAGAAATCCCCAGGTAGTTGTAGTCATGAGGATGGCACAAATTGGTGTTTTTTAAGTGCTTAGCACAAAGCAGGGACAGACTAAATGGAAGGAAGGTACTGTGTCTACCATAGTGTTTTGTACTTACTCTGTAGATGCTCGGTGATTCTGTGGCTTCCTTTTGCTTTTTAGTGTTGTTTTCCACCAGGGTATTACCCTCATTGTTGTGTCCTTTTTGTTTTGTGTATGTGTACATGCTCCATTGGTTTGAGACTCTGGAACGGAATCGTATTGATGTCTTTGAGGATTTGCTTTTTATTCCTCTGCAACACAGCTTGAGCTGTCAGGGAGCCCCTGAGTTTCCAAGAGGGGTGTTTTTCTCTGCTGAGATTGGAGGATTGTGGTTTCAAAAGAAGGTAGAGCTGGGGTGACTTCTTAGATTTAATTGGCTTGATAATCCAGGAGATTGTAATCCTCTGTCCTGGTTTCAACTCATTTATCAGATAAGGTTATAAAAATAAAAGTTATGGTACCTGGCTTCCTAGGAGGGGAAATTCAGAACACATAAGTTTCAATTAGCAAGATCTAATAATGTTAATATTAACTACTGACATCCCAATAAATGCAATAAATTTAGAAAATAATGTTAACTGTATAGTTTTCGTATATGGCCTTTATTGTGTTGAGGTAATTAAGTTCCTTTTATACATATTTTGTTAAGAATTTTAATCATGAATAGATGTTGAACTTTGTCATGTTTTTTCTGTGTCGAAATGATCATTTGGGGGTTTTCTCTCACTTAATGTGGTGTATCATGATGATTGATTTTTATATATTGAACCATCTTTGCATCCCATGGATAAAGCCCACTTGACTTTGGTGTATGATCTTTTTTTTTTTTTTAAAGATTTTATTTATTTATTTTCAGAGGGGAAGGGAAGGAGAGAAGGAGAGAAATATCAATGTATGGTTGCTTCCTGTGCATTCCCTGCTGGGAACTGGCCTGCAACCCAGGCATGTGCCCTGACTGGGAATCGAACCGTGATCTCTTGGTTCACAGGCCCGTGCTTAATCCACTAAGCTACACCAGCCAGGGCTGGTGTATGATCCTTTTAATGTGTTGCTGAATTTGGTTTGCTAGTATTTTATCGAGGATTTTTCTATTTATATTAATCAAGGATGTTGACCTGTTGTTTTCTCATAGTATCTTTGTTTTGATATCGGTATGGTACTGATCTCATAAAATAAGTTTGAAATGTTCCCTCTTTGGCTTTTTAGAAAAGTTTAAATATTGGTATTAATTCTTTGAATGTTTGGTAGAATGCACCTGTGAAGCCATCTGACCCTGGACTTTGCTTTGTTAGGTTTTTGATTACTGGCTAAACCTCATTTTTTTATTGGTCTGTTTAGGCTTTCTGTTTCTTGATTCGATTTTGGTGGGGATCCTTTCTTTTTTTCCCCTTAATTAGTGTTGATTAGTGTTTGTCAAGTTTATCTTTTGAAACAACCAACTCTTGGGTCCGTTGCATTTCTTCTGTTTTTAAAATTCTCTTTTATTTATTTCTGCTCTAATCTTTATTATTTCCTTCCTTCTGCTAACTTTGGGCTTAGTTTGTTCTGTTTCTACTTCCTTGAGAGGTGTAAAGTTAGGATTTTTTTCTCAGATTTTCTTTTTAATGTAGGCATTTACCACTATAAATTCCCCTCTTAGTACTGCTTTTATTGTATCCCATAAGTTTTGGTATGTTGTATTTTGTCTGAGGTACTTTTAAAATTCTTATTTGATTTCCTCTTTGATGCAATGGCTGTTCCAAAGTGTGTTGTTTAATTTTCACATGTTTGTGGATTTTCCCATTTTTTGCTGTTACTGGTTTCTGGTTTCATTCCATTGTGGTCAGGAAAGATACATGGAATGATTTCAATTTTAAATTTAAGACTTGTTTGGTAACCTAACATGTGATCTCTCCTGGAGAACGTTCCATGTGTACTTGAAGAAATACACTCTGCTGTTGGGTGGGTGGGTTTTTATTACATCTGCTAGGTCCCTATTGTTTGTCGTGTTGTTCCAGTCGGCTGATACTGATTTTTCTGTGTGGCTGTTCTACCCATTACTGTAAATAAAATATTGAAGTCCCCACTATTACTGTATTGCTTTCAATTTCTCCCTTCAGACCTGTCCGTATTTGCTTTATGTATTTAGGTGCTCTGATGTTAGGTGCATCTGTATCTTTAATTGTTACATCTTCCTATTGAATTGACCCTTTTGTCATTATATATAATGATCTGTGTCTCTAGGCAGGTTTTTTTTTTTTTTTTTACTGAAAACCTATTTTGTATAATATAAGGAGCCATCTCTGCCTTTTTTGTTGTTGTTACCATTTCTGTGGAATATCTTTTTCTGTACCTCCACTTTCAACCTTATGTGTGTCTTTAGATCTAAAGTGAACCTTGTATACAGCAAATCCCAGGATCTTGGTGGGTTTTGTTTGTTTTTCAGCCACTGTGACTTTTGATTGGGAATTTAACCCATTTACTCCCCAGATTATTCTAATACCATCAGCATTGAGAATCACTATTCTTTACATACAGATAGGATGTAGGCATAATAGATATCCTTAGGGATTCTTAAACTACTGTATTTTGCCATGTATAATGTGCATGCACAGTTAAGTGGGATTTTTATGCCCATTATTATACCCATGGTATGGAATGATTATTTCCATGTATAATGTGCACCCTTATTTTTCTCTCAAAAATTTGGGCAAAAGAGTGTGCATTATACATGGCAAAAACGGTAGGTCCTTGGACAGGTGGAATGGTGGAAAGTGTTAAAAATTCCTTAAATTTGAGACTTGAAAAAAAATAGATTCTAAAGGCATACAGCAAAGATTAAGAAACAGTATTCAACCTTTATGTAAGTGGATAGTTTTATAGATCATAAGTTGGTTTGTGTTTATTAATTTGTTCAATAAGAATTTATTGAGTACCCCTGCCAACAAAGCTAGACAAGCCATCAGTGCAGCTGGAGAGATGGCAGATGCTTAAGTGACTGTATTCAATAGGGAAGGTGCGCTTTTGGTACAGAGTGCCAAATTGCCCCTTAGAAGTGTTCTTGTTTGTAATCCTTCCAGTATGTGAGAATGCCAGAACAGTGACATTTTAGCCCTGACCGGTGTGGCTCAGTTGGTTGGGCATCATCCCACAAAGACAAAGGTTGCTGGTTCGATTCCCTGAGGGCACATGCCTGGGTTGTGTGTTTAGTCGCCAGTTGCAGTGCATACAAGAGGCAGCTGATCAGTGTTTCTCTCTCACATTGATGTTTCTCCCTCTCTCTTTCACTGTCCCTTCCCCTCTCTCTAAAAATAAATAAATAAAATATTTTAAAAAATGACAATTTAATATCTAAAACTGACAGTGTTGCCAGGGCTGGTGTGGCTCACTGGACTGAGTGCCAGCCTGCAGACCAAAGGGTCATCAGTTCAATTCCCAGTCAGGGCCTGCCTGGGCTGCGGGCCTCATCACCTGGTTGGGGGCGTGCGAGAGGGAACCAATCAATGTATCTCTCGCACATTGTTGTTTCTCTCCCTCTCTTTCTTCCTCCCTTCCCCTCTCTCTAAAAGTAAATAAATAAAATCTTTAAAAAAATAAAATAAAACTGACAGTGTCATCTTGGTGCAATCATTAATTCTAATGTGAACTTCTAAATTGCTTTTGGTTGCCAATTTATATTATTCAAAGAATCAAGCATATTATGGAAATATTTGCCATTTTTTATCTGTTGGTCCTTCCTCTAAGATAAATTGATTTGAGGTTTGTTGGTATCTTTGTGTGAGGGTTTTTTTTAACATTTTATTTATTTATTTTTAGAGAGAGGGAAAGGGAGGGAGAAAGAGAGAGAGAGAAACATTGACGTGAGAGAGAAACATCCTTTGGTTGCCCCTTGTATGTGTCTAACCGGGGACTAAACCCACAACTCAGGTATGTGCCCTGACTGGAATTGGGACCCCCCCCCATCCCCTGACACAGCTTTCACTTTGCTGTGTGATGCCCAGCCAGCTGCGCTACACCAGTCAGGGTTGTCTGTTTTCTGCGTCTTTTTTCAAAAATTCAGGGTTGGATTATTTTTATTTTAAAACAACTTTTGGGCTTTGGCATAGTAGCTCAGTTGGTTAGAACATTGTCCCGATATGCCACGGTTGCGGGGTTGATCTCCGGTCAGGGCACATACAAGAAGCAACCAATGAAAGCACAGCTAACTGGAACAACAAATTGATGTCTCTCTCTCTCTCTCAAATCAATCAATTAAAAAAAATTAAACAACTTTTGAATGACAGTTTATGCCAGTAACCCAGGATTTGTCTTCCTTGCATTTTAACTAACTGGAATTCAAGTACAAAGAGGAATTAGAGGAAAAAGAGAGGACAGGGTTTATTTCTCTCACAGGAAGGAAGCACTTACATTCTAAGGACTGACCAGTGAGGCCCAGCAAAAAGGGCTCCAAAGAGGGAGGCCCAGATCTTTTGGGGACTGGTCAAGGAGAGGAAATCCTCTGGTCAGAAGGAATCAGATGCTGTGACCAGCCACGGTCAGAAGGCTTTCCACTGCAGAAAGAAAGGATAAAGATCTGTTTGTTGCTGTGTTCAAGACAAGCCCAGACCACTAAGCCGTTCCCCTACATGCACATAGAGTGTCTCTAGAGGGGTTTTGGGGGAACTGGTGAGAGCAGTTGTCTCTGGGAAGCTGAAGTAGGAGGAAGATTTCTTTTTCATGGTTTACCTGTTTCTACTGTTTGAATTATTTACTGTAGATGTTTTACTTTTTCAAAGCTTTTTTTTAATCCTCACTTGAGGACATTTTTTATTAGTTTTAGAGAGTGAGGAAGGGAGAAAGAGAAACATCGATGCGAGAGAGAAGCATCAATTGGTTGCCACCCGTACATGCCCAGACCGGGGATTGTCCGCGTCTGGACCGGGGGTCACACACGACTGCAACCCGGACTGGGGATTGAACTCGCAGCCTAGGTAGGTATGTGCCCAGACTGGGAATCAAACCCACAGCCTTTTGGTTACGGGAGGATGCTCCAACCAACTGAGCCACACCGGCCAGGGCTCAAAACTTTTTAAAGGTAGTTATTTTTTTTAAAAGCCTTTTCACTCATGATTGTGTCAAAATGTTCACATCAGAGGAGACTGTTCACATCATTTCCTCCTCTCATCCCTAATTCTGCTGACCTTCTAATTATCATACACAATACAGGTCTCTTAACCATTTTTCACTGTTTTTAATAGTTGGGGTCAAACTATTCATATTTCATAATGAACATTTGCTGGCAGATACATACAAATGTTCACAACACATCAGGTGGGAAACATTCTGTGGATACACTGTTTTTAAGACTTGGACCAACCTGGGTATCTGTTTAAAGAGAAAAAAGTGTATTGAGCTCAGAACCTTAAACTTTTAAAGCCATTTTTCTCAACTTGAGCTCCTGGTAAAAATGCAGACAAGTCTATATGTTTGTCAAGCCCCTGAGAGACTCTGATCCTAAGTTTCAGAAAGAATCATCCGCGTGTGTGTGGGTTGGGGGGTCGGGGGTAACTTGAAGGACGGAGGGGCTGCTGAGGCAAGTGACCAGGAGGCTGCGGCCAGTGTTCAGGCGGAGGAAGCGAAGGTCTGAAATGCTGCTGCAGTTATGGGGTGGGGAGAGGGGGCAGGTGCAGAAACCAGACCGAGGTGGCCTGCAGCCGTGTCAAATTCAGTGCCTGCCCCACCCGTGGTCGGCACTGGCCCAGAAGGCTGCCATAGAAACACTGTGACTCATGGGCCCTGATTGCCTCTGCTAGGCCTCAGGGATAAATTTGGTTACAGACACCAAGAAAAAGGAAGAAGAAAAAAAGATTGAGTTGGTGATCCAAGTGTGGATGACAAAAGTTCCTTGTTCAGACCAGGCAGAGAGAAGTAGGAAGCTCTTCTATTTCCTCAAGGGGGAGAAGAATTCTTTGATGGGGTGAATTTCCTGAGGCCAGTAATTGATCTCTCTTGCCTTTGATCTCCAGGTGACTACCCTGCGTGCAGATTATTTACTGAGTGCCTGCGCCATGCCGGGTACTGGAAACACAGTCCCACTGCTCCCACAGAGATACATTCAAGTGGAGGGGGACAGATGGTACACAGATAAAGAGTTGCATACTGTATGAGTCAAGTAGATAAGTCTGTGCAGAGAAGCGGAGTAAGGAGATGGAGAAATGGGTAATGGGAGCCTTGAGATTGCTATTTTAGTTAGGACCGTCAATAAAGGCTTCTTTGAGGAAGTTACATTTGAGGAGACTCGAATGAACTAGGAATGAGATGAGCCATGGAGGTGTCTGAGGCAAGGGGATTCTGGCTGAGGGAGCAGTAAAGGCAGTGGCCCTCAAGGGTGCAGAAGGACTTGCTGTCAAAAGATAGCAAAGCCAGTGCAGCTGGAACTAAGTGAGGAGGAGAATGGGAAGTGGTGAGGTCAGCAACTTTGAAGAAGGCACAGGAAAATATATTGGTAACGGAGGAGCTTCCTGGCTAAGCAAGCCTGTTACTATATAGAGAAATGAGAGTTAATGGAACACTGGAGCTAGCTCTACAGGAGAGTTATACAATATGAAATGGTTAAAAGAACATTGATCCAGCCCTGGCTGGTGTGGCTCAGTGGATTGAGTGCCAGCCTGTGAACCAAAAGGTTGCCGGTTCAATTCCCAATCAGGGCAAATGGCTGGGTTGCAGGCCTGGTCTCCAGTGGGGGGCACTCAAGAGGCAACCACACAGTGATGTTTCTCTCCCTCCCTTCCCCTCTCTCTAAAAATAAATAAATAAAATCTTTAAGAAAAAATAAGTTGAAAAAAAAGGAACATTGATCCAGAACTGGGAAATGTGGCCCCTGTATTACAGTCTTCCCTTCTGCCCCAGTGAATTACTTCACTTATTTTATTGCTCATGTCTGGAAGTGCAGAATTGGTTCCTTGTAGCACTCTTGGGGGGATTAGGAGGCAGCACTTAGAAGGGTCTTGGGCTTCCCAGAGTGGGGACAAGACTGGGTCAGTTAAAGTAGACAGAAAGGTACTATGACTTGGTTGCCCCCAGGGGCATGTTTACTTCTTTCCCTCGTTCCAACCTTAGCATCTCTTTCTCCACGCAGGATTGGTTGCAGTGGTCCCTGCTACTTCTCTCCCTCACATGTGAAACAAGAGCCTTCTATGTCCCTGGGGTCGCGCCAATGAACTTCCACCAGAACGACCCTGTAGAAATCAAGGTAAGTGTTTTCCTGGGCTGCCAGAGCCTCTGTGCTGGACAGTGTAGCTGGAGGACCATAGTGAGCTAGTCATACCCCTCCTGCGGCTGCAGAGAACAAAGACCCGTGCCAGTTAGCCTGGGGGTTGGGGCAAAGCAGGCTCAGTGCGAGCTGCACAGGCTGCTTGACGTGGAGTCCCTCAGGAGCCCGGCATCTCCGCCCGTGTGAGAGTGTTCTCTCTGTGTCCCTCCCTCTCTCTCTGGCTCTGTCTTCATTTCTGTGTCTCTGTTTTTCTCTCACTTTCACTGTCGCATGTTTTCCTTCCCTCGACCCCGCCCCACCTCCATTTCTTTCTGTGTCTCCCTCAGCCTGCTTCCTGTATGACATCTCTGCCTTCCTCTTTCGTCCGCTCCCTTTCCTCTCTTACCAGCCTTCCCTGCATAACTTATGTCGTCTGTATATATACAGCCTCTTCTGACCTCTTTTTTCAATTTTAGCTTCTGCCACCAGCTAGATTCTTCAGTTCATTATCTGCAAACGGTGTACTGCATATCTGGGTGGTGGTATATGAGATGATTATAAGTGGTTGACAAATTTAATAACTTTTTTAATGTATATTAGAAAATATAGCTAGTACTTCAACTCATAACTTCATTACTGTCATTGTTGATTTTCTGTCTTAACACTGATATAATGTTTGCTTCTTAAATGTATTTACTGAAAAATGAGTCAGATCCAAGTAAATAGTAGAATAAATGGTAAATAGGTCGGGCAAGTTGGTACATGAACGATTAGGATTTACGAGACATTGCCCTCAGTCAGAGTCCAAAGAGAAGCCTTCCAGCTGGGCTACCTCCCGTTTTCAGGCTAGATGCCCATTTATGGGTCAGTGGGCTGTGGTGGGGGTGGAGATTGGAAGGGAGCCACTTAAAAAATGGTTGACCAGGGGCAGTGGGCAGGCTGGCTCTTTGATTATGTCTCTAAAACAGTGGGCTGTTGGTGGCGTTCTCAGAGCCCCAGGCAGGGCTGGGGGTTGGTAGCAGATCTTCTTGGATCTGATTTCCTAGGAAACAAACTGGAAGGTGGAGATTTGGTGCGGGAGATGTATCGGGGAGACTCTCAGGGTCAGCAGCTTGGTGAGAGTGAGGGAAGTGGGACTGGACGCGGGAGACGCTGAGCTGTGGTGCAGCTGAGGCCTGTGGATGCTCTGGAACTGGAGTGGCTGGCCCCTCAGAGTGGCTCCAGATTGAGGCAAGAGGACCGACCGGCTCTCTATATCCCCACGAACCAGTCATTGGAGACGGACTGCCACCAGGGGAGGGGTGTAACCTTGTACACGGGCTCCCACCTGAAGGGACTCCCCTCTACCATCACCCAAGTACACATTCCTGATACTTCGATCTGTTAGTCTTCTTTTCTGTGCGGTGTTTACAGTGCGGGACACTTGGCATTCTCCCCTTCCATCAGTCCCCCATAGACAAAATAGTGTATAGTTGAAATTTTTGAGTCATCTTATATATTCTTAGTGATGCTATAAAAAGAGCTAGCAGAACTTATGAGGTTAAAATAAATTCTGCTCCTAAAATAAATGTACATTTCTTGCTTTGTTACCATGTTGATGTGAGCCACATCTTTGCTGCTCTGTGCAAAGGTGAAGCAGTGAGATTGTGTGAAAATAAAGTTTTTATTCTGTTCTGAGTGTCATAGTATTCAAAAGGAGAAGCAGAAGACAAGAAAGTAACAAAAGACCATCCACATGACAGGCCCTCACATGTATGTGTCCCTTTGTTTGCCACCAAATTTTAGGTATTATCAAAATTTCAGATCACTACACATCACGCTTATTTGGGGCATCATTTACAAGCAACTTGATGGGCTCACGAAACTGGGAGCCAGAGACCGCTGTGATTATAAATGAACATCTTTGTTCCTAAATGTTTGCTTCATGTGGAGTTATTTCCATAGGAAAGATGCGCAGAAGTGAAAATAGGGTCAAAGGATATCAGCATGTTGGAAACCCTTAGTGTATATTGAATTTGTTTGCGGTTTGAAATAGAGTCTGTAATGTAGTCTAATAAACCTAATGAAATGTGAAATAATTCAGAATTGTGGGCAGTAGAGTATATAGTATGCTACAGTTGTGTCTGTAGCAGTTCGTTTGCCTCTTAGTATTACCGAGTGTGCCAAAGATGTGTGAGTACCAGGGAAAATCCTTAAAACAGTCTGGATTGAGGAATAATGGCCTCTCTTCTCCCACCAGGCGGTGAAGCTCACCAGCTCTCGAACCCAGCTACCTTATGAGTACTACTCACTGCCCTTCTGCCAGCCCTTAAAAATAACCTACAAGGCAGAGAATCTGGGTAAGTTCTCTCTCACTGCTGTCAACCTGTCCCAGTGGAAGCCCAGACCTTTTCCTAATGATGATAACAGTTAACCTTTATGTAACACTTAATCTGTGCTGGATACATCCTGCGTAGTTTACATACATATTAGTTTATTTAACCCTCAGAACATCCCTAGGGAGGTAGCTGTTATTTTTATTCCCATTTTGTAGGTGAAGTGACTTGCCTCTGGTTATACTGTGAGTCGATGTGTAAGCTGGCCTTGGAATCAGGTAGTCAGGCTTCAGACTTGGAGCCCTTGGCTGCTGTTCAGATTGGTTCTCCCTTGATTTCTAAATATCGTACCTTTCTCCCTCGTGGTTTCTGTAACCCACTCTACTTTTCATTAAAAGAGTGAGTGATCGCTTCTGGCCCTAAAGGAAGCAGGAGACATCACAATAGTTCTTGTTATGCTGTGCAAGACTCACCTCAAATGGTGTGTGAGGCACCCAGGGCAACATCTGACATAAGTGTTCCATACGTAGCAGCTGTTTTATTCTAATAAAATAACTCTCTATTTGACGATTTCAGGCTTAAAGGAAAAGGTATGGGGAGGCATCTATTCAGGACACACCTGTTAGTACTTATTTCTCTGCCTGTCCCAGTGTTAAGGCCTGGAGATGAAAATACAGAAAGATGCTCTCCCTGACTTCAAAGAACTTCAGAGACTTAACTCTTCTCCTGTACCACAGGAAGGAGAAAGGAGAGAACTGGCTCTTGAGCAGGCCCCTGAAAGGGCTGCTTCTCTGTCAGGGCCACCCACGGCTCAGATGTTTCCAGAGCCCCTCACTGACACTGACAAGTGTGTCTACTGCCAGGTGTTGGGAGCCCCAGAATGGTGAGGGGCAGGCCTTGGAGCCAGTTTAACCCAAGTGGGCAGCACCACCTGTCTCAAAGTCTTGCCTTACACTGTTGAGAACAGAAATTGGTCTTGGGGCCTAGGCTGACTTCCATGGACTGTCTGGGCTCCTCCTCCTTCCTGCCACTAGCGCTTGGCTTTTCTCTCCACACAATACCATACTCTGGCCACCTTGCCTGGGACGCCTGACCAGCTGGATCCGCCCGGCTTCCTGACCCCAGGCCCCTCACAGCAGCCCCTCCCTTCCCCTGTGAGTTGGTGTGGATTCGTTGGCAGCCCGAGGCTCTGTAGTTGGGTGCACTTCACTGTTATACTAGGTGACCGTTAACCTTTCTGAACCTCTGCCGCATTTTCCATGAAGCTGGGGAAATGGTCCTGCCTGCTAGGAATAGAAACTTCTGTGTACAAAAGTTATCCTGCCATATATTATCCCATTCTGTCTTTGTGTACTGCCTCCTTTCATGGCCTAAGGGGCTCTCTAAGCAGAGGGATCATATCTTATACTCCCCCTCTCTCTCTGCCCCTTCTGACCCAGTGCTTAACACACAGTAGACATTCAGTAAGTGTCAGTGTCCTAGTGAGTGGAGCAGAAACATCCTTGATTGAATGCCTGTTGCATTGTAAGCCTTGTACTCTATACATTATCATCATCATCACCGTTAACATTTACAGGGCTTTTTCTTTGAGTCAGGCACTCTTCTTAACACTTCTGTGCTTTAACTTAGCTAATGCTCACAACAGCCCTATCTCAGAGCTGCTCTTACTATCCCCTAATCATAGAGAAGGAGACTGAGGCACAGGGAGGTGAAGTTACTTGCCCTAGGTCACTCACATAGCAGTGGCAGAATGCAGCAACTCTGGCCATAGCCTTAAGCACTTTACTCAGCACTTTATCTTAGTTGATTCCTGTAGTAACTCTGCAAAACCAAATATAATGGCCCTATGTCATAGGAAAGGGAACGGCAGCTTTCAGGGTTAGAAAGACTTGCCTAGGGTCATGTGTTTGGTGGTAGAGAAATTGAGGTATTAGCCCAAGTTTTTTTTTTTTTTTACCTCTAAAGCCAAATTCTTTCTGTTGTCCCAGGCTGCCTTCCCAGAAAGGCGTGACTGGGCGGTCTGAGAGCTCTACTCATGACCGTCTTCACACTGATGGAGCTTCGCCTCCAGGGGGGTGTGCTGGGGCGTCTGTGGCAGACGTGCTGAAGGACGACCTCTGAGTCTCTTGGAGGGCCCACGTTCATAGCTTGTTGCCCATTTAGCCTGGCCGGCTACCTGCTCGAAGTTTTAAAGTTAAAAGGAATACTTCTGTATTAGAAATGAGCCATTCCCGACCAGTATGTTCTCTTTCTTGGTTTACATTTAATTTCTAAGTATCAAGAAGTGATACCCATCGTACTTGGACTGCAGCCCTGTTCCTCTCTCTGTATGTTCTTCCTGAGCTTGTGACCCTACCATCTATATATAACCACTCACAGTTTCCATCAGGGTTGACCTCTCTTCGGAGCCTTCTATCTGGGCATCCAACTCCATTCCGATATATGAGGTCAGCCTTGACAAACTGAAAAACTGCCTTCACTCTAGATTTGCAATACTTCCTGTCTCCCCGCCTAGAGCGTGGTTATGGAAACCTCAGTCTCCCCGATGTGCACCACTCCTCACTCATCAGTCAGGACCAGGTCCCCCAGGTTTCACCGCCTCAGGAGCTCCGGATCTGTGCACTGGTTGCCACCTCCTCACACCCTCCCGTCCAGCCACTGTCGTCGTTCACTTGCATGACAGACTGCCGTCATCCCTTGCATCTTCTGTGTTTTCTTCACAAAATGTGCAGAGAGAACTTCTGTAACCAGAATTAGACAACGTCTTCCTCTAGCTCTGTTAGAAACCTTTCGTTGGCTTTTGTCACTCTCCGGATAAGTCCCAGCTTCCAGCATGGCCCACAGCCCCTGAGACCCAGCTCCAGCCCACCTCTCCAGCTTGCCCCAAGTTGCGCTGTGCGTTGCAGCCACCCAGGCCTCTCGATTTTACCGTGCTTCCCCCATCCTCAAGGGGCCTTTGCCCGTTCTATTCCATCTGTCTAGAATATTCTTCCCTTATCTCTTTACCTAGTTAATACTTCTCTTCCTTTATAGTTCATTTCAAGCATCACTTCCTCAGAGAAACTTTCCTAGACCCATTCCCCCATGTCTAGAGCAAGTTCCTCTTGTACAATATGTTCTCATTATTCTGAATATTTAATCAAAGTTCTTCTTCCCATTAGAACGTAAGCCTCATGTGTATGTCTGCTCAATATTCTGTCTTTATGGCCTAGGACATAGCCAGCACCCAGTGCCTGTTTGGAAATGAGTGAGCATGTAAGTGACTAGGCGGAGAGAGCCACAGCAACGAGGTGCACGCTGGTAGGCAAGTGTTAGTCCTGCCCGTTGGCTCTTTTCAGTCCATCTCCTTTGGCTTGCCCCGTTTTGCATCATCACAACAGCATTGTTAGAATGACTCAGAACAAAACCGCCACTGGGCTTAGCTAACAATCCCCAACTGCCTGGTGCCTGTGAGCATGACATCTGGCAGCAGGTCCCTCAGAAGCAGGCATGCAAGGGCCATGCCAGTTCATTCAGTAAAAAGATGCTTTAGCTGAAAATCTCAGGTATCGGTTTTACCCCACTTCCTTCCTTGCCTGAATCAGGATCTAAAGACACAGAGATGAATAAGAAACACTGTCTGCCCTTAAAAAAACTCATAATCCGGTAGGGGAGACAGAAACTTGATACAGTAACACTGTGCAAAGTCACATTATTGACTTAAGAAAAGGCACAGAGATGATGCTGATGATGAAAATAACATTTGTTGCCCTGACTGGTGTGGCTCAGTTGTCTGGCCATCATTCCACAAAGCAGGAGGCCACTGGTGCAGTTCCTGGTCAGAGCGCGTGCCTGGGCTGCCGTTGAGGTGTGTACGAGAGCCAACTGATGGATGTTTCTCTCTCACATCTACGTTTCTTTCTCTTTCCACCTCTCTTCCCCTCTCTCTAAAAATAAATTAATAAAATATTTTTTAAAAATGGTATTTATTGCCTGCTTACTCTGTGACTGGTACTTTATTTCTCACTGTAATCTGGTGAGGTGGGTGCTATTACCCTCATTTTACAGATGAGGAAATCAGGGCTCAGTGAGGTTAAATGACTTACCTACCACCTAGGTGGCAGAGCCAGCATTCAGTAGCGGGCAGCCCTGTCCTTGCCGCTCTGTGATGCTTCCTCAGTGCAGGAGGGAGCGATGTGCTCTGCCCTGAAGAAGTCAGGACGGGCTTCCCAGGGTGAAAGAGACGCTGAGCTGGCTGTGTGAGGAGGAGCTTCTCAGAAACCAGGGGCAGGCAGTGGCACTCCAAGGCAGAGGAAGCAACCTGAGGCGTGGCGTGAAATGGCATGTTTGATGAGAGAGTCAGGTGGTGCTGGGGCCCAGAAAGGGAGGAGAGGCCAACAGGTGGGAGTCAGAGGGGCCAGCTGAGCCCGAACAGGTGGCGATGGCCCTGCATGTCAGCCCTGGGTCTCCGTGGCTCTGCTGACCTCAGCAACCTCAGGGCTGAAGCTCTGAGCTGCATCTGTCTCTCTTACGGCAGGAGAGGTGCTGAGAGGGGACCGGATTGTCAACACCCCTTTCCAGGTTCTCATGAACAGCGAAAAGAAGTGTGAGGTTCTGTGCAGTGAGTCCAACAAACCAGTGACGCTGAACCGGGAAAAGAGCCGGCTGGTGGCAGAGCGGATCGCGGAGGACTACTACGTCCACCTGTGAGTCGTCCTCTGCACCCTGCCAGCCTCGGGCTCCCGTGGGGGAGGGCCCTGCCGGGAGCGGTGGTTCAGAGGACTGATGAGTTCCTGGGTCCCCAGCATTGCCGACAACCTGCCTGTGGCCACCCGGCTGGAGCTCTATTCCAACCGCGACGGCGACGACAAGAAGAAGGAAAAAGATGTGCAGTTTGAACATGGCTACCGGCTTGGCTTCACAGATGGCAACAAGGTAGAGAGTCTGGGGGTGCTCATAGGGCCAGGGAAGCCACACCCCAAAGTCAGCAGCGGTCAGAACCACAAAGGAGAGGGAAATATTTAGCTCTAGGCTTACAGTATCAATAGAAAAGTTGGGGCTGGCTGAGGCAGGTTCCTCCAGGCCCTCTTGGACAAGGCTCTGGGAGGTAGAAGGCACGGTCCCTAAAAACTCAGATTCCGATGTGTAAGACTAAACCCTCCGACAACATCCAAGGACCAAAACATCTCTATTGAGGTACAGCTCCTGTCCTCAGAGGGCTTCTGTCCTAATTAGGAAGAGAACTGCCAGTGTGAGACCCTGCGCCGTAAGCCCCGTTCCATTCACTGGCTGTGCTGCTGCCGTGGCTGTCAATGCCACAGCGGTTCAGAGGGAGCTCAGCCTGCGTTTAGGCTTCTTCCCAGGATGTGGGCCTTAAAAACAGGTGGGCCAGAGCTCAGCAAAGTCAGGGCAGCACTCCGATGGGAGTGAATGCTGTGAACAGGGCTGCAGTGTGGGGACTGTTCATGGGGCAGGGTGCCCCTCGGGGAGACAGGGTGACCCAATGTGTCTTAGAAGGTGATGACAGTCAGATGATGGAAGGCCCTGAATGCCAGGCCTGGAGATGGACTGTTGCCTGGAAAACCCTAGGGAGCCCTGGCGGGTGTCCGAGAACGGGCAGCTGTGAGAGCATTGCTTCGGACGGTTGGGACAGCCGGGCTGTTGGACAGGGGGAGTGCCTCGATACCTAGGGTAGGCTGCCAGAGTGGTTTTCTGGTTGTTTCTCGACTCTCCTAGTTATCTTGGTTTCTCTGTCGATCTGTTTTAGATCTACCTGCACAACCACCTCTCGTTCATCCTTTACTACCACCGAGAGGACCTGGAGGAGGACCAGGAGCACACGTACCGTGTCGTCCGCTTCGAGGTGATTCCCCAGAGCATCAGGCTGGAGGGTGAGTGGGGAGGTGTGACCAGAGGGGCAGGGCTGGTGGATGGGCCTGGGCTTTCACACCCAGGGTCTTCTCACACTTGATTCCTTAAATGGCTGATCGGCCCCAATGAGGCAGATGGAGCCAGCCGGGGTAGGGTCTCACTGCACTCACATTAGAGAAGCCGAGGACAGGGGGAGAACTAACATCTCTTGTATCCTGGCCTGGCACCTCACCAGTTTACTACCTCTGGCAGCCCCCTGATGTATTAGTGATTATAGATGGGGAAGCAGAGGCTCCAAGAGGTTGGTGGCTTGACTGAAACCAAATAACCACTTGAGGCTTGCCTGGGCCTCTCATAAGAACAGGCCAGCTCCCCCTCGTTTGAAGAAAATGGGGCAACGCACAGACAGAGTTCTCAGGCAGGCAGCTTCTGTGTTTCTCATCCTCTGTGTGCGTGATTGGCGTAGACGGAAATTGGCCCAGGGTCAGCAGGCCTGGACCAGGCTCACCTCTTCTGTCAGCACTTGCTTACTACACGGTGCACTTGGATTTAGGAGGCCTGGCACTTTGTCCACAGTAGTTGTGGGCTTCAGGGCGTGTGGTTCTTGGTTTGTTTTGAAGCTGTGGAACCTAGTTTTCAAACAAAATCATAGAAGTCTCGTGTAAAACATCCTCTGCTTTCAGAGCCTCATTCTGCCTCTCCTCTGTGAGTGTCACGAGCATAGCTTTATGGTTCCTGTGTGATTATTTTGTCATTGTTTCTCCCCCACTGGCTCTTTGAGTTTGGAGACTTTGCTTTTCCCATCGTTTTATCTCCAGTACAGTATCTGGGACAGAGTAGGTGCTTATGGTATGTTTTTTGGTTGAACAAATAGATAACAGGATGAATGAAGGAGGCATCTGAGTGAGTGGATGATTAAAGAGCCAGAAGTTTGGAGACTCAGAGAATGAGTAAACATCGATAGGATGAGTCTGTATTGTTCTGCATGTTGAATGGGACTGGTGGAATGGTAGATGAATGTTTGAATTGAGTGAAGGAAGGCGGATTGATTAAATGAGGGGCTCAGACTCCTCCCCACACACACACTTCGCTGCAGCCCCTGAGGCCCTTTGGAAGGTCAGGACTCTGGGGAGCCGTTCTCCCAGCCTCCACTCAGACCCTGGGTCCCAGCAGCATGCCTTCCCCTCAGGCAGCTTCTGAAGGCACCCCGCAGAACAGCCCTGGGGTAGTGGCAGTGGCCCCCACGGGAACAGACTGAGTCTCTGTCTCTCACAGACCTCAAAGTAGATGAGAAGAGTTCATGCACCCTGCCTGAGGGCACCAACTCCTCGCCCCAAGAAATTGACCCCAACAAGGAAAATCAGCTGTACTTCACCTACTCTGTACACTGGGAGGTGAGAAAGGGCTGAAGCCCACAGCAGGGGAGGAGGGTCCTGGTCTGGGCAGGAGTGGTCTAGCAGGGCTCTGAAGTGCTTGCTCCCCCCACCAGGAAAGCGACGTCAAATGGGCCTCTCGCTGGGACACCTACCTGACCATGAGTGACGTGCAGATCCACTGGTTTTCTATCATTAACTCCGTAGTTGTGGTTTTCTTCCTATCAGGTGAGAGGTTGTGGGTTGGAGGGTGGAGAGGACAAGGGGGTGAGGGATAAGGGGCTGAGGCATCACATCACTAAGGGGAACTTCTCGGGGGTTCTCGGGGCCAAGCATGGGTCAGGAACAGCCCTCAGGGCTCTGTGCTAAGCATCAGGTACACAGAGGTGAATGATATTTGGTCACTACCCTGGAGAGCTCCTAGGGGATGCGGATACCTCTCTTGTGCACAAGACTTTGCTGTTGCACTTTCTCCGAGGGTGCCATGCCACGTGCTGGGGGTATGGTGGTGAGCAAACCCAACCCAGTTTCTGCCCTGAGAGTCTATAGTCTGCTGGTGGGGGAGAGAGAGAAAAAGCAAAGAAATGGTGATCAGTGCTATGGAGCAGGTGAACAAGGTGACCAAATACACAGCCATGAATAAAGGTGAAGGCTACTTGAGAGAATACTTCTCTGAATGAGAAGGAGCTACCCTTTGAAGAACCAGGGAAAGAATGTCCCAGCAAGAGTCACTGCCCTGCAGTAGGATGGCAAGAGGGTGGTAAGCAGAGGTGAAATGAAACTGACCATTCAGTATCATATGAGAAGTAAATACTGGTTACTGTTTAATATAATAAACATTTAACCCAGAGCCCAGCTGCTGTGCTAATAAGCACTTTACAAGCACGTCAGTCCTTGAAGTCCCATGAGTTAAGTTAGTTCGCTGTCGACCCATTGTCGTAACCACTACCCTGTGCTGCCTGAAGAGGTAAATGGTGCTGTGGAAATACAAGTGGGGGCACCTCTGAACTGGTTGGGGTGTTGAAAGGCAAAGATACCTGGGGTGAGTCTTAAAGCTTGAGTAGGAGTCAGTCAGGGCAGAGTGGAGCATTCCAGGCAAAGGACAGCCTGGGTAAAGGCATGGAGGTGAAAGAGCGATGCAGCTGGGAACTGATAACAAAAGCAGCAAAGAACCAGAGCCGAGTGAGAGGAGGGGAGCCTGGGAGGAGGTGAGGCTGGAGAAGCTGGTAGGACCAGGCCATGGAGTACCTGGAATGCTGTTCTCCCTGGAATAAAAAGCAGTGTCCTCTGGCTGTCTGCGCCAATCCCAGCAGCGTTTTCCCTGCCTGGGGGTAGCCATTCGTGCACCCCTGCCGGAGTAGCCAGAGTAGAGCTATGCCCAGGAGTGGATCCTGGGCAGCTGTGCAGCCAGTTCTCACTGGAGGGAGACACACGTGTCAGTCATCCCTCAGTGAGACCCCAGTCCCAGGAGGGCGTGCAGCACAGAAGACTGGGTGGGCAGTGCTGATGACTCTGCCGCTCCTGTTCGTTTCAGGCATCCTGAGCATGATTATCATTCGGACCCTCCGAAAGGACATCGCCAACTATAACAAAGAGGATGACATTGTACGAGGTCTTGGCTGGGGAGGGATGGGCTTGGAGAGGGAGGGCACTCTAGCAGTAGGGCTGTAGGCCTGCCAGACCAGAAGGGGTATGTGTGTGTGTGTGTGTGTGTGTATCTGTGTTACCATTTATGGAGTAAACCTTAAAAATGTTCAACAGGGGAAAAAATGTTTAATAACCCAGAATGATGAAGATAGGCTTTCTAATTTCTAAGCATAAAACAATGAAAAAAATCACAGAAAAAAAACCTTGATGAATTTGACATTAAATATTTTAAATCTATGATAAAAGATTATACAGTTAAAAGAATTGGTATAAAACCTTTTTTTTAAATCTGCAATCTTTAATGTGATGATGAACAAAGAATTTACAGACCAGGAACTGTATATGACTAGTAAACATGAAAAACTACTTTCAGCCCAGAGATAACCCCCAAAATTGCAGATTCGAAAAGGCAGTTTTGGACCTTCAAGATAGCACAGATTTTCGTCTTCATGCGGAACTAGTTTCCGGCAAGTTAACGTGCAATAAACACCCTTCTGTGCCGCCCACGCAGTGTAAAGTGGCAGTTTTCTGAAAAGTGATTAGTTGGCGGTCCATATAATACAGCACATGCTGTAATAGCTTGTTTTGACCCGGTAATTCTGTTAGAATTTTCCTAAGGAAAGCATCAGAAACACAAAGACCTGGTCTAGATATATTTATTGCAGCTTTATTTATAATTTAAGTATAATGGATATTGTCTAATATTTTATAATGATGATTGATTATATTATGGCATAGCTGTACAATGGAAAAGCGTACAAATGTTAAAATAGTACTTCTAAGGAGTGTTTATTGGCATGAGGAAATGCTCACAATCAAACATCAACTGAAAATAACAAGTACATAGTAAATATCCCAATGTCATTGTTTACGAGTTATGTATACATGCACATGTATACATACATAAAGGACTAAAGGAAATAAAACAGTGCTATCATTGTATATAAATCATTTAATTTCCTATATCTTTTTTGAAGTCTTTGAGTATTTATGCATTTTATATCTTGTTCAGTTTTTCTAGATACTTTTAAAGATTTTATTTATTTATTTTCAGAGAGAAGAGAAGGCAGTAAGAAAGAGAGGAAGAGAAACATCGATTGGTTGCCTCTTGCTTGCCCCCAACTGGGGGCCTGGCCCACAACCCAGGTGTGTGCCCTGACTGGGAATCGAACCAGCACCCTTTTGGTTCTCAGGCCAGTGCTCAGGCCACTGAGCCATACCAGCCAAGGCAGTATTTCTAGATTTAAAAAAAAATTCCTAGAGTAAACATTCATTACTTTTTGATCATTTGAATATCATGCTATATACCAAATTTTTTTACTTTTTTATTATACAATTATAGCACATGTTATTTTTATAATCGTTAAAAATATAAACTGCTTCACCTTGGCCAGTGTGGCTAAGTTGCTTGGGCATCATCCCATAGGCTGAAAGGTCACAGTTTTGATTCCCAGTTCAGGCACATGCCTAGATTGTGGGTTCAGTCCCCAGTCGGGAAGCATACAAAAGGCAACTAATTAATGTTTCTCTCTCACATCAGTGTTTCCCTCTCTATCTTCCTCCTTTTCTCTCTTTCTAAACAAACAATGAAAAAATGTCCTTGGGTCAGGAAAATAAATAAATAAATAAATAGCTTCTAAATCTCACCACCCAAAAACTGTCCTAGTTAGCATTTTAGTATGTTGATATTTACATTATTTTTCTAGGCATTAGATTTGTGGAGATTGTCCCTTTATGTAGCTGTTACTTTCATGTTTGTACTCTCCTTGTCCCATGTGACAGCTCTCTGTGAAGCACTTTATTGTGTCATTCAACACTTCTGTGTCAGAGCAGAGCTGATTGACACCTGAGGGACCCTCCGCCCTAGTTAGAGTGCGTCCTTGGGTGGTCCCTACAGGAGCTAACTACTCCAGAGCCAAAGCAGCAACCTCACTTTCTGGCCCTTTGCTGTAGGAAGACACCATGGAAGAGTCTGGGTGGAAGCTGGTGCATGGTGATGTCTTCAGGCCACCCCAGTACCCCATGATCCTCAGCTCCCTGCTGGGCTCAGGCATTCAGCTCTTCTGTATGATCCTCATCGTCATCTGTGAGTGGGCCTGGTGGGCTCAGCGTGGGAGGCTGTCGGCAGAGCAGCATGGGCCTGTGTCTGGAGAGGGCGGGCTTTCCCTCCCGGAGAATGGAGGCATGTCAGCATCTCTGGACTGTCTATCCCGCAGAGTCTGGGTCCTCTAACCTGGGCCCTGGCAATTCGATCCTCCTCCGAGCTTTCCAGCACTATTGGTAGCCTACCACGTCCACTCTGTTGGGGAGCCACTCGTCAGTGCTGAGGCCGGCTTCCTTTTGCCATCAGGCATTAAGTGATTTACCAAGTCAGCAATCAGGATGAGGGCTGGAATCAGACCTTTTTTTCTCAAAAACAGCCCTCCAAAAACTAACATATAGTAGTTACAAACAGTTCTGAGGTCAGTCTGCCTAGAATTTTTTAACCAGTTTATCTGTCTTTTAATTGACATACAACATGGTATTAGTTTAAGGTGTAAAACATAACTATTTGATATATGTATATATTGTGACATGATCACCATAAGTTCAGTTAACATCTATCACCTCACATAGTTCCAGTTTTTTTGTGTGTGTTAAGATCTAAGCTTGTAGCAACTGATCTGCCAAAATTTGTATCTCAACTCCAAGCTTTGTGACCTTAACTTCTGTGAGTGTCAGTTTTTTCATCTAAGAAATGGGGAAATTAACCTCCACCTCAGGGTTGATAAGGCGGATTCAGTGAGCTGGCATTCATAAAGCTCTCGGCTCAATGCCTGGTTGGTTGCAAGTGCCCCGTGGGCTGGCAGCTGCAGTTAAGATGCAGCCAGCCAAGGCGACGCAGCCAGGGCCCAGCAGCTGCTGCACCCCTCTGAACCCCAGCTAAGACCCAGTCTTCTCCTGTCGAGAGGAACAAGTATGCTTATTTTGTCCCATCTGCCCAGGGACATGTCAGCCAACCGGGATGGGGGATTGGGATTGCCATGATCAGCCACCCCAACTTTCTGCTCTCTCCCCTCCCTCCATAGTTGTGGCCATGCTTGGGATGCTGTCGCCCTCCAGCCGGGGAGCTCTCATGACCACTGCCTGCTTTCTCTTCATGTTCATGGGGTAGGTGTGTCTGAGCGGGCTCCGGGGGCTGGCACACACCAGCTGCGCTCCAGCTAACCAGGTCCCTTGGTGTGGATCCCTGCTGTTTCCTACAGGGTTTTTGGTGGATTTTCTGCTGGCCGTCTGTACCGCACTCTAAAAGGCCATCGGTGGAAGAAAGGAGCCTTCTGTGTAAGTGTCCTCAACCTCCTCCCAGTGTTGGTGGGGAGCTGAGAAGCTTCTCCCTGGGTGCCTCAGGAGCAGTGTTGGCAGGCCCTGGGAGAGTTTTCAGGCCAGAGACTGAGCAGCAGCACCATGGACAGGGAGGAGTATCTCCTGAGGTTGGGAATGCTGCCCTCTCTATCCTCTGTCAGGCCATAGAAATCAAAGGATGCTGGGAGCTAACCCTACCTCCCAGGGAGCCTGAGCCCCTTCTCCCAGAGCAAGTGAGGCCTTTAGAGGACCAGGGAGTCCCTTGGTGCCAAACTCGGAGAAGCCTTTAGTCCCAGTGTTCTGAAATCATTTAGAAAGCCTGGGGGAGTGGAGTTTAAGCTCAGACCATCTCAGCTCTGGCTGCCACACCCTTGGTACTCAGTAAACCCTCAGTGTAGAAGGGAAATAATGGTGGTTATTCTGGAAGGATCAAAAAAGGTTCCAGCATTCTTGATACATCAAGCATTTTCTCAAGATGCTACGTGTGATCTACAGATGAGTAAAGCCCTGCCCTCTGCCCTGATGAGACTTCCCTGCTGAGGTCTCCCTCTAGGATCTCCCAGTGGGTCTCACACCAGACCTGGTCTCTTTCCCCAAACCCGCTCCTTGCATCTGGCGGCACGGTCATTTACCCAGGCCCCCAGTCTTCACACCTGGGTAGCTTCCTTTGCTCCTCCTACTCCCTCATGCCCCACCTCCTCCTCAGATATGAAGTGTTGAGAATTTCCCTGCCAGACAGTCCATGAATTCCCTCCCGTCTCCATCTCTAGGACTCTTGCCCAACTTCAGGCATCCTTGCTCTCACCTCATCCCTTAGCTCCTAGGCCTCCCTGGGCTCCCTGCAAGTTTCTGACCCTCCCCTGGTGCTCCGACTCCCACGCAGGTAGGCATCTGCTGCAGCCCGTGGCAGCGCAGGTGGATGGTTGCCCTTCTCTCCTCCAGCCTCTGCCATGGACTCTGCCTGGGCACGCCCCCCCTCACGCTCTCACTTCACTTCATAACTCTTACTAGCTCCAGCATCACTCCTGTAGGAGCTGACCTCCCCTCTCCTCTCTCTGTGTCCTCTTTCGTGGCCCAGAGGAGCCTGCGTAGATCCTTGTGCCCACAAGTAGCACCGTGTACGTTATTTCCTGTTTATGGGTCTGTCTTTCCTCTTGGAACTTTTTCCCTGTTCTTACCCCTGGTATCTATCACAGTGTCCAGTCCACAAATATTAGCCATAAAGGCAGACAAGGAATTCCCCACTACATGGCCGAGTGAAACAGGAACATACAGGAAGGGAGGAAATGACATTCGAGCTGGGCCTTAAGGCTTTCAGATTGATGAAAGTGGCCACAGGGAGTTCTCAGGTTCCGGGATCTCCGAGAACCCAGTGTTGGCTCTGTTCTTTCCTTGGTTGGTAACCTCGAACAGCCCTCTGATCCTGTTTTCCCGTCTCTCCCATGGGGGATGGTTACACCTGCCTCTGGGGGTGTCTGTGCAGATGGAAAGAGGCTGAGCAGGAAAGGTTCCTGGTACAGCATTAGCACTCAGGAGGCAGAGACCCTGAGGGGTTGATAACTCTACACATGCAGGCCCAGGAACATGGGCATGAGGAGCAGCGACCAGTCACTGGGTGGGGAGACTCTGGACCAGAGACGGCACTGGCACTGGGGGTTGAGTACCAGAATGCAGAGGGCCTCAGGCATTGTGGTCAGTGACCCCCCCCCCCCGCCCCCGGATGCTGAGGCAGCCACAGTGGCAAAGGAGGCTCGACTGTAGTTCTGGAGCTTTGGTTCTATGTGCCGGGGCCCCAGCCCAAGAGATTCTAGCTGAATAGAATACACCATGGGCATCAGGAGCATGGGCTCTAGAGTCAGATTGCCTAGGTTTGAACCTGCTCCACCCTTAACTGACTGCGGGGGTTGTATCTAACATTGCTGGGCTCCATGTCCTCTTGTCCTCAGTCCCCATCTAGGCCTATGATGGACTAGGTGACATGGCGCATGTACAGCTCAGCACCTGCTGCCCCTAAGACTCGACTGAAGCTTAACCACCAGTCTAGGCAGTTTGGGTTGGGACCCAGACATAAATGATTTGTAGAAATTTTACTCATTCAATCCTGACCTGTGTGGCTCAGTTGGTTGGGCATCATCCCGCAAAGCGAAAGGTTGCTGGGTTGATTCCCAGTCATAGCATGTGTCTGGGTTGCAGGTTCGGTCCCTGGTTGGGGTGCATATGAGAGGCAATCAATTAATGTTTCTATCCCTCCCGTTTCCTCTCTCCTAAAAAAAAGTTTTATTATTTCACTCCTTGTTCAACAAATATTTATGGAGCAGCTGCTGCATTCTAAGTCTAGGAGTACATCTATGAACAGGGGGCACGCTCTCCCCCAGTCTGGGGTAAGCGGACACTGGTTAGGTAACCACAATACGGAATTACGAACTGGAATGACGGCAAGAAAGGGGCAGTTGGTTGATCTGAGAGGACAGAGAACAGGAGCCCTGCCTAGTCTGGGGATCAGGGATTGCTTTCTGGGGGGAATGATTCTTGAGTCCTGGAGGACAAGGAGGGATGGGTTGAGAACCTGTAGTGTGGGGGCCCCACTGAGGCAGGTGGGAGCTGCCTAAATGAAGCTCCCCAACTTGGCCCTTCTTGCTTCCAGACAGCGACGCTGTACCCTGGTGTGGTTTTCGGCATTTGCTTCATATTGAATTGCTTCATCTGGGGAAAACATTCATCAGGAGCGGTAAGTGCCCTCCCCAGCGAGGAAGGGCCTGCTGTGCTCAGCTCCACTCCCGCAGCTCACTTCCTGCTGTTCCCCTCTCTTCTCGGTCTTCAGAGTTCTGTTTCCAGCCCTAGGGGCTGAGGGCTAGCTGGGGTTTCCCCAGCCCTGCCCATCTTTTGGCCCCAGCCCTGGCCTTCCTGTGGGCTTTTTCAGACAGACAGCCAAAGCTTACTTCTCTGCAGGGAGGTTTCCACAGCCAGGGGCCAACTGGGGAATTTCCCTTTGTCCCAACCAAGGGAAAGCTGCCTGGTGTGAGTTTAGTGGGTCAATATCCCCAAACAGGGCTCTCCTCCATGGGTCCCCGTGCTTCAGCACCAGCCCCTGCAGGTCGTCCTGTCCTCAGAGGGAGATCCTGCCAACCCGTTCTTGTTGGCACTGCCCAGGACTCACTGAGTAGGGCTGTGAACTCAGGTGAGAGTCAGGAGATGGGGTCCTGACCCATTAGTAGGGCCGTGGTAGAGGCGGGGCAGGCCTTTCCAGCCACAGCAGGTAGAGCCACCTCCCCCCGACCAGCAGGTGCTCGATGCAGGTGCGGGTGAGGCTCCAGTCCCGGCTGCCGGAGGCCTGGGTCTTCCCGGTAGTCTAGGAAGCTGCCCTCAGGAAGAACGGAGTTGTGCTCTCCCTCTCACTTCCTCTTTTATACCTGTGTTCCTGCTCTCTTTCAACATTCCTCTCCCAGTTACCAGCTGCTCGTTACAAAACACTCATTGTAGAAATTTTGGAAAGTACAGAGAAGTTAAGGAAGAAGTCAGAAATAACCCATAATCCAACCACTCAGAGATAAATGCTGTGTACATCTTCACTCTGGCTTTTCAGTCATTTTCTTTTCTTTTTTTTTTTTTAGATTTATTTAAAATCAAATTATGTAATTTAAAATTATAAAATAATAAACATTTATATGGTGTTCACTTTGGAATTAAGTCCTATTCTAAATACTTGACATATATTAATTGATTTCTTTTTGTGTGATTCTTATGAAAACAATACTTTAGAGAAAAGGATAAAAAAGAAAATGAAAAATCAGTTCTAATCCTCTGTATCTCTGCTGGGAAAATACAATTAACTTTCTGTCATAAGTCTTTCTAGGCACTTACACATATAAATATTGGTGTTTTTATTGAAATGCAGTTCCAGACACACAGTTTATAACTTGCTTCATTACTTAGCGGCATACTATGGGGTTTTATTTTAACAAAATGGGCAACGCACTGTTGGCGCAGGGGTTCTTTTCTCCCCTTTATTTTTTCACCTAACATACCAGACAAATAATGTCCCTTCATTCTGGCCTCTCCCCCCTCATGCTCTCAGTTCCCCCCTTCCCGGTCCTCTCCCCACTCCCTCCCTGGGTGACAGCCTCTGGGGCGCCACGGTTCCATCTTCACAGCCCAGGCGGCCCACCGTGTGCACTCCGCCTTTCTCCGCCGCTGCCGTCCACTCCAGCAGGTTCCGGCCAGGAACCCTGTGGGGGGCTGTCTGCAGCACCTTCCCCACCGTGGTGGCCCTGCTGTAGCCCTCCTTCCCTGGGAGCCCAGAAGGTCCCCTGGCCCCCTGCCTAGCCGCCAGCCTGGGCATCAGGGCCTCATGGGCTCTCCTGGTGCTGTGCCCCTGCAGGTGCCCTTTCCCACCATGGTAGCCCTGCTGTGCATGTGGTTCGGGATCTCCCTGCCCCTGGTCTACCTGGGCTACTACTTCGGCTTCCGCAAGCAGCCGTATGACAACCCTGTGCGCACCAACCAGATTCCCCGGCAGATCCCAGAACAGCGGTGGTACATGAACCGATTTGTGGGGTGAGTCTCCAGCAGGGCCCTTCTGGAGTGGGGGAGGCCAACACTGCTCTGAGCCATCTCCTTAGGAAGACATGGGAGAAGGTCCCCCCGCCCCCCGAGGATGCTGTGGCTGGTGTTCTGCAGCTCAGCTGGCTCTAACAGACTTCGTGATAAAGAGGTCTAAGTTATTGCCAGATTTGGTGGTGGCCCAGCACCCAGGACAGGGGAGTCACTCCACCTATCTGTGCCTCAGTTTCCCCATCATTAAAATGGAGAGAGCGATGCTTACCTCTCAAGGGGCTGTCATGGTACAAAAGCATGCTGCGAAAGCGTTAGAACCACCACACCACATAAGCCTTCTCAGTCAGGCTGGCTGGGGAGGCAGCCTCGGGCTTCCTGTGGCCGTCTCGTCTCCTCACAGTGTTAACCCGCCTGTTCTGCCGCAGCATTCTCATGGCTGGGATTCTGCCCTTCGGTGCCATGTTCATCGAGCTCTTCTTCATCTTCAGTGTGAGTAGTGCTGTCTGCTCCCCGCCCCTCCACACACAGCCTTCATCCGCGCTAGCCTGCTCCCTACCCCTTCACTTAGGTGCTCTGCCTCTTACTGCCCATGAAATTTCAGTGGGCCATTTAAGTTCTTGGAGTCCCCATTTTCCCCTCTGACATGGGGTCATAGTCCTGCCTCTCAGAATGGCTTGGAAGGTCGGATGAGATAGGGCATATGTGCCGGGTCTGGTGTGGGAGGGCTCAGTGAGGAGAAGCTGTCTCGGTAATACTGCACTCGGTCACCACTGTTGTTAATATTGTTGCATCTCCTTTGATTGCCGAGTTTCTCCACATGTTTACTTGAGTTACTCAAAACTCCCAGGAAAGTGGGCGGGAATGAGGCCTAATTGTCAGGACCATTGTGAGGTCGGAATGTGATAATGTCTATAAAGGCATAGTGCCTGGTGACATTCAGAAATTGCTCATTAAGTTGCAGTTGTGGCCCTGGCTACTGTGGCTGAGTTGGTTGGAGCATCATTCTATAACCAAAGGGTCGTGGGTTCGATTCCCAGTCAGGGCACATACCTAAGTTGCAGGCTCAGTCGCTGGTTCAGGCATGTATGATCCCTGGTCCAGATACGTACGGGAGGCAATTGATTGATGCTTCTCTTGCATCGATATTTCTTTCCCTCCCTTCTCTCACTCTGTCTCTAAAAGCAAGGAAAAAGTGTCCTCTGCTGAGGTTAAAAAAAAGTCATAGCTGTGTTGTGATGATGATTGCTCCAGGCCAGGCCTACAGAGATGAAAATTGGCAGTAGGGCTCCTCCCAGCCATTGGAGTCTCTCTGACCTAACTCAGTGCCCAGCACAGAGGGTGCTTGGCACCAGGTCGGTGCTGGACAAGTATTTGTGCTCTGAAGTGGCCCAGCCCCTCCTTGCTGAGATCCCCTCGCCCACCCAACCCTGCCAAGGAAAAGGGTCAAAGGATGGGTTGGCTGCCCTCCCAGGAAAGCCACCTCAACTCTCTTTGTATGACCCTGAGCCAGTCACCAGCCTCACTGAACCTCAACTTGTTCAGCTGTAAAAGTTCGCACTTTCAGAGGTTCACATGTGGAGATGTCCATGAAGCATGTGGCTTGCCTGGCATGTGGTAAGCTGCCCCTGGGTGGTGGTGGCTGCTGTGTCATTTTGGTGGGGGTGGGGTCTGTCATTTTCTACGTGCTGCCATGTTCAGTCTGGGGCCCACCCATCGCAGGGTCAGCCATGCCCCAGCCACTTTCTAAACCTGGCTCACCCTCTGCTCCAGGAGGAGGGACTAGTCAGAGCCACATGCCAGGCCCATAGGCCCCAGTGGCATCATGATGGTGTCCTGAGGACAGGCAGGGTATGCCAGGAGACGGGGCCACTGGGTAGAGGCAGGCTAGCTGAAGGCCAGCTGTGATATGTCCACAGGCAATCTGGGAGAATCAGTTCTATTACCTCTTTGGCTTCCTGTTCCTCGTCTTCATCATCCTGGTGGTGTCCTGCTCACAGATCAGCATCGTCATGGTGTACTTTCAGCTGTGTGCAGAGGTAAGGGCGATGGGGCCAGGAGTTGGGGGTGGGGGCCTGGGTCCAACACTGATGGGTCAGTGAAGCTGTCTGAGTTTCTGTGTGGTCTCCTCCTTCTGGCCGTGACGTCTTGAGGTCACTTCCTCTCTCTGAGCCTCCATTTATTCAGCAGACTCGTCATTAGGAGCTTTGGTTGACAGTTGCTTAACCTCTGTGCGATCCTCGCATGGTGAGGACAGCAGGAGGACCTGGCTCAGAGGGCTGCTGCAGTGATGGAACTGGCCTGACTCACATGCAGCCCTTAGATTGGTGCCTGGCATGTGGGGGAGCGTTCGCTTACAACATGGTAGTTGTCTTTACTGCTGTTCTTTTGTTGTTGATTTTTTTAAACTAAGGTATAGTTTATAAACAGTGAAGTTTACCCTCTTCATTGTGTTTTTAAAAATGCATACAGTTGTAAAACCACCAGTTACAGTCCAGATATAAAACATTCCCATCACCTCAAATACTACTGTTCTTACCCAGAATCTTTAGCCCCAGGGCATCTGCAAAACTCGGGGAAGGGGTTCTGACCCTTTAGTTTCCTCCTCAGGATTACCGCTGGTGGTGGAGGAACTTCCTGGTCTCCGGGGGATCTGCGTTCTACGTCCTGGTCTATGCCATCTTTTATTTTGTTAACAAGGTACCGCCCTTATTTTGTTAATAAGGCTTCTTCTTCCTTCTGGGGAAGCGTGGTGGAGAGGAAAAACTCGAGTATTTGGATCTTACTTTCCCATCACTGTGGGACCAGCGACAGTAGAACTGTCTCTGTGCTGGAACATGCATCTTTTTAGGAGAAGGGAATCTGTGTTCTGTGTGTTTGGGAGACAGAAGCCTTCAGGATGTACACCCATAAGACTATTGCATGCAAAACCTGTGAGATACAGCCAAAGGGATACTTAAAGGGAAAAAAAATACCGTACGCTGCTTTTAATAGGAAATAAGAGACACTGGTAATACCTCAAGAAGCTAGAAAAAAAGAACATGAGAGGATAAAGGTAACTAAGAAGAGTTAACAAAGATGATGAAATAGCCTTTAACACCCGACCGGGGACCCCGGGCATCCTGTCTCTGCATGCACCCCTCCCTCCTGCGTTCACGCACCCTTCCGGCCCTCACAGTAAGGACCGGCGGGCCAGGGCTTTGCCAGCGTCTCAGGTTGTCGGTGCCGTGCGACCACATAGGTAATGTGTGGGCACATGAAAGGGAGCCTGGCGTGTCACCCGACTTGGACACATTCGCGGAGCTTTCTGTCCCCAAAAGTGGCATGAGTGAAAGTACAAACAGCCCCACGACAGCTTTGGTAGAATGATGCGTGACACCAACAACACGGGCCACTGAGAGGAGGCTGGGCGCTCCGGCGGGCCCCTTTCCTCTGAGGCTAACACGGCAGACTTGGTCTCGCCAGCTGCACTCTGGGTCCCCAGAACCCAAAAGCAGACGGTCCTCTGCTTGCAACCAGGGCGTATTCCCAAACTAGGGTCATAGGTTGGTTGGTTGAAGCTTGGAATGTTCTTCCCCAAACAGATCAGGTTGGAAAGAGCTATAGGAATCATTTTGTGTGGTGCTGCACCCCTGCTTCCAGTGTGTGGACCATGCCGCTCTTTTCCAGTGATTCCAACGAGTAACCACTAGCTCAGGGGTCAGTAAACTGTAACCCGGGGCCTATTTATGTATGTAAAGTTTTTTTGGAACACAGCCATGCTCCTTCATTTACATAACATCTGTGGCTGCTTTCACACCACTGTGGCAGAGTTGAGCAGTTCAGCAGAGGCCATATGGCCTGCCAAACCTAAACTATTTATAGTCTGGACCTTTAATAAAAAGTTTGCGGGCCCCCGCCCCAGCAAATCCAGTGACAGAAGAAACCCCCTCCTGACACTCCCGTTCTCTCTTCGGACAGCGCCTGTCATTGTCAGGTTTTTCCTTGTTGCGCACTGAAGTCTGCCTCCTTGTAACTTCTGTCTTCAGACCATAGGATTCCTGGAATCTTCCAGAACAAATCTGTGTTTTGCTGTGTATAATGCCTGCCCACGTTTTTGGCCCGAACTTTCAGGACAATATTTCATTTTAATTTTTTAGTTCATTCACCCACTTATTTATTTATGGTTAGGTGCTTGTTTTTTGTATTATAAAGGAATTTTAGCATTTATTTTTGAACATATTATGGTACAAAAAAGTTTATGTAACAAATAATTACAAAACACAAGCACAGATACAAGGTATCAGATAGAAGGTATTTCAGGTACTACTCCGGCATAATACACATCCTTATTTTTTCCCTCAAAAATTTGGGCAAAAAAAGTGCACATTATACACGGCAAAATATGGCTAATTTCCCTCCTTTAAAGCTCGTGAATCAGAACTGTTTTGAGTAGAAAGTGACCAAAACCCAAGTCCATTTGGCTTGAGTGAGAAGGGAAAGTATTGGCTGGTATGACTGAAAAGTTTAAGGAGGGCGGGGCACTGTGTCCACAGGCCAGTTCTGTGTGCATTTTCTCGGCTTCAGTCTGCAGGCAGGATCTTTCCACAAAGTGGAAAGTTGGCTCCTGGCAGCCCGGGAGCGAAAGGACCATCTGCTCGAACCATCATATTACCAGTCCCAGGGAAGGCTGTTACTGGCCCGGGTTAAGTGCCGTCCCTCACAGTGTCTCAGGTCCAGTAGGACGGTGCACGCTGGCTGACTAGCTCAAGTTTCGTCCTAGGACCGACAGCCCTACCAGGACCACAAAGTGGCGAGTGGATGCTCCCAAACTCGGGAGGGAGGGAGACGGGAGACGGTGCAGGCAAACAAGTCCTAACTCACAGCCCCCTGCCCACTCCCCTGGAGTCCCAGGTCCCCTGGAGTCCCATCGGTCTGCCCCGTCCGCCCCATCCTTCTTTGTTCTAAAAACCTCATCCTCCACCCCCAGAGCCTTCCTTGGCCTGTCTGAATTCAAGGGGCCTTCCCAGTACTGCCTTTTTGCCTCATCCCTTTCCTGGTTTTACCACTGGATATACCACTGCCCTGTCTCCTACACCCACCTCCGTCACCCACACTTTATTTCCAGCCACAAGAAAGCTTATAAAAGGAGAGATGGGGGGTTAACCCTGAAAACATGGGCTTCACCCCAGTCTGAGACTGTTTGACCTCAGGGAGAAAGTCTCAAAACAGTGACATTTACTGTTTTCTTGTGGGCTCTTGGCATTTTGTGACCGTGTGTCCGCCCATGAGCCCTGGAACGGGCCCCACTCAGGCATCTGCACCCCACAGAGCGCCCTAAGGTGGAATCCCTGTGAAATGTTAACAGAAAGTGACAAGTGATTGAGGAAGAGAGAACCGTAGGCTGGCGCAGGCATGTGGTGGCTCTCTGGTCCTTAAGCTGGGCATGTTAAACGCCTCTGTCCTCCCCCATTCCCTGTCTGCTGCTCCGGCCACCCAGGAGTGTCACTGTACTGTACTGGGGACGGTGGAGGGTGAAGAAATGACGCGGCTGCGGCTGTTCCCACCTGCTGCACTCTGGCCCTCACCTCTGAGGGTACACCTGTCTTCCAGCGACCTCGTAGGCCCTTCCCTGGAAAGACACCTTCCCCCTCTTACTCTAGCCAGAAATGGCCTAGGTCGGATGAACTGGGCCTCTGACTCCCAGCCCTCTGACCCCCAGGTTCAAGTCCCAGTTCTTTCTACTTCCTAGCTGTATGACTGTGGGTGTTTAACCTCCCTGTGCCCTGTGTGTAACGTGGACTGATAACCTACCATGGTGGTCGTGAGAAGCCAAGGCAGTGCGTGGGCCCGGGTATTGAAAAAGGTTCCTTGTGGCTGCGGGCCCCACCTCCCCCTCATTGCCCACCTGGAGCAAGCCCCTCTCCTGCCAGGCTTCAGCTTTGCCACGAGATCGATGAGGAGGGGGAGGGGCAGTTGGCCATGGCAGGCTGGCACTAAGCATACACCCTTCTCTTCTCTCTCCCCCTCATGCCCCAGCTGGACATCGTTGAGTTCATTCCCTCTCTCCTCTACTTTGGCTACACTGCCCTCATGGTCCTGTCCTTCTGGCTCCTCACGGGCACCATTGGCTTCTATGCAGCCTACATGTTTGTCCGCAAGATCTACGCAGCTGTGAAGATAGACTGACGAGGGTGGGCCACGGCCAGGCCTGCCCCGTCCACGGACACGAAGCCACCCTGCGTGGGGACCTGCAGGCACGCAAAATAAAGTAACGCCTGCTCGTTTGGAACGCAACTCCTGGCACAGTATTCCTGGATCCCGGGGCTGGCTGCGTGGGGGGCGGGAGGGCCTATAGATACGTCTTGCATTTTTCTTCATCATCTTATTCCAGTTCTGTGGGGGATAAGGTTTTTTGTGGGTGGTTTTTCCCTTCAGTGCTAAGAAAGTTCCCTCCAGCAGGAACTCTCGGAACTGTTCAGGTTTATTTTTGGTTAGGGGTTTTTTCCTTAGTTCTTTTTTTTAACAATGGATCCAGCATGGATGAACCCACCGAGAGACACTGGGTTTTGGTCACTGTCTCCACCTCGGTTTCTCAGGGCTGTTGGCCATCCCACAACTAACTGGAAGAGGAAACACTGGGCCTCGGGGGCTTCAGTGAGGTTTCCGAGCCTCTCACCGCCGCGCTCACCATTGATGCCGCCTCGACAAGCACAGCTCTAGCCGGACATGCATCCTCAGTGCCATCTTGCCTCCACCAGCCACTTCCCTCCCTCTTCTCGCCTCCCCAGCCTCCTCCCAGGGCTGTCCGCGGCAGGGCTTCCAGCCAGGCCTCTGGGTCATCTTATCACCAGGAGCAAGCCCAGTCTTGGTTGCTACAAGGAGACCCCCGGAAGTACTGGGGAGCAGCAGGAATTTGCTGGACCGGAGAAGAGACTTGAACTGTGTTTGTGCCAAGAAACCCTGGATCTAGGGCCAGGTATTTCCAGAGCCAAGCCAAGTACCCATGTGTCTGGGCTGAGGGTCCTTAGCCCTCAGGGTTGCTCTGCCAGCCCCTTCCTCAGGGGGGTTGCTGTTCTTTGCAAAGTGTGCTGGTGGCAGGGCCTCTCCTCCCCCACTCCCAGGGCAGAACAAGGCCTGCACCTCAGACCTCTTCCTTTAGGTGGCTGGGAAGAGGCCTTGCCTCCCTGACATCCCCCAGCCTCAGTGCCCATGCACAGCTCTTTTAGCCAAACCCATCACCCCCCCCCATCTGAGTTCTTGCTTCCTTTTGGGGACACCCAGAAATCTGCTGGTGAGAAGAGAGATGGAAGGTAAGTTCTGTCATTTCTTCCCGAGTCCCCGGGAATAGGCGAGGAGCCCAGTTTCCCCAAGTTAGAGGACACTAACGTGGCAGGTCTGGCTCCTTTGTCAACACGCTTGGGGCTAAGCCCCCCACCCACTCTGTTCACATCACACTTGCTCTTAAATTACAAGAGACCAAACCCACCCAGGGATTAGGGACTAAGTAACAGTCACTCACCCTTGCTCCAGCCCCTTTGGGACCCCCACTGCAAGACAAAGTTCAGGATGCTGGTTAAGCTAGGAACACACTCTTCCCCCTCCCTCCCCCCACCCAGGTCCTTCCAGCGGTCCCTACCAGCCCCACCAGTCAAGCCAGTGAACTTCTCAACCTTGCCTCACAGTGACGCCACGGTGCCACGTGGCAGCCACGAAGAATCAGGTTGCAGAAAAGGGAGCCCAAGCAGTAGAGAATGATAATGAAATCTTGTTTCTTCAAATCTTGGATTTTTTTTCCCTAAGAGAGTCTCTTTGGGGGGAGTAGGGAAATGGACTTCTAGTAAAGGATTTATGCATCATTGGTTTTTCTGACTTTTTAAATCATCGTCATTATTTTTAATTAAAAAATGCCTGTATGCCTTTTTTGGTCCAAGTGTAAATAAATATGCCATTGTCCTGTTGTCATGTTTCTTGAATCTCTTGCAAGGGTTGGGGATCTGAGGTGAGGCTGCTGCCCCAAACGGGCTGAGCTGAGTGGTTTCTCTCGAAGGCGTCTCACGTCAGGCTTCCCGGTGTCCAGGCCACTGCTGCTCCCCTCCCTGGTGCAAGTCCACAGCCTCTCCCATCTGCTCAGCCCCTGCATTCTCAGTCATCAGCATCTGTCCCTCTGATCCCACAAGTAGGAAACTGTATTTAACTGGGAGCTTTGGTAGCAGCGAGGCCTGGTTTTGGATGCCACCATCTCGTGTTTTACTACCAGCTCACTTCACTTCTCTGTCTTGTAAGACCCCTTCAACTGCAAGCAGCAGAAACAGGTCAAATTGGCTTAACCCTGAAGAGGAACGGATTGGCTCCTAAGTCACCAAGGAGAGGAATGGTTTGGCTTTGGGTCTGCATCGATCCAGGGGCTCAGAGGATAGCCTTAGGGTTCTCCCTCCCACTCTGCTGTTCTCTGGCCCCTCTGTCCCACAGTCGGAGTCTTCCTTATGTGGGAGGTAAGGAGGGCATGGCACGTGTGGCTTTAGGCTTACATTAGCTGGTTTGGAAAGCCTGGGAAAAAAAGACCTCTCCTTTCCGACTTGAGTATATTTAATATAGATAAATCCCAGGAAAGGTCTGGTGGGCCCAGCTTGGATTACTGTTGGCACGTCTCGGGCCAGTCACTAAATCCAGGGGAACGGAATACTATTATGGGCTGCATACTCCAAGAGTATTGGCTGTGGTGAATTTCAGCGCCACCAGAATCACTTGGAATGGGTGGTGAGGAAGGACAACTTCCCGTAGTAAAGGGGTGTAACGCAACAGAAACAACAGCTGTCTGCCGCACTCCATCCCCTCTCTTCCCCAGTGCCTCGGTTAAGTTGTTCTATTCCAGTTTCCTAAGGTAGATCTGAGGTCATGTATGTGAGGCCTTTTTTTTTCCTAATATAGGTACTCAATGCTATACATTGCTTCCTAAGTACTGCTGTAGCAACATCCCAGAAATTCTGGTATGTTGTGTTTCATTGACAGTCAGTTCAAAATACTTTCTAATATCTGATTTTTTTAAAAAATTCATGTGTTATTTACTTGCCAAATATTGGGGGATTTTATTCTCAGGGATCTTTGTATTATTGATTCATAATAGAATTTGGGCAGAGACTTTGTATTGTATAATATGACTTAAACCTTTTGAATTTATTGAGACTTTTTTTAATGGCCCAGAATATGGTCTGTCTGGATAAATGTTCAATGTACACATGGAAAGAATGGAGATCCTGCTGTTCTGAGTGGAGTATTCTGTAAATGTCAGGTCAGGTTGGTTAATAGTGTTGTTCGAGTCTGTTGTATCCTTACTAATTTTTGCGCCTGCTTGTTATGTAAATGCTTGAAAGTAGGGTATTGAATCTTTGATCATAATTGTAGATTTGTATATTTCTCAATTGCAGGGTTTTTTTTTTCGATGTATTTTGGAACTCTGTTAGGTACATACTATTTTTTGGGTTAATTTATCCCTAGTAGTAGTCTCTGCTCTGAAATCTACTTTGATATTAATATAGCAAATCCCACTCGCTTTTGGTTAATGTTGGCACAGTACATCTTTTTCCATCCTTTTACTTTTAGTCTATTTGCATTTTTTTTTTAATATATTTTATTGGTTATGCTATTACAGTTGTCCTATTATCCCCCTTCATTCCCCTCCACCCTGAATACCCTCTCCCACCCACATCACCCCGCTTTACTTCAGTCCATGTGTCATAAGTTCTTTGCTTCTACA
>CM052547.1:73543042-73583150 GCA_028533065.1 Trachops cirrhosus
AAATCCTTGGTTGTCCGACTTCCATAAACTTCAATTTTCTGTCAGTTCTGGTTGTTATTTTGTTTCTATATCTTTGTTGTCCCTATCTTGGTTGTGCGAGGAGGCACAGTGCATCTACCTATGCCTCCATCTTGGCCGGAAGTCTCGCATTTTTCTATTTAAAGTGTGTTTCTTACAGCAGTGTAAAGTTTGGCTTTGCATTTTATCCAATTTTACAACCTCTGCTTTTTAATTGGAGTGTTTAGACCATTTACATTTAATAGGAGTGTTGATTTGGGTAGGTTTATGTCTATAATCTTGCCAGTTATTTCCTATTTGTCCTACCTGTTGTTTGATTTTTTTCCTCTTTTCCTGCCTTCTTTTGGATAAATCAAGGACACTTTGTATTTTAATCTCCTTGGTTTATTGTCTATAACTTTTTGGATATTTTAGGGATTAATTTAGGCTTTACAACAGTATACTTCCATTTCTACAATACCTTCCCAGTCTTTGTAATATGATTGTCATTTTTTTTACTTTTATATATGCTATAAACATCACAATATACTTTCGCTATTTTTATTTAAAGACTTGCCTTAAAGGAATTTAAATGATAAGAACAAGTCTTACGTATGTACACCCAGGTAGGTACCGTTCCCGCTGGTCTTCATTCCTTTGAGTGTAGGTCCAGTTTCCATCTGGTATCCTTATCCGTCTGCCTGAAAGACATTTTTTAACATTTCTTGTAGGGAAGATCTGCTGTCGATGCTTTCAGCTTCAATATGCCTAAAACATCTCAAGTTTACCTTTGTTAGTGAAAGATGTCGGGGGAGGGTGTGGATATAGAATTCTTGGTTGACAAGTTTTTTGTTTCCTAGTACTTCAAAGATGTTACTCTATTATCTCGTTGCTGGAATTGCTTCTGGCAGCTAATATCCTCTCTCCATCCTCTGTCTGTAATGAGTCTGCTCTCTCTCTGCTTGTTCTGTGTCGCTGGCTTTGAGCTATTGACTATGGATACCTTGGCATAGTTTTTTTCACATTTCTTGTGCTTAAAGTACATTGAGCTTCCTGGAACTGTGTGTTTATTGTTTTCAGTGAATTTGGAAAGTTTTCGGCCATTATTTCTTCAAATATTTTTTCTGTTCTCCCATCTCTCTCCTTCCAGCCATTCTGATTACTTATAAATTAGGCTGCTTGAAGTTGTTCCACCACTGATGCTCTTTTTTAATTTTCTTTTTTAAAAAATTACTTTTTCTGTGTTTCATTTTGAATAGTTTCTGTTGCTCTGCCTTTAAATGCACTGGTCTTCTGCCATTAATCACGTCCAGTGTGGTTTTCATCTCAGACATTGTCTTTGTCATCTCTGGAAATTTGATGGTCTTCTTTTTTTCTTTAAGATTTTATTTATTTTTTAGAGAGAGGAGGAGGGAGGGAGAAAGAGAGGGAGAGAAACATCCATCAGCTAGTCGTCTTTCACACGCCCCCACCTGGCCCGCACGCAGGCGTGTGCCCTGACTGGGAGTGAACGGGCCACCTTTCAGTTCACAGGCCGGCACGCGACCCACTGAGCCCTTTTTTTTTTTTCATGTCCTACCCATTTCTACTTAACTTTTTATTGAGTAAAATATACATAACATAAAATCTACCATTTTAAAGTGTACAGCTTAGTGGCATTGTGTACATTCACAATGTTGTACGACCATCAATCACAGCTAGCCAGCTCCAGAGCTTTCCGTCATCCCAAACTGAAACTCAGTACGCAGTGTAACTCTTCTTGCCCTAGCCTCCGGCAGCCACTGCTGTACTCTCTGTCTCTGCGAATCTGACTGCTCTAGTGGAGTCATACAGTACTTGTCCTTTTGTGTCTGGCTTGTTTTAGTTAGCATAACGTCTTCAGGGTTTATCCACGTTGTAACGTGTCAGAATTTTACTCCTTCTTAAGGCTTACTATTCCAATACAATTGATTGTATTACCACATTTTGTTTACGCATCCACCAGGGGACATTGGGGTTGTTTTCACCTTTTGGCTGTTGTGGATGATGCTGCCATGAACATTGGTGTAGAAATAGCTGTTCAAGTCTCTGCTGTCAATTATTCTGGGTGCATGCTTCGGTGTGAAATTGCTGGGTCATGTGGAAATTCTATGTTTAGTTTTTTTGAGGAACCTCCATACTGTTTTATAGAGTGGCTGTACCATTTTGCATTCCTACCAGCAATGCACAAAAGTTGCAGTTTCTCTGCATCCTTGTCAATACTTGTTATTTTTGCCCTGGCTGGTGTGGTTCAGTGGCTTGAGTGCCAGCCTGACAATCAAATGGTCGCGGGTTTGATTCCCAGTTAGGGCACATTCCTGTATTATGGGCCAGGTTCCCAGTTGGGGGTGTGTGTGAGGCAACCGATCGATTTATCCCTCACGTGTTACTCTTCCTCTCTTTTTCACTCCCTTCCCTGCTCTCTGAAAGGAAATAAATAGCCCTGGCTGGTGTAGGTCAGTAGATTTGACTGCAGGCCTGTGAACCAAAGGGCCATCGGTTCAATTCCCAGTCAGGGCACATGCCTGGGTTGCAGGCCAGGTCCCCAGTTGGGGGTGTGTGAGAGGCAGCCACACATTGATGTTTCTCTCCCTCTCTTTCGCCTTCCCTTCCCCCACTCTTTAAAAGTAAATAAATAAAATCTTTTAAAAAAACACTTGTTATTTTCTGTTTTGTTTTTTTTAAATAATACCCATTCTAGTAAATGGAAAGTGGTGTGGTGTTATGGATTTGTGTTGGTGACTAGTGCCGTGGAGCATCTTTTCACATGCGTATTGGCCATTTGTACGTCTGCTTTGGAGTAAGGTCTGTTCCAGTCCTTTGCCCTTTTTTAAATTGAGGTGTTTTTTTTGTTTTTGTTACTGAGTTACATAAGTTCTTTATATATCCTGGATATTAATTCCTTGTCAGATATAAGATTTGCAGTATTTTATCCAATTCTGTGGGTTGTCTGTTCATTCTGTCAGTAGTATCCTTTGATAAAATTTTTATGACTCCCATTTCTATTTATTTTGTTGCCTCTGCTTTTGGTGTTATAGCTGATAATTCATTGCCAAGCCAATGTCATGAAGCTCTTCTCCTGTTTTCTTCCAAGATTTTTATAGTTTTAGATGTTACATTTAAGTCTTTGATCTAATTTAACTTTTGTATATAGTATGAGGTAAAGGTTCGACTTTATTCTTTTCTTTTTTATTCACTGATTTTAGAGATAAAAGAAAGGAGAGGGAGAGAGAGAGAGAGAAACATTGATTTGTTGTTCCACTTACTGTTGCACTCATTGGTTAACTCTTGTCTGTGCCCTGACCGGGGATCAAACCCGCAACCTTGGAGAATTGGGACAACTCTCTAACCAACACCGCTATCCAGCCAGAGTTGAGTTTCTTCTTTTCTATTTAGAAATGCAGTTTCCCAGCATATTTGTTGAACAGTCTGCCCTTTCTCCATTGGTTCTGGCACCTTTGTCAAAAATCATTTGACCATATATGTGAGGCTTTTTAAAGCTGCTAAATACAATTATAATCTTTAATGTCCTTATCCGCTCATTTTTACCTCTGGTTTTGATTGTTTTCCTCATTGTGCATTATGTTGCTTATTATGACTTTATAAGCCCGACAGTCTTTGATTGGATGCCAGGCGTGAGTTTTAACTTGTTGGGTGCTGAATGTGTTTGTAATCCTGGAAATCCTCTTGAGCTTTTTTCTGGGACAGTTAAGTTACTGGAAACCGTTTAATCTTGTTGGATTTTGCTCATATGATTTTCTTAGCCAATTCCAGAGCTGTGCTCATTCTAGGGCTAATTATTAACCACTACTGAAGCAAGACCTTTCTAAGTATTCTCAGTACCCCACAATGCTGTCCCCAGCGCCACGGCTGGTGAGAAGAGACACTGTTCAGAGAGTTTCCCCCCAGGCTTGTGCCAGTCAGTTTTCTGATGAATACTCACGGGGACCCTCTACGGATCTCCAGGGGTTTCCCCGTCTGCAGCCCTCGTTCCCTAGCATTCTGTCCCTGGAACTCATCCCCTTGGTCTGCCCAGACTCGCATCGCCGTCCGCAGCTCAGCACCCTGGGCTCACTGCCGTCCTCTCTCCTTGTGCTGCAGCCCGAAAACTCTCCCAGGGCGGGAAGCTGGGGCGGTCACAGCGCTCCCTTGCTCGTTTCCTGTCTCTCTGGGATCACTGTCCTTCACTGGTCAATGCCCAGAGCCTTGAAAAACAGTTTCACGTGTTTGGTCTGATTGCTTTGCTGCTTGCTTCAGGTGGATGCATATGATCCCTGTAATTCCACCTTGGCTGCAGGCAGAAGTCTCTGCTGCCGGCTTTTTTACCTGTACGATCACAAGGCCTCTGTGAAGGACGGTATGAGTTCTGTTAAGTGAAAGGGTCGCTCGCACAGTAGGCATTCAATCAGTTATTCCCTCCTCACCCACCAAAGGGGAGTCTAAAGGGCGTGACGCCTGGGAATCTTCGCTTGCCAGTGACTTACCTGGATTTAAGGAACTCTCCAAGACCAGAAACCTTGCCGTTGGACCTATGCCGGCCCCGAAGTCAGTACCCTCTGACCCTGAGGACCATCGCAGCATGAAAGTGCCGTCTTGGGGGCCCCTAGGAGGGCTGAATTGTCCCTGCGAGCTCCCAGAGATGAGGGTGTCGGCTACCCCACTAGACGTTGTGGGCAGACGTCCATTGCACCCCTGAGGCGTGGTCCGAGCAAGTCATGGTCCTGTGTTCCCTGGGTGGATGTGTTACCCCATTCTAGCCAGTGAGGTGCAAGACGTCGCAAGTCTAGAGTGGCTTCTAGAAAGGGTTTCCTCCATTTTAAGGATGTCATGGGAAGACACAATGAGGCTTCTCTGGAGTTGCCATATCCTAAAGTGACTCTTGGGGCTACTGCCGCCATCTCGGTAGCAACCTGATGGTGGACAACAGAAAGGATGGCAGATCAGAGAAGGCCCAGGTCCTTGAAGACGTCACTGAGCTGCTGAATCAAACCGCCCCAAAGCCCATCTCACCTGGATGTTCACATAAAAAAAAGAGAGAAAGAAAAGAAAAAGAAACGACTTAAGTCAAAGTTTCTGTTAGATGTAATCGGAAAATAAAAAATTTTGTCACTGAGCCAGGCAGCTGGAGGCCTGTGTGGAGCAGAAGACATCTTAAGGGGACATTTTCCTCCTGCTAAGGAATTCCAAGTTCTTTAGAGGAGAAACGGGCTGAGAGCTATCAAAAGACCTGCGCAAGGCCCCACCCTGGGGAACCGGGAGCACGCAGGCCCGTCAGCCTCTCCGCCGGTGCCTGCTCCACCACAGCCCCGTGCCTGCGAGAGTCAGCTTGGACGCTGGGGGCCTCAGAGGCCCCCAGCCCAAATCAGTGTTAGTTCTCCTGCTGAGCAAGGGCAAGCAGATACCAGAGAATTCCTTTAATTGTTGTGCTGAAATCATGTCCATGGAGGAAAATAGCAAAGTTCCCCAAGCTGTAATCAGCACAGTTACAGGTAACAACGAATTGCTATCTATTTTTCTTACTGAAAAGAACTTGTCCAAAAGTCCCCCCCGCCGGGCCAACAGGACAGACCTCTGAGAGCAGAGGTAAGAAAAACCCTGACATCAAAGCTCGAGTTTGCTCTGCACACCAGAGCCGGGAGCCCCTCCTCACCCTGCCCTCCTCCGTTCTGTGAGCGTGTGTAAGCCAAGTGGCCCTCTCTCAGTAGAAGGGGCTGGGAGCGGGCCCAACGACATTGCTGCAACCCCAGAGACTGCTCGGAAAAGAGCCGCCTTGGGCCACAGAGTTCCTATCTCTAGAGACAGTCTTCTCCTTGCCCACCTGGAAGACCCTCCTGAACCTCGAGGATGTACAGCGTTCATTCATTCCACAGCTTCTGAGCCCTGCACTGTGCCGGGTGCTATTCTGCAGTGAATAAAACAAAGTCCCCACGAGTGTAGAGGAATGGGCGGATAAATAAATACACAGTATAATGTCAGACGGTTGTAAGTGCTAGAACAAAATCCAGATCAGAGAAAGGGCTTCAGGAGACTGATGGGGTGTTTTTTTAGAAAGGGTGGTCAGGGAAGGCTTCCTTGAGGAGATGAAATTGCAACACATGAGCTTAGAACTTACTGTATCGAGAAGCCGGCCGTGCAAATATGTAGAGAAGGTTCCGAGTGGTGGGAAGAGTAATTAAGCAAGGTCTTGACACAGACTTGAAGACCAGCAGAAGGCTGGTGTCCGTGGAAGGAGAGGCATCGGAGAGGAGGTGACGAGGTCAGAGGACGAGGGCCAGGGTCTTGCAGGCCCTGAGGAGCACACTCTTTTCCTCTTACTTGCCAGCAGACCAGTTGGAGGGCCGGGAGCAGGGGAGGGGCGTGGCCCGACAGATTTAGAGAGCCTGTCTGGCTGCTGTATCCTTGTAAGCCCCTGGCCCAGAGGGGGCGCTCACTAAACATCAGCAGTTACTATCACTGTTTTCAGCCTCTTGGAACTCTTGAGCTCGCTGGGGGCAGACACCTGATTAGGGCCATCCTGCAACCCCACTGCTTGATACAGAGGGGGCGCTAAGATGTGCAGTGCGGATAAACAAATGAGTGACTCATGCTCCAGACGCATAGCTAGCCTGTGCCCTTGCTGAAGTCAGTCAGTGTGAAGGAAGCATGCCCCTGGTCATGCCCCAGAAAGACCAGGTAAGCGCCTGTTTTGGTGAGCACCATTGTCCTGGGCCTGAGGACAGGCAGGATGCAGCCTGGCCTATATTTGGGCTGCAGGAGCCAAAGTGCACCTGCCAACCACCAGGTAGGTACAGGGCAGGCAAAGCACATGGGGCAGCAGCTTCCAGGACCACCAGGATGCTCTGAGGCTCAACCTGATTCCCCTGGGATCATCAAGAACAGGTGTTTGGCACAAGAGAACCCAGAGGGTACAGCCCACCCAGGCACTGGTGTCCAAAATTCAGGTGCTATGCACTACTTGGGAGGTGGCAGAGGTGATCGTGGGTTAGGGCAATCAAGGAGAGCCTCCTGGAAGCTGGGCAGGATTCAAACTGAAGACACTGCGGAGCTGGTATCGTCTCCCCTGGCCTCCAGCTGCCCTGTGCACTCTCCCACCTCTGAACCACATTTGATCCTCCCCACCGTTAGCCTTAGTTTCTGCATTCAGTTTCTATTTCCAGGAAATGGCCTTAACTACCCACCTAGCCTTGCCCCTCCCGAACGGCCACACCCAGGGCACACGCTGTGCCCTGAACACGTCACACATCATCTATCTCAGGGCCTTCGATCATGCTGTTGACTGTCAGCAACTCCCTTCTCCAGCCCTGCTTTCTTTCTAAACTAACTGCCCATTCTTCAAAGCCCAGCCTCAGCGTCCAACTTCACAGAACTTCCCACCCTCTGATCACACACATCACGCACCGTTGGGATGAGCTGCATGCCCAGCTGGACTTAGCTGGGTTCTATCTCTTTGGGGCGACCATTATGTACCAGTTAGTCCTCTTGTCCCAGTGTAATTATTAGTAGTGTCCCTTTCACTCGCAGCTGTGTTCCTGCTAGATGACAAATTATAAGGTCACCCTTCATCACCTCCACCCTTCTCTGCCCACCCAAACCCCGTGGGTGGGAACCATGTTGTCAGAGCCCAGCGCAATGCTCCGACACACCTGAACAGTCATTCATGCTCAGTGATTTTGAGGTGCACGTGGGGAAAAGCGACAGACCGACAGGGAAGGGGAGAAGAGACGAAAAGGGGGAGAGAATGACTTCAGACAGCCTGGGTGGGGAGGCCTGGAAGAATTGAGGGAGCCAGAGAAGAGAGTATCTGCATAAAGTTCCAGAGCGAAACGCAAGTGCAAAACCCTGAGGTTGGAACAGGCCTGGTAACATTTAAGGAGCAGAGGCACGTGTCGGGGGTGGAGGGGCCGCTGATGGGCGATGTCGGCAAGGACTGGGGAGCGCTGAGCTTTGTCGGCCACGGCAAGGAATTCCAATTTTTTTCTTCTGCCAATGGAGGGTTTTGGAGAGGGAGTAACATGATCTGAGTTATTTTTTCCCCCAGACTGAAAGGGTTTTATTTTTTTCATCATGCATACAGAAGACAAAAGTGCCATGAATCCTATTCTGACTGGGCGAAGCCACATCACGAATATTGGTGTAGGAGCAGAGATACCGATACAGTGATGTTGATTACAACCTGGCAAGTGAAGCACAGAATCATCAAAACCATCAGTTACAGGTTTCCTTTGGGAGGTTATCCTCACAACACAGTAACAATATAAACCACCATATTCAAACTATTTCTAAGTACAGGGTTGTGTTATCAGGCCACAACAATTTGGTAACAATCATGAATAGCCACATAAGTGCCCAAATGGCATCAAAAAATTACAGTGACATTCTTGTTAATGTTCTCAACTAAAAGCAACAAGCAGGCTTTGTCAACTCAATCTCCCCAGTAAAAATGGAGAAGGGGATACATAGGTTCTTGCTTACAAGCAGTGAAATGAAAAACAGCATTAACTTTCCACAAACACAAGCTTTTACCTGGGTGGAGAGAATCTATAAAGATGCAGTATTCTGTTAAATAGTTCTTAAAACACGTATTGGTGAATGAAAAAAGGTAGGGAGAGTCAGAGCTCTCTTCCTTCCACTCCACCAGCTCTCAGGCATCCCCGCCTCTCCAGCTGGCCCTGGCTTCTCCCCGACCAAGAGCGCATCCCCCATTAGTTTGTTTCAAGGCCTCCCCAAGTACAGAGGAGAAGACAGGCCTTTCATGGGAAGGGGACTGAGTATTGTCACCCCTAAAATAAGATGGAAACAGCCACGAAAGCCTAGGAAGGGGAACCGGGTTGCAGGGAACAGCGCAACTAAGCTCTTGTTCCTACAGGATCCTAGGAGGGGCACTGGACCTGGCAGAAGAAAGAGTTGGGTGAAAATTAGTCTAAAAGAACACAGCAGAAACAAAACGATGAACGGTCCCTACTGCTGGGGGCCCCAGCTCCTGGTCTCCCTACTGAGCAGCCCTGTGCTGTTCCCCTTTGAAGATTCTAGACCTTGCTGAAAGGGGAAGGGCATGGGAGCAGAGGGGATAAAGAGAGGCAAATTAAACAAAAAAGCCTGTCTCAACTGTTTATAAAAAAAAAACTTGCTTCTTCAGTTGTTTATTTCTGAGCTTTAAAGAAAATAAAGAGATGCGAGTTCTGGGAAGGTATAGGCCCCTAGACCAGAAACACCCCTTTCCCCAGCACCTCCAACCTGGCAGCCTAAGAACAGGGAGAAACAGGGGGAGATGGACTCTGTGGGAGCCCAGTGACCAGGGCTCAGGAAGGTAGGCTTCCGGAAGAGACCCAGTCATTGCCCCTGCCTTGAGCCCATGCCCAGAAATGCCAGCACAGCAGAGTTCCTAGGGGTTTGGGGGATCTTGTGCATTTACAGGTGGCCAACCTGGGCCCACTGGCAGTTCTTGAGGTCCTTATAGACCTGTGAGCAGGCAAAAGGGCTGGTGGCAACCTCAGCAAAACTCACAAGAAGGGTGATAGCCAGACATCGGTAAGGTAGAGCACAGGCCTAGACAGACAGCAGGCTGTGAAGCAGGACCCACACAGGTGACATCAGTGTGATCACAAAGAATGTGTTGCCCACTGCCTCATGTCCTTGACCTCACCCATACGCAACAGCCATCTGCGTCTCTGTGCCCATTTTACCGGATGTCCCACAGTCCGGTAGCCTGGGGTAGCCTGGCCTGTCATCCTGAAGCTCTGAGGCCCAGGCCCTAGAATGTCCAAGTGCAGTTGACAGCCAGCACAGTGCACCCACTTCACCCACGGTGGGTGATGAGACGCAGCTGGCCACAGCCAATGTGCAGAGCCAGCATAAATACGAAGCCCAGCAGGTCGTGGCCTTGAAGAGGCACTGGTCCTTCCAGCAGTGACTCGTGGGCGCCATCTCAGAAATGGGTGGGAAGGCCATGATCACAGGTGGGCCCGGAAGATGATGGCAGTACATGTCGGCAGCCCTGGGTGGTGGGATGGACACTGTGGCCTGTGATGCACGAAGGCCACATGGAAACAGAAGAACTTCGTCACGAAGGCCTCAACTTGAAGCTGTGTCCGCTGAATGTCCAGAGGGCCAAGTGCATGGAGGAGAAAGCAGATGACAGAGTGCCACGGCCGGCCTAAGCAGAGGTCCACAGGAAGTAGAAGGGAGTCTTACGTAGGTAGGGGCCAGGTCCCAGGGCAGGGCTTAGCCAGACTGGAACCCATAGGGCCTTGAAGGGGGCTCTGTGGGCCACCGTGCTAGGCCTCTCCTGGCTCTGTGGGGCCTATCCCCCAGCAGGTAGTACTGCAGGGGGTTGGGCCACAGGTCCTCTTTAATAATCTGGGCGACCATGTCAGCCTCTGGGAGGCTGTGCTGTGAGAACCAGCTGAAGAAGCTGCGGACAGTCTCTCGGTTCCTGTGTACCAGAGCAGGGGGTTCCTGGCCCCGGTGCCATCGGATGCGAGTTGCGATAGACACCACCCGGCCTGAGGATCTGCATTCGTACTCCTTCACGATCACCTTGTTCCGGAAGTAGGGATTGCTCCAAAAGCGAAACTTGAACTTGCAGCCGGTCCTGGCATGCCTGAGTTCCCGCACCTCCAAATTCATCAGGTAGCAGAGCATGTCTTCATCTCGGGGGCTGATCAGGGCTGACAGCTGCGGGTGGTTCAGGAAGGCGGTGACCCAGAAGCCAGGAATATTCTGGATGATGAAGCTCCTACGGGCTAGGTGCAAGCGGTGCATGCGCCCAAACCTGCGCTCCAGTTGCAGGTAGGCCCTATCTGCCTGGGCACTCACAGCCTCCAGCTCCCACTGGATGGCCTCCAGTGGGTCCACAACTGGGCCATCAAGGTTTAGGGGCCCAGGGCCGTCCTGCGCCTCCGCTCCCACCTCCAGCTTCTCCTCCTCGACCAGCTTCTCCTCCTGCACCAGCTTCTCAGACACCTCCATCTCCTCGCCCACCTGCTGCTTTTGCACCTCCCCCTCCACCTCCTCCGAGAAGATGGCGCCCTCCTCAATCGTCATTTCCTCGGCCTTCTCCCGGGCTTCAGCCTGGGCCCCGGACCCCACTGCGCCACAGGTTTCTGGGGCCTCGCCCCCAGCAAGGCCGTTTTCCAGGGTAGGATGAGTCGCCAAAGAGGACGCTCCCTGGAGCCCGAGGGCAGGCGGGGCGGTCCTCGGGCCGTCTGAGGGGTCGGGGTGCCCACATCCCCCTTCTCGGGCCCAAGCCGCCGGGGCCGGGCGCGAGCCCCCCTCCCGTGCGAGGTCCGGCGGCAGGCGCTCGGTGGTTTCCAGGACCTCCTCACCCTCGTCCGCCATCACCTGCGGAAGCGTCTGGCCTCAAGGGACTCGGGGTGCGCGGGCGACACGGCGGGTTCCGTGAGAGGGGCGACTCTGCGGCTGGCGGCAGTGGCGCCGTGAATGCGAAGCGGGGAGGCAGTCTCCTCCGGGGCGCGCTCCGCCCCTCGTGCCCCCTCATTCCGGATGTGATTCACTAGGGTCGCCCGGCCGCGGGAGGCGAGGGGCCCGGGGGCCTAGTGGAGGAGCTGGGAGCTTCCCGGTGGGGAGCCTGGCAGAACTGGCTCCAGATTAATGGCCGTTAAGTGCAGGGGTGTAACAAGCAAGGAGCAGCTCAGAGCTGGCACCAGGGATGATCAGGCCCAACCCAGGTCACAGACAGAACCATCACAGCCCCCATGCCAGGTGATTACTGTTCCCGCATCTGCGGCGGGCCGGTGGGAGTCTCCCGGTGCCCACAGTGGTCTGTGGCTGTGGGGCAGCTGTAGGACAGATGTAGGACAGCTGCAGCTTTGCTCTGGGTAAAGGAGGCATATGCATAGCGGCTCGAGAGGTGTCCCCTGCAAAGACTAACCAGACTCGAACTGGGAGCTGCAGTTGATGGTATTTAAGGGGCACACGAAGGTGCTCCGAATATGTGAAGAAAGGAGAAACAAGGTCAGAGGACAAGGATCTGGGGCAAGAGAATGTTTCAAATACTTCCAACCAGGGAGCAAAGCACATCACCTGGTTTCCCCCAAACCAGCTGGGCCCTTCTGGGCTGGTAGGCTGAAAGGTAGACACTTTGCCCTAGGCCCAGCAGCTTCCCCCTGGCTCTGCACCAGGCATTTCACAAATGTGGACTCGAATCTGAGGTGCACAGTTGGTCTGTGCTTGGATAGGTGAGAGACCGGAGGGACCAGCCCTTGCAGCCAGGATTCTACAAATGCATCTTCATTCTTGTGGTCTTGGCTTCTAAACTTGTGGCCTGTGGGGGTCAATACCTCTCTACCCCTGTTCTGCCTGGAAATCCTTGCCACCTCCTCCAGAAAGCCTTCGGCTTTCTCTGGCTCAATGGATAAGAGCTCTGAGCCCCAGAGGGTCCATCCAGTGGCATGCACCCTCCAGAGGCCAAGGTGGATTCCACTGTGGCCCTACCCAGAGATCTGACCCATTGGGATGGACAGTGAACATTAGTTGAGTAAATGGAAGACCAAAGAGATGAAGGGCCAGCCCACTGCCTTTTTTTTAGACACAAAACACCTGTTACGTTAACACTTGTTAATGCCCCATGGATTCCTGGGCTGGACTCCAGAATTATACTGGACACTGGCTCCAGACCACTGGAAATCAAGCTCAGCCTGAGCGCTGTGGGAGGATCTCAGCACAAGGGGCCCAGGATGGTGATAACTACCTCTATGAGAGACTGTCCAAGCCATGTCAGCCGTTTGTCTGAAACTAATGGATACACACAAGTCTGGGCCAAGGTCGCGGCCTAGCTGTCCTTACCATCTGTGCATGGTGGGCAGTGGATGACATGTTTCTTGGACAATCAGCATCCGTTCCCCTTCCCAACAGTACCCCAAGTTTCCTTTGAGAAGCCAATTCTCCCATCCCAGCCCTGTCATCACTGGCTTATAGTGACTGGTCTGGGGATTGCACAGAACCCCATTAAGACCAGTAAGACAGGAGATACTCACTGGGGCTTCTGTGAATGAAAGGGCTGCTCTCTCCCGGGAGCCTACAAAGGTCCCTTTTCTCCCTGGTCAGCACTGTGAGAATGACAACTCCGGAATCACAGCAGCATTCTACTACACAAAGGGACAAGCCACTTTGTCGGCCCTGAGGATGAAGTCGCAACTGCATGAGATCGGGCAGGGAGAACTCGGAATGCTAACGCCAGCCACTTCATTGCTGGGCCAACGCTAACCTAAAGACTAAACCAACATCTGGCATTTTCAGTTACATGAAACTTCACTAAGCCGATTTGACTTTTCTGATCCCTGCATCCAAGATTAAGTGATACTATAATGCCACTTACCTCAAAGGCATCCTGTTAGTTCTTTTATTTCAAAGTGCAAAGTTTCCAGGTGCCAATGTGTAGGTTGTTACTGTCTGTCCCTACGCTAACCATCCCCTTGGACGCTGAAGATGTTTGTAGACGCCAGGTCTCCCCAAAGCTCTCTCCAACCCTTCCCAATCAGATAGGTTCACGACTCCCAAACACATCATTCAGAAGTTTTTAATAAACAACTTCATTATAAAAACTTTTTTTTGAAAATGTAATTCTGTAAAACATTGAAAAATCTACTTTAACAAAGATATGCCCTGTGCATTTTCTAATGGCACTTATATTTTACAATTAAAAACCTTGTTTTATATAAAGCCAAAAATACTCCAAGAGGTTATTCACTGTGTTTACAAAGTGCTAGAAGGTTTTTGTCTTGTATTTTTCTCTTTAAATAATCTGGCGTTTTGAAAGAGCGGCTCCAAAGCCTTTACCACTAGGAGGGAGGGAGGGAGGGAGAAGTGGTGTTTCAGGAGCTCTAGTGCCAAATATTCAGAGGTGGAGAGGTGCACATGGGGAGAATCAGCTAAGGAAGTCAGCTTGCATCCGAAGAAATCGGACTGGAATTCTTCCTCCACACTCCCTCCAAACCCCTCCACAGAGGCACTAGGTTATCACGGTGAACCTTTCTCCTGTCAGAACTAGAACACCCTTTCCCTGCCCACAGACCCTACTCTCCAGTGGTGAAGGTCACAGCCAATTCCTTCCACAGCAGGTTCAGAGCTCCAGGAGAGGCCAGGGTGGGGTTCCAGAGGAATCTGGATTTTTCTGGCCAACACCTGCCTAAGGCAAAGTTTATTACATAAATATCCTTGTTAAAAAGCAAAATATTGATCCTGTACAATATAAACTGTTAAAAATTTTTCGTGCTTACAAATAGCTCCTAGATGAGAAGGGATGTGGAAAGGGGAGTGGAAAAAAACAGCTACCAAAAAAGAAGGGAGGGGGAATTTAAAGGGCTACTAGAGGAAAGTTTAGGGCAGTGGGCGAATTTCAACGTAGGACAATATCTACGAGCAAAAAAGTAATCACACCTGCTTTCCGGATTTCCATGAACAAAATGCCATTTGTAAAAGGTTGGGGAAAAAACTCATTGGTGCTTCTTTCCCGACCTCTCACCTCTGAGATGTGCACAGGTCCTTTGTGCTGACAGAGCTGGGCACCGTCCTCCGGCCTCGGGACTGCGCTCAACAGTGACCAGCTACTGTGCGGGGTGGGAGGTGCCTGCCCCCATTCAGGGCAGCTCCTCGCTGATCGAAGGTAGAAGAGATGGTGGGGGGAAGGGGACATTGCACCCCCTTTTTCCTGTTCCTTATTTGGTCTCTGCCACGTGCCATGGCTCCTGTCCCGGGCAGATGCCCTGAGACTCGGGCTCTCATGGCCTCCATAAGGGTCCTGAAGTGGGTTTGGTACTGAGTGTGGGATAAAGCTATTCTTATCCTTCGAACAACCAGGCCAATAAGGCTTTTTTCTTTTTTTTCTTTTTAATTATGGAAAGGGAGGTTTAAGAAACAGCTGGGTGGTTACGGTCTGAAAAAAAGGTAAAAGGTGAAGGCTGACGCTCCTCTGCACCAGGAAAGTTCACAGTGACAGGGAAACTCCTTGCGGGTGGTCAGGGCCCTGGAGGAAGAGCAGTGGGGCAGGGTGGAAGGAAGGGGGGGCAGGGCTCCAGTTACAAACAAGGCTGTAAATAGCTGCCGCCTGTCCTATGAGTTTCCCAGCATCACTAACGGGAGAGAGGATTCGAGGGACAGGAAAGAGAAGGCAGAGAGCAGGGGTCTCCTCTATGGGCCTGAGACTGTGTTCTGTGGCCAGAGGCCCATTTGCCTCTGTAGACAAAGGGTGCAGGGAAGGTGACAGGGAGGGGGAGAAGGATTGCTGGGTCTAGTGATGAAGACCAGACAAGGAGAATGGCAGCACTTAGTCCTGCTTGGATCCTCACATACCATTTCCTATAATACGAGTCCCGATAACATGCACAGCATGCAGGAGGTGGCTGCGTACCAAGGTGGACGCTTTTAGAAATAAACCTTAATCAGTCCCTGGGACTCACTGAAAACTAATTTTTAGAAGCAAATCACCTAGTCTGATTCTAACCTTGCCAGACATTTTTATATCTGGTTTTGTTTTTTGTAAAGGTATCCCAAGCTACCCTGCCTAAATCAAAAACATGCTTATTCACTCCACATTGCTTCCAATCAAGGGCTAGGGAGCTACATTTTAAGGCTTTCACCTCAAAGAGTACTGGCCTGGTCTGCAGCAGAAGCCTGGGTCTTGCACCTGCTCAGTTTCTGACAATAGACCGAAGTTCCTCCTGGACAGAAGAATGAGAGGGGGAGGACTGGGAGGAGGCTGAGGCAGTTCCTCAGTAGTTTGTCCTGAAATCCTAGTGGAGAAGCCAACACGAGGCACCCACGGAAAGAAGTGCCCGGAGACTGCTGGCTGCATCTGTAGGAGTTAACAGTAAAGAGGTAGAAGTGTGTTTCTGAATCAGAGTGGAGGTATCTCAAAAGGGTCCCACACTGGTGGTCCCTGAGCTACCTCCCTTCCATGAATGGGAAGAGTGCCCATGCGGAACCGAAATGAAGCAAGGATGGGGTTCAGCTGGGCAAGGGCTGTGCTGTCTCTGGCAGAGCCCCACAAGTCAGAACTGATCATTTGCTGCAAGAAACCTTGCTGAGTATTGGGGGCAAAACTGAGGGAGGCCACAACTGGAAAGTGGAAGTTCTCTGATGGAGAGCAGAAAAGCCTATGTACAGTGGCCCTGAGTCCAAGGGAACTGCGAAGTGGAGAGAAGGACGTTGTGGGTAAGAAAAGTTTAGTGTGGGAGGCAATGACGCACCCACAGATTAGGAGGACTCAACGATCCGTCTGCCCAGTCCTAACTTTGGGAAACTCTTCTTCCTGCAATTCCACAACTTCCTGGAAAACGGACAGGTAGGAGAGACAAAGGAGGGGCTCGCACCCTCTCCTCTGCTATTCACGCCAGCCTAGAACCCCGTCCCTCCGAAGACTAACGATAACAGCTCATGATGTTCAGGGTGGGAGTTAGGGGTGGGAGTTAGGGAAGGGAGAGGAGATGGAAGTGGGCATGTCTTTCATTTCTCCCCCTCTCCAGTTCAAAAGTAGGATGAGAGGGTCATGATATATACTTGGAGGAAAACAGAACTGCAGACCTGTGAGAAACTGCTCCAATCTTCTTGCCTGTCTTCTGCAGACACTGCTGAGGAAGGCAGGATCGACACGGTCATGGAAGATGGCAGAGACTGAAGCAGTCCAAAGTCAGTTTATTTCCCCACAGGGGAAAAATATGACCTCAAGTGAAGAGAAGTCAGCGAGACCCGACTCCGCCTTGTAAACAGGGCTCCGGTTAACACCAGGTACCAAAAGGTTCCAGCTGGTGCCAACTGGAATGGACTGGTGGGAATGAATTCACGGTGTGTAAACAATGTTCACTGCAATCATTCTAAGGCTAACAGCTCGGCAAGAGAGGTGAAATGGTGTGTCTGAAGCGATTGTGTAAACAGTACCGTTGCTGGACAACACTGACTGAAAATGGAGGTGCTGGTGAAGGAGGGTTGGGGGTGGTGAGGGAGAGCAGAAGCCCCCTCTCCTGCCCGTCCGTCGAGCAGGCGAGGGAGCCAAGTGGCCCTCTGCAGCAGGGCCTGACCGACTGCTGCGGAGTCTGCAGGTTGGGACCGGAAGGCGGACTTCTTCAGCTATTTTTCTCGAGGTCATCCAAAGTGAAACTCTCGGTCTCCAACAGGTCTCCCCAGTCTCCAAAGAGGAGGAGGTTCTGACACTTTGGAGAAAGAGAGGACTAAGTGTGGCTCCCGATTCAGATTAAAAAAATAAAAGTAAAAATACCTGAAGTCCTATAGTACGCGATCTTTCATGGGGCTGGGGCTCAAGGCTCCTCCTGGAACTGATCCTGGAGCCTGAGCCCCCAAACCAAGTGCTCCATACAGATACTGGAATCTTTTCTGTTTGAACCCAGCTCTGAAAGCTCAGCTGCGTTTACAGGGGATGCAGATGGGATGGGTACTGAAGCTCCCTGACAGAGTCCAAGACTGAGCTGAGGGCCTCCTTGGGGGCTACTGGAATGCCTGGTGGAAACGAGGCAGGGTGGTGGTGCTCAGGCCAGAGGTGAAGACAGGAGGCAAGGAGTGCAGAGGCCCAAAGTTCAGAGGTCCCCCAGCTCCTGGGGAATCTTGAGGCTGAGCTTGCAATGTGGTGAGCAGGGGCTGTGCCTCAGCCTGGGAGTAGCCCATGACCAGGCCCCCTGTGGCCCCGGGTGGGTTACACGAGGGCAGGTTGAGTGGAAGAAAGCCCAGTAAGTGGGAGAAATCCACGTTAGCAGCGCAGAGGGCCTCAGAGAGGTTGGCGGGGCTCTTGGTGAGCAGTGCTTCATCTAGGAGGGCCGCAGCTGCCGCCGGCTGAGGTGAGGCGGGCTGGGGTTCAGCGGATGAGAGAGACAGGCTTCCAGGAAGCTCCGCCAGAAAACTATCCACCTCCACTTTGGGCAATTTGTCGGGCAAGTATGAGGTAGATCCAAGTTGGTATTTTGGAGGAAGCTGAGCTGGAGACGAGATAGGTGAGGATTCCAGAGGGTAGCTCATACCCATGGGCAGCGTGTTGTGCACCAGGGAGTGTGGCATGCCCGCACTGGGCATGGTAGGGATGTGGGTGCCATACATGCCCATGGGTAACATGCTAGGGAAGGCCTTGGCCCCCATCATGTCCCGAGAGGCCATGCACAGCACGGGGCTCAGCTCTTCCTTCACGCTGACTGTGGAGTTGCAGCTGAGAAGGCCTAACATGTCCACTGGCTCTGTCTTAATCTTGAGCAGCTCCTGTGAGTGGCTCTTCTTGACATGCCGTGTCAGGTGGTCCTTGCGGCCAAACCGCTGGGCACAGTACTGGCACAGGAAGTCCTTCCGGCCTGTGTGCACTACCAGGTGCCGCCGCACATCCTTACGAGTATAGAACCGCCGGTCACAGTGGTCACAGGGGTGCTTCTTCTCCTTGGCACCCCCTGCTACCCGGCGTGAATGGGCCTTCAGGTGCTCTAACAGTGCCTGGGTACTCTCAAAGGTCTGCAGGCACACTTTACAGCTGAGGTCACCGCTGCTGGCAGCATGCATGGCCAGATGACGCCGGTAGCCCAGCTTCGTATTGTAATTCTTACCGCACTCGGAACAGTGGAGAGCCTCTTTGTTGGGGTCATGGGTCTGCAGGTGGTTCCGGAGATGGTCCTTGCGGTGAAACATCTTATCACAGTACATGCACTGGTGCGGTTTCTGGGCTGAGTGTGTGGCCATGTGCCTGGGGTAGGGATGGAAGATAGAGGAGAAAGATGAGATCCCAAGGGCTAACCAGACAACTCAGGTAACCATTAACAGGGAACTAGGTATAAAAACTACGGTAGGGCCATGCAATGGGATGGATGGAATACCATGCCAACTATATTCTAGATATCCTTGCCCACCTGCAGAATCACATATAGGGTGGAGCAAAAGATGGTTCAGTTGTTTGTATGGAAAACAATGTAATAATTAATAAATAAGAACACAGGGGTAAACTGTTGTGTGTAGTCACAACTGTAAACCTACCTTTGCCCCACCCTGTCTGTACTGCTATTCTTTGCAGCATTGTGCACCGTAGCAAAACATCAGGAACAATCTCAGTGTTCACCAATAGGAGACTGGTTAAATAAATTATGATAAATTCATAAAATAACTCAACTTTTTTTAAGGGTCTTATTTTATGACTCAACTTAAAAAAAAAAAAAAAAGGCAGCCCTCACCAGTGTGGCTCAGTTGGTTGGGTGTCATCCCGCAAAACGAAAGGCTGCCAGTTCGGTTCCTGGTCAGGGCACATGCCTGGGTTGCAAGTTTGATCCCTGGTGGGGGTGTATGAGAGGCAACCAATCGATGTTTCTCTCTCACATCAATGTTTTTCTCCATTTTTCTCCCTCCCTTCCCTTCTCTCTAAAAATAAACAAGTCTTTTTCTTTTTCTTTTTAATATGGAACGCTTCACACATTTGTGTGTCCTACTTGTGCAGGGGCCACGCTCATCTTCTCTGTATCGTTGCAGTTTTAGTATATGTGGTGCCAAAGCGAGCACAATAAATAAGTCTTTAAAAAAAAATAAGGCAGCTTTCTATGTACCTACAGGGAACAAGCTCCTGAAATACAGTAAGTGTAAACCAGCAATGAGATAGTAGATGCACGTAGACTGGTACTATGCATATAGAGAGAAAAATACATGTAAATTTGCTTGTATGTGCTTAAAATATTTCTAGAAGGATATAAAAGAAACTGACAATGCTGGTCGCCTTTGGGGAGAATATGCAGCTTATGGGTATGATAGGAGCACTTTCGTTGTATATCTTTATTATGTGAATGTATTTCCTTTTTGGTAAATTGTATTTTAAATATTTTAAATGACAAAATAAAGGGAAAGTGAAATATATCTAAACTTCATGATCTGGGGCTGAGTCAGAAAAGGAAGTTCAGTGTAATGTATGCAATACGCTCCCTTGTAAAAATAAAAAGGGAATACATGTTTGAATGTCTCAGCAAGGACACATAAGAAACTAATGCCCCCACCCTCCGCCCGGCTGCCTGTGGGGAGGAGAACAGTGACTTCTAGTGTGAGAACAATTCATTTTTCACTGCATGCTCATTTTTACCATTTAAACTATTTGCCATGTAAACTAGCAACATTTAAGAAACGTTTTCATTTGCTCTGGCTGGTGTGGTGCAGTGGACTGAGTGCAGCCCTACGAACCAAAAGGTCACCACTTTGACTCCCAGTCAGGGCACATGCCTGGGTTGCGGGCCAGGTCACCAGTAAGGGACACTCGAGAGGCAACCACACAATGATGTTTTTCACCCTCTCTTTCTCCCTCCCTTCCCCTCTCCTAAGATAAATAAATATAAAATCTTAAAAAAAAAACAACCAAAAATGTTTTCTGGTATGGCACTTCAGCATCCCTTGGTTTATCTGCTCCCACCTGGCTGGAAAGCAGCTCAGAGTCTAGGATTACAACCCAGAACTCCACGATACATTCAGGATTGATTCCACAAGACTTTGGGGCCCACCATTTGCCAGGCCCTGTGTGAGCTGAATCATCAACCCTGTTCTCCGTAAGAGGCTGAAGCACAGAGCAGTCCCACACACCAGTCAGTAAGTGGCAGAAGCTAAATCTAAACGCCGACCTTGAGAACCGGGTTCACTTAGGTATGCCACCCTGTCTCTAGTACTGCACGCGGTGGTCCTTTCTGTCCGAAGGGCGTCGAACACGCCATCACTCTCGTGCTAGTCTGGTGCTCACACCTATGAGGTTACTACTGACCTCCTCCGGCACAACTGGCAGGATAATGTGTGACAGGGAAGTGCTGAGTGATCCACGGTCCACTTCCCTCATTTTGCAGGTGAAGAAACGAAAGCCCAAAGAGGTTCAGTAACTCACCTAAGGTCACACACTGACTGTGGGTGCAGTCAGGGTCCTGCCTCCTGGACTAGGACCTTTCTTGCAGCCTCTCACTGACACCCAGACTGTCACTAAGGTCGTCTAAGAGCATGCTCTCCAGCATTTATCAGTTGGGCTCAAATAAACACAAAAAATTCTCAAAAAAAAAAAAGATGGTCTAAGAGGACAGCCGAAAATGGAGTCCACCTAAGACACAGAAGCATGCAGATTCAAAGCATTTCTGAGGACCACAGAACTGGCCCGTGGGCAGTCCTGGTCACATACTCTGCTACGTGTTTTAGTTCCTTCCCATGAGCTGTTTCCCAGACAAGGAACTGAGGCTTTCTGTGGTTGGTCATCTTGCTCACATTGCTTGTTTGCTGTCTGTCTACACTATTAAGACAGCAGACTCAAGGAGGGCCAGCACTCCCAGCTACACGTGCACGGCATGTTCCAGGAGCTCAATGAATCACAGTCTGATAGATGAAAGACTACATCAGGCAGTCTATCTCCATTGTAGAGGGCAGTTCGTGTCCCCCTGATAGAAAAGCAAGAATAATAGCAGGCACCCTCCCTTCAAAGCTGCTCTGCCATATCTGCTTTACACCAGGGCTTTCACATTCCATTTCACTTCAGCAAGGGTTCCTGATCTTACAAGTTTCATGAAGGCCACTGAGCCAGAGGATTCCGAGGACTCTATAGACACAGAAGTAATCACCTGAGTGACAGCCTGGTTCAGAAGAAGAGGCACTACAGGACCTAAGAATGTGACCTTGGGTAAGTTACTTCCCCACTCTGAGCCTCCATTTTAAAATTTATAGGTAGGACCACAGTGTCTCCCTTTCCTTCTGAAGTTCTAAGATTGATTCTTAATTTCTAGCCAAGATTTTCACCATCACCTTACAGGACAGGGGAAAGCAGTATAGAAAACAAATGTTCAATCTAGTTTGTTCATGGCTATCTGATATTATACCCATCATATTCTAGTGTTTGAATAAATCACCACCATTGCCCTGGCCAGTGTGGCTCAGTTAGTTAGAGCATTGTCCCATAAACCAAAAGGTCACGGGTTCGATTCCTGGTCAGAGCACATACTCAGGCTGAGGGTTCGGTGCCCAGCTGGGGCACATACGAGAAGGCAACTGATCAATGTCTGTCACATTGATGTTTCTCTCTTTCTCCCCCTTCCTCCCTCTATAAAAGCAATGAAAAAATGTCCTCCTCAGGTGAGGATTAAAAACAAAAATCCACCACCATTATTTTTTACTGTGTGACGCCACATGGTTGGCATTCGGGACATACTTATGGGACAAATTAACCTCTACTCTTCTGCCACACTCAGTGGAGTCTCTCTGGCTTTGTCCTCCTGGAACCTCAGGACAGGAAGAGGTATGGGAGTGTCACCTACCTATACAGCTTATACTTGGAGGCAAAAGCCTTGCCACAGTGCAGCTGAGGGCAGCTATATGGTCTCTGCTCTGGATGAGGGAGGCTGTGAGGTCTCAGCTTCTCCCCATTTGAGAAGGGTGTCCCCGAGATTTCACATTGGCACTTCACTTGACTCTCCACCTCCCGGGCCCGAGGTCTGGGAACTAGTTTCCAGCCCACTTCCTCCTCCTGCTTTGCATCTTGAATCCAGGGGGGGACGCTGGTGAAAAATGTGGTCATGGCAAGGCTAATGGCGAAGGGCCATGTTACTCAGAAAGCCTCCCCATCGGCTCCACACAGGCTCTCTGCTCTGTCACAGCCTCCAACGCAGCCTTCAGAAAACAATCTCTTCACCTGAAATGTCAGAACACCTGGTGTTAGGGAGTCCAATATAACGGAAACAGAGACTGGAGGCAAACAGAGACCCGCTTCAATCCCAGCCCTTCCAATTACTTCTCTGAGATGTTTCCTCATGTACAAAATAAGCTAAATCATAAGAATGCTTTGAGGATCAAATGAGATCATGAATATGGAGGATTCAGTAGAAGGCCAGGCATCTAATAAGTACTTAGTGGTAACCATTATTACTAGTACCACTTGGGCTAATAGGAAACAAGATAATCTGAGGAAATAAAAGCCCTAAACTCCAAACTTTCTCTTCTAACTTCTTTTAGATCCTTTCCATTAAACCTAGAGATAGCAGCTCCTCTACCTCCTCTTCCTTCCCTTTACCCTAACTCCCCCTTGTCCACTATTTTCCACAATTCTACTCCTCATGGAGGTGCTAAGGAGCAATAAAATGCCCAAAAGGCAAAAGAGAAAAAGAAGGAGAAGCCTTTAGTTAGCAGATTTACACCCTGAAAAGTCAGCCCCTGTGCCGGATGTGTTTCTTAGCAGCACAACTTCAAGAGGTTCTATCTGAGGAGGCAAGAGCACACTAAGCATTTCCCCTGAACCAGTTCTGGTCCCACCCTGCCCTCCACCATCTGAGTCTCTTGGTCTCAGGTCCAGACTCTGCTTCTCTAGCAAAGCCCGTCCAATACCCTAAGCTGATGAGTGGCCCCTCCTACAGCCATTCACAGCGCACGTGCATTTCTCCATTACAAACAGGTAAGAACACACTTGCATTAGAACTTAGTCTCTTCCACTGAACTCTGATTCTTTGAGGGCTCAGATCATATCTCTTTCATCTCCATATACCCAACATCTAGAAAAGGACCCTTGACTTTCTTTTAGATGAGTATATTAGTCATTGATGTAAGTTGATTCTTATAGGCTTAACTTATGCTCAAGAAGTTCTGGTTTAGCCCTGGCTGGTGTGGCTCAGTGGGTTGAGTGTTGGCCTGCAAACCAAAGGGTCATCAGTTTGATTCCCAGTCAGGACACATGCCTGGGTTGTCGGCCAGGTCCCCAGTAGGGGGCATGCAAGAGGCAACCACACATTGATGTTTTTCTCCCTCCCTTCCCCTCTCTCTAAAAAATAAAATCTTTTAAAAAAAGAAGTTGTTCTGGTTTAATCTGGGTTTATAACACTTCCAAAGTGTGGAGCTGTTATCCTGACATCTGATCCTTTCTTTTGTTGAGTAGAAGGGGAGAGGAAGGTGGTGGCTGGAGCAAGGTGACACTTCTTTCCTGACATGAACTCAGTGGAAGAGGATGGGAGTTACCAAACTGACTCTCAAAAGTGGGATGACAGACAGACTCACATTCACAAACTCATCACAGATTACCTATCGCAATGCAACTTGCTACAGCAGGGACTCCTGTTGAAGAAGTCATGCCAAAATATGGTCATGAGAGTTTCCCAGGTGAAGGGAGCAAAGAAGATATCTGGGAACTGTCCACGAGAATGTGGGGAGGGCTCTAACCACACTGACTAGCTGTGGGCCACAGAACGCTTGCTCAGCTCATTAGCACCTGCTGCTTACAGTGACCATTCATCCAACAGACTGGCAGTGAACAGATGATAGGATCAGCGGGTTCATACCCTAGAGAGCTTTGCTCATCATTAACATGAGCTACGCCCTGTTCAGGAACCATTCCACTTGTTGAGGAAACATTGCAATGTAATATGATAAACATTTCCCCATCACGAGTGGAGATTTGCCTAGAAAGATCTGCACAAAGGTGGCTACATTTTACCTAAGTCACGTGCTGATGAAGCATAGAACTAGTCCCACTTGAGCCTTCCAGTCGAGGCATATTTACCTGCTTCACTATAAACCTCAAAGGCCTCTGACGTCTGGCTTTCATTAAGTATCCTCCTTCACAAAGGTGGAATTACCTGTTTATAATACCAGCGATTACCACGAACCTTGGAATTGGGTAGACAGCAAGCGCAAGTTTGAAGGGGATTTCCCCTACCTTCAAAGTCAAATGCTGCTCCCCCTTGATGATCTGAAATCATGCACCTCAGCTTCTGGAAAGCTGGGAATGGCAGGCAGCCAGAGGGAAGCAAGCTCCATCTCTGGCTAATATGAGAGGGGAGCCTAGCCCTGGAAATTCCGCACAAACTCAGAAAGAGAACAGTACATCCCCCGCCTCCCACACGTCCACCTCATCTGTTCTCCTGAACAAGCACAAACAAGACACGGCAGTTCAGTATGCAACTACTGAAAGAGTGAGTAATGGGCTTCTAGGAAACAGGCTGGTGGTGGCTAAGAAGAGCTCACCAGGCTGTACTCAGAACCAAAGGAGGAAGGCAGCAGCCATGTGCTTGCCTTGATCTGCATTTAATGGGCTATAGCTTTAAAAAGAAAACAGCCAACACCCAGATCCTATTCCTTCTACGCTTTTTAAAAAGGCACCTCGGAAGTCCTTACCTACTACAGTCACTGAAAGGCTACTGATAACCAAAGCTGCTATTGTTACCTTAGGAAAACTTTTGGGAATCTAGCATCTCTCCTTCTGTCCTTTGTTTGCAAACTCCTCTCATCCAGAAAGATTGTTAGACTTCTCTCACATTATCAGGCCTGTTCCTTCAGACTTCTTCCTCAGCGAAACTGTCAAAGAATTCTGCTTCTCTTTTAAAGCTGCTCTTCTGGTCTTACTGCTAACTTTAACTACAGAGAAGCTGACAGAACCTGTTCCCGTAAAACAAACACAATCAATCCCTCCCAGTTACTGGTGTATTTTCCCAGTAACTCGGTGTATTTTCATCCTAAGATTCCTTCTGGCACCTGATCTAAAGAGGGAGGTAGTGGGGAAAGAACCTTGGACTTGCTTTCAAGAGAGCTGCCACTTACTGGCTGTGAAACCACGGGCAGGCTATTTTGTTTCTCTGCACCCCAGTTTCATCAATTTCTACGACAGGTTTACTGGGAGCATGTGAGATCTTGCTTCCCAACACTGTCCTCAGTTTGGCTCAAATAAACGCTTACAAAAATTCAAATAAAATAAAATAGAGATGTATTGTCCTTACCTATAACAGTCCCATGGAGGATTAAGTGAAATAATACTCTTGACAGCATCTGATACAGAGAATGTGTGAATACATGCAGTGTCACCTCTGACATCTAAATTGTGTCTGCCACTTTTCCACATGGGGCCTGAGAAGTGCTTCTCCCCCCAACCCCCACCCTTTTATGTTACTTTTCAGACCTCAGCTTCCTTCCCTTCCCAACATCTCCCCAGAAGGCAACCTTCCCCTTTTCCCCTCACAATTAACCCTCCCACATCCCCTCTAACCAGTCTTTGCCTCCCTACAATACTACATCCTGGGCCAGAGTTCTCTCACTTTAGGAAGCTCTTTTATTGCTAAGTCTCATACCCCAAATACAATGCTTGCTAAAAACTCTGGACGACCATCTTTGGCAGATGAAAGGAGACAAATTGCTCCCTAGTCTGGCTGTCCTCTGCTGCGAGCCATAATTCCTGCTGCCTTCTGATGCAACTAGTTTTTATGGTGTTACATCATCTCTATAGAAACTGCGTTCTTTCTCCATTATTAGCCTGTTTCCTCATCTGTAAAGCTAAAAATACTTACCTCACTGGCTTGTTGTAAGGATTATGTTAGTCAGGTATGCAAAGAGCTCAGCATAGGGCTCGGCTTGCTGTAAATACCCAACAAAAGGCAGCTATTTGCCTTTGTATTGAGTTGCATGTTCCCACCTTCTGCTGCCACACTCTCTCCGAACCCTCTCAAAACACTGTTGAGAACTAGCCCTCCTGCAGCAAGGAAAGGGTTAACCTCTAAGTGTTCTTAACTAAGGAGACCCACAGAGGATTAACAGCTCCACTTCAGTGACTACCCTAAAATAGCTTTTATCCCCCTTGCCTAAGAGCTACTTGGGGATCTGAAGAACTTAATTCAACACCTGCCGAAGAGGAAACACACCCTGCACCCTGGAACCCGTTCCTTGGGGTGGACAGAATCTTCCCTTAAGCAGAACCCAAAATAGCAACTGGGAAATTATAAATAGATTTAAAGAAAAAAGCCAGGTCCTGACCTGCGCACCAGAAACAAATCCAAAAGACACACTGACTGGATGGAAAACAGTGAGAAGGATGAAAATAGTTGCCCCCTCCACCCCCACCCACCCGCGCACCCACTCGCTCACACACACTCCAGAGTGGTAGGAGAATTAAATTACAGAGAGGCTGCAGTCTCGGTAACTTGCATCATTCCAAGAGACATCAAACCGGATTAACAGGGGCTGGATTTACTCTTGGGCTGCTAGTTCTGTCAGTTTAGACCGGCCCTCTCTGGGGTCTCTTTGATTTGCTATTTCCCCTCGTTCCCACTGCCTCCCACTCCAGAGGAGGCCTGGAGAAAAGGGCTGCACCTCACTAGAGCCCTATTGCCATGAAGAGGAAACCTGATAGATACCCACCCCAACCCACCCCCACCTCTGCCCCAATCTGGTGGCCTCACATTGTTTGGGGGAGGGGGCAGATTAGACTCCCAAGGCCAATCTCCATCACAGTCCTAAACTGACAGATAGAAAAACACCCAAACCAGGAGACAAGCCAAACAAGCAGGTGAAAGCTCCAGTAACTCCCTTTCCCCCGCCAAACTGGGGCCGGAGTGCGGGACTGGATTTGCAGGGAACAGCCTGGTTCCTCAGCAACTTCTAGACCACCCCACTGTGTGGTGGGAAAGGTTACACTCCCCCGGGGCTGGGAGAGATGGAAGTGGCCGGCTGCCGGGGAAGGAACGAATTCAGGGATGGTCTAGAGATCTCAGGGTTAGGGAAAAAGGGCAAGTAGGGTAAGGGCTCCTGAGCAAGCTAACGGATCTCTAAGGGACCCCCCCCCCAAAAAAAAAAAAAAAAAAAGGAAAGAGATTGGGAGGGATTATAGGGACTGAAAGGTTCCGGACAGCCACAAGTGTAGTCCCCGAATTTTAATGGGTATCCGGATGGACGATATCTAAGGTCAGGGAGTACAGCCACTGAGGAGGGAACATCTGGATTTTCCAGAGCCAGGTATTTGAGGGAAGCCTCAAAAAAGGATTGTGAGGCTGGGGAATATGAAAAAGGGTAAAGAGCGGGCTATTTGGAGCTGCGAAGGGGGCTCTGTGGGTCTGGGTAGGCGTGTCTGAGGGGAGGGAGCAGGTGCAGCTTATCTGGGTCTCCAGGGACCCTCGGGGTCGGAGAGTAGGGGACCCTTACGGTTGCGTCTCCAGGTCTCGGAGGGCAGGGGTGGGCAGTGGAGTTTCTTAGCGTCCCCCAGGCCCCAGGTATTGGCTCCGGGGAGGGTTTTCGTCACCCTGGGGCCTATCTGGGCCCGGGCTGACGCAGAGGGGGCCTCGGTCGGGGGTGTGGACGACCGCGCTGCGGGGCCGGAGAAGAGGGGCTCCGCCGCTCCGGGTGCCGGGCGCGCGGGCGCAACGAGACGGCCTCCCGCCCCGCTCCCCGCCGTCCCCCGGGGCCCTCGCCGGCACTCACCGCGCTCGGGCTCCGCCAGGCCCGTTCAGGCCCCGGTAGTGGCGGCGGTCGGGCCATTGTACGGTGCATTGTGGGAGCCGCGCGAGCGAGCGCTCGGGCCGTGGAGGGGGCGGTGCCGCGGACTCTCTATGGTCCCGCCCGCCCGCCGGCTAGAGAGGCCGGGGCGGTGCGCGGGCGGCGCGCGGGGACCGTCGGGAGCGGGGCAGACGCTCACGCCACTCTTTTCCTCTCCGCCTCCGCGGTGCGGCGCGCTCGGCCTTCGGAGCCGACATGGGCGCCGCCGCGTGGGCATGGCCGCCCTTGACGCTGTGTGCGTTTCTCCTGCTGCTGCTTCTGCCGCTCCCCGGGCTGCCCGCGGGCTCCTGGGATCCGGCCGGGTACCTGCTCTACTGCCCTTGCATGGGTAAGGCCTCCCGAGCCCTCTGCTCAAATGAGGAAACTGAGGCCCAGAAAGGCGAAGCCACTCCTCAAATGAGGCGCCCAGAGACACCTTGACAGGTTCAGGACAGAATCCTGTCGTGGGCAATGAAAGGCCTCATCGTCCAACCTTCCATTTGGCAGCAGATGAGAAAACAGGCCGCAAAAGGTTACATGTCTTGTGCAAGGTCTAAGCTATCCCCGAGCCCAGTAAATGGAGTTAGTGGGGCAGGACTTTGTGTTACGGAGCCAACGCTCACTTTGGGCGATTCTTTCATTCATTAGAAAAATGTTTACAGGTCGCTTACTCTGTGTCCAGCCTTGTGCGCTGCCCTAGGGATTCAGCAGTGATAATACAGAAAACTCCATGGCCTTGTAGAGCTTCCATTTTAGTTGGGAAAGACAGTCAATGAAAGATAAGCATAAACGTTAAGTATTACATATTATTACTTACGAGAAAATAAAGTAGAAAAAGGTGAGGGAGAATCTAATGGCCCGCCGAGGGGTGCAGTTTAAATGGGGTGGTGGGTCATCATTGTAAAAATCATACATTTCTTTAAATCCTCCAGACGCCTTACCATGATGATTTGGACCTCTGCCCATCTTCACCACACCCTTCTTTCCCAGATCCTCCAGCTCCACACTTAGCCCCTTTCTGTTCTTTGCACATACTCAGATCCTGAAACCTGTACTGTCCCCTCTGCCTGGAACACCTCTTCACTTCTGCCACACCAACTCCTTCCCACCCTCAAGGCACAGCTTAAATGTCACCAGAAAGGACTTCACTGACCTCAACCCAAATAGCATCTTTATTCTCCATTGCCAAACTTTTTTCATTTCATTCTAGAAATTATCAAAATTTGTCACTGTATATTTATTTACATGTTTAATTTGAATGCCTTAAGGGCAGAGACCTTATCCTTCTTGCTGACTCCTGTATTCCAGCATCTAGCAGAGAGCCTGGCACTTTGTGTCTTCTCCCAAATTATTCCAAAAATAATATTTGTGGGATGAATGAATGGAGGCCATGCTAGGGATAACAAAGAGAATCAGACAAGGTCTTGCCCTGAGGCATTCACAGCCTGAGGACACAGCCAAGTACAAAGGCCAGGAAGTGGAAAAGGATATTATAGGATTAGTGAAGAACCAATACTGACTGAAATCCAAGATGAGAAGTGGAGAAGGGGACTGAATAGTGGCAGCAGGTTGTTGAAAAGATCCCAGTGAATGAGGCATCAGAGTTGCCTTTTCTTGTGCAGGTGAGCAGAGAGAGGGGTGGAAAGGCACTCCTGGAGGGAACATCAAAAAGCAAAGGCTTAGGCCCTGGCTAGTGTGGCTCAGTTGGTTGAAGCATCATCCCATAACCAAAGGTTCTGGGTTTGATTCCTGGTCAGGGCACATACCTGGGTTGCAGGTTCGATCTGCAGTCTAGGCGTGTGCAATCCCTGGTTCAGGCATGTGTTGGAGGCAACCAATTGATGCTTCTCTCTCAAATTGATGTTTGTGTCTCTCTCTCTCTTCTCTCTCTAAAAGCAATGAAAAAAATCGGGTGAAGATTTTAAAAAGGCAAAAGCTTGGGTTAAGCATGTGTAGACTAGAAGTGTAGAGAATGTTTCGGAAACAATAGGGAACTTGGAGTGGCTGAGGCAGAAGGGACAGGGCCTGAAGCTCCTTGACAGTTAGACCTACAAGTCTAGACTTGATCCCACACTACCAGCTCCCCTGGCTCTTCCCAACCCTGGCTCTGCATCCTTTATGAGCCCTGCATTCTCCATGCCCTCAATGCCCCAGGCCTCACCTCTCTCACAATATACCATCCAGGACGCTTCGGGAACCAGGCTGATCACTTCTTGGGCTCCCTGGCATTTGCAAAGCTGTTGAACCGCACCCTGGCTGTACCCCCTTGGATTGAGTACCAGCATCACAAGCCTCCCTTTACCAATGTGAGTACCCCCTGCTGACGTTGGCCCTTGTCTGCTCTTCTCCAATCTTGTTCACCTTTGCTTCTTGACCCCAAGTCCTCTGGGCTTTACCTTCCACCCCTCTGTGCTTGCCCCTACCCCACCCAGAGCTGTCTTCCCTGGAATAAAATAACTAATGTTTATCCTGTGCTGGTTGTCTGCCAGGTACTGTTCTGAGCACTGCATGAGGATTTGCTCTTTTCTCCCTTGTCACATCCCAATGAGGAAACTGATTTAGAGAGGTTAGGTAATTTGTCCTAGGTCACACAGCTTATGCATAGCAGAGCTGGAGTTCTAGTGCGGGCTGTCTGACTGGAGGACCTGTGACCTGAACCTAAAGCCCCATTCTTCAACCCTGCTTGATCTCACCCTCTGTGCATCCCATTGGTCAAAGGGTAAAACTATTATCAGTTTTGAGAGATAGACTGAAGCATAGGTTAGTTAAATGTGTCCAAGGCCACCAACCCAAGCTCCAGCACCACCTCTCATCCCATCAAGGGGCTCCCAGAGCACAGTGATCCTCAGCATCCTCCAACTCCTTGCTTATTCTTTGTGTCTTCCATGGTCCTCTGTCTGTCTTTGTTCACACTTTATCCGTGGAGGCCTGGCAGTAGTAACTGAATTAATATTTAATGAGTTGACTTTAAAAGTTTTAAATAAACCCTGGCTGATGTGGCTCAGTGGATTGAGCACTGGCCTGCTAACCATAGGGTCACCAGTTCGATTCCCAGTCAGGGCACATGCCTGGGTTGTGGGCCAGGTCCCTGGTTAGGGGACAGGCAACTGATGATGTTTCTTTCTCTCACGCATCACACATCAATGTTTCTCTCCCTGTCTCCCTCCCTTCCCCCTCTCTAAAAATAAATAAAATATATTTTTAAAAGTTTTCAATAAACCTTAAAAATTATACTTAGTATGTACAAAACATTGTATTTAACTTTTATAGTCTTATCTCTGCATAGAAATTATTTTTTCCTTTGCATGCCTGTATTTAGAGAGGGTTTTGTTTGGGTGTTTTGGGGTTTTTTTTTTTAGATTTTATTTATTTACTTTTAGAGAGAAGGTAAAGGAGAGAGAAAGAGAGGGAGGGAAACATGGATTGGTTGCCTCTCACACGCCTCAGACTGGGGAGCTAGCCCAGTCATGTGCCCTAATGGGGAATCAAACTGGTGGTCCTTCAGTTTGCAGGCTGACGCTCAGTCCACTGAGCTACACCATCCAGGGCTAGAGAGTTTTTAACAAAAGTTAAAAACCAGAGTACATGAGATCAAAGCCTGGCTTGGCCACTTACTAGCTGGGTAACCTGGGTATGGTACTTGATTTCTTTGTGTCTTGGTTTCTTCATCTTTAAAATAAGCTGGTAATAATGGTAGCTATCTCTCACCTTGAGTTAGTGATTATGGCATGCTTCGAACGATGTATGTCTCTTTCTAGAATCAACTGAGCTCATCAACATCAAGTGCTTAGGACACAAGAAGTTCCCAGTAACTGGGAGCCATCAATGTTCTAATTTTTTTCCACTCACTGTTATAATTTAGACATTGCCCATTCATCTCCCTGTGACTTGCTTTTTCTCACCCTACCTTCTCAGCCAAGTCCTTTGGCGTCTTCACTCGCTGTCTTCTACAGATTACTTAACCCACCCCAGTTAGACTCCCTGCTGGGACCGTTCTCAGACAAGTCATCAGGAACCTCAGAGTTACCAAATCCAGGGGTTATTTCAGTCTTTTTCTCAACTAATCTGGTGGCACCTCTCTTCTTCCTGAGATTCCCTAATCCCCTAGCTTCCCAGACACAGCCTGTCCCTGCTCAGTCCTGACCTTTCAACAATTTCCTCTCTGCACGTACTGGAGGCTGCTCTGTCTTTACCCACTGCTTAACTGTTGGTGTGCCTTCTCTTTCTGTTTGTTTATTAACTGTGTGACCTCAGGTGAGTTATGTAGACTCTGTCCTCCTGGGTTTCTTCATAGGTAAACTGGAGATGGTTGTATTCCTCCTCACAGAATTAGATGAGCAAGTCCTCATCTGATGAATACAGCACCTGCTGTTAAGTCAGCACTCAATAAATATTAGTTGCTATTTTTTAATAGCAACTCATTTTGCTAATTTTAATTTTGGAGAGAGAGTGAGAAATATCCATTTGTTGTTCCGCTTATTTTTGCATTCATTGATTGCTTCTTGTATGTGCCCCGACCAGGGTGCAACCTTGGCGTATCAGGATGACGCTCTAACCAACTGAGCTACCCAGCCAGAGCAATATTACTTGCTATTTTTATTATTGCTTTGCTGCAAATTTCTGTTGACTCTTGTGGCTTTCACTGTTCTCCACATACCTCCCAAATACATCTGTGGCCCAGACTTGCCTCTGACCGTAGGCCTCTGTTTCTAACTTCTAGGCCCTTGGCGTCTACTTGGATGTGCCACACATATCTCAAATTCTCAAAGTCAGAATTTGCCATCCGTCCCCTTAAACTTGTCTTACCTCCTATATTCCAGCCTTAGTGTATGATACCTTCATTCACGTGGATACCAAGCCAGGAATGTACAAGGCATCTTAAATGCCTCCCTTTATTCGCTACCTCACCTTCTTTTACATCTTCTAGCATTTCCATGCCTCTCCATTTTTACTTGGACTTACGAGCAATGCTCAAAAATTCATGTTGACCCCTCACTGGTGTGGGTTGGCTGGGCGTTGTGTTGCAAAGCGAAAGGTCGCCAGTTCCATTTCAGGTCGGGGCACGTGCCTGCGGTGCGGGTTTGGTCCAGATTGGAGCGCATATGAGAGGCAACGATCAGTGTTTCTCTCCCACATCGATGTTTCTCTCCTCTTTCTCCCTCCCTTCCCTTCTCTCTAGAATATATAAATTTTTAAAAATTTAAAAAAATACATGTTGAATGAATACTTGAACAAATAAGAGGACTATTGCAATAGCCTCTTATTTCCCCCTTCTAGTCTTACCTTCAATACATTCTGTCCTCCAACACCAGAGCGATCTTTCAAAAAGGAAAATCTCATATTATTTCTGTGTAAAATCCTTCGACAAGACCTTGTTGCTAATAGTTTCCCAAAATTTGTTCTTCAGAATGCCAATGACTTCTATGAGAAGTGTGCAGTGGTTAAATCATTTTGGGAAATTCTCTATTTCCCATCCCCCCAGATTGGGGATTCAGAATGCACTTTAGCATATTAAATGCCCTGAGAAGTCCTGTAGTAAAGACACCATCTTAACAGAAAATTTTTCAAGCCTGTTTAACTCTAGAGTCTTTTTATTGCAGAACCCTTTATCCAGTGGAACATGCTTGGGAACCCTGTTCTGTAGGATAAAGTCTAAATTTTATTCCACGGTGTTCTAAGAAATTCTTTTTAATCTAGAAAAATACAGAGATTAATACAATCACCATCTGTGTACCCATTACTAGAGGTGATAATCATTAACAGTTTGCTACAGATAAAGTTGTTAAAAGATAAAACCTCTCTTGGCTCCTGAGGCTAATCTTAATCTTTCTCTCAACCCACAGAGGCAACCACTATCATGGATATCATAGCCCTTGTTGTGACTCCTTCCAAGTTCTCTTCTATATTCTAGAGGCCTTGTGGCCATTTCCTGCTGCAAAGTGCAAGAACTTCTCTAGGGCAAATGCGTAGAGGTGGTGGAAGGAGCATTGTAAACTCTATTAGATGCTGCAAGATTGCATTCCAAAGTGTTTGTTCCAGAATGGACAGTTCTACTCCAGCCAGGTGTGAACATGCCCCCTTTTCCCACATCCCTTCCAACAATTAGAACTGAGCTTTTAAATTTTTGCCAGTGAGAAGCGATGCCTCATCATTGTAATTTGTTTTTTCCTAATTACTAGCGAAGTTGCACATCTTTTGTGTCTCAGCTATTTGGGTTTTCTTTGCTGTGGGTTGTTCACTCCTATCCTGTGCCCATATTTTCCCTTACATCATTTGTCTTTTTCCTTGTAGATCAGTAAGGCATTTTCTAACCCAAGAGAAATTACTCTTTGTTCTTTACTTTGCAGATACCTTGTCCTACTCTGCCTCCGTCCTAATTTGTTGTCTTTTGCCAAAAGATTTTCATAGGCATGTAGTCGGGGCTCTCTGGGTCTTGGGGTGTATGGTTTTAATAAATGTCTACGAAACAGCTACTAGGATACTGAGGAGAAACCCCTGCCCTTCCCTTCCCTCCTTTTTTCATAGATCCATGTGTCCTACCAGAAGTACTTCAAGCTGGAGCCCCTCCAAGCCTACCATCGGGTCATCAGCCTGGAGGACTTCATGGAGAAGCTGGCACCCACCCATTGGCCCCCTGAGAAGCGGGTGGCATACTGCTTTGAAGTGGCGGCCCAGAGAAGCCCTGACAAGAAGACATGCCCAATGAAGGTCAGCCCTTTCGGTCTGGGGACTCTTTCCGCCTGTTCCACGGCATCTGGGTCCCTGCGACACTGCATGATGGCACGATGTTGGGGATGGCACCAGAAGGGTGTAAAGTTGAAAGATAGAGATTTAAGTCCCATTTCTGGCATTTGTCAGTGCTGTCCCTTTGGGTAGAGAACTTAGCTTCCCCTGAGCCTTTATTTCTACCTACAAAATAAAGATGCCAGTCCTTGCTCTGTCTCACTCATAAAGTATTACGAGGGCCAGGGTGTAAGAGTGCTTATGAACTGTAAAATGCCACATCAGTAATAACAGGTAATGCTCACATAGCACTTACTACATGCTGTGCCATGCTGAGCTTTACACGTATTAACCCTTCTTAATCTTCAGATGCTCTGTGAGGAAAGGGCAATCAACATTCCTGCTGCCCTGGCTGGTGTGGCTCAGTGGATTGAGTGCTAACCTGTGAACCAAAGGGTTGCCAGTTCGATTCCTAGTCAGGGCACAGACCTGGGTTGCGGGCCAGGTCCCCAGTCGAGGGCGTGTGACAGGCAACCACACATTGATGCTTCTCTCCCTCCCTTTCTCCCTGCCTCCCCTCTCTCTGAACATAAGTAAATACAATCTTTTTTAAAAATCCCTGTTTTGTAGAGGCCACTGAGTGCAGCAGAAGGAGGTTCAGTATTTTGCCGAAGGCCTCATAGCAAACACGTGGTGGAGCCACGATGCAATCTGATGTAATTTGACTCCATCCTCCACTCTGCTAACTTGCATACTTTCCTGCCTTAGCAGACAAATGAGAAGCTGTTGTATTTTATCAGTACACATTTGTAAATTTGTAAATTTCTGGCACTTTGGGAATACGACAGCCTTCAATACATCTTTCAGTGCTTAAGCTGAAGTCCGAGGAGGGTGGTCAGAGGGGCCATGCAATGTGAGAAAAGAGACGGCTTACAGCCCTAACAGTGCTCACTTGCTGTGTGAGCTTGGCAAGTGTCTTACTCCGTCTGGCCCTAATTTCCATATTGAAAGTAATGGCATTGGATTAGCTAGTCTTGAAAGTCTCTTGAAGCTCTCTAATTCATGTCTGCATATCCAAGATCCACTTCCTACCCAGACCCAAGTCAGTGCCACAGGGTCAGCGGAATGTGACATGAGAGTGAGAAAGTCTCCTTTATACACTGGTGAACGTCTGCTAGGAACCAGGCTGGCGGTGGAATTGCCTTCCTCAGGCCCCAGACAAAGAATTACAAAGTGACGTTCCTGTCCCTACTGGGTCATCCTGTGAGCCTGAGTCAAATCACCAGGGTTCCCCCACTCACAATCCGTTTGCCCCAGGAGTTGGCTTTCCTTCTCCCTCAGTAAGCCTTTGATCACTCTCTTTCTGCAGGAAGGAAACCCTTTTGGGCCATTTTGGGATCAGTTTCATGTGAGTTTCAACAAGTCTGAGCTCTTTGCAGGCATTTCCTTCAGCTCCTCCTATAAAGACCAATGGATCCAGAGGTACTTGGAGGGGGCAGCATTGCTGGGTTTGGAGAGGGGAATGGGGCCCATGGGCATTCAGCACCTTCCTGACCCTTTCCCCATCTACCACACCCTGATATATGAGACCAAAGGTGCGACTGTTCTGTCTGCTGAACTTGGGATCCTATGTCATCTGTTCCCATCTCAGTGTCTGACACAGTGGGACATTGACCTGCCACGAGGTTGAGCAAGAGTTTATCAGTTGGTAAAGGATGTTATAAAAAGAATATTGTGCAGTCACATGAGTGTCGATTTCCTCCTCTAGATGTGAGAATCACTCCCCTGTTACCTTCCTCTTAACATGGTGAAAATTGGAAGCAGCTTCTAGAGGAGAACAACTTTAGGTGCAGACTGAGAAATGATGTCATCCTGATAACAATTGGATGTGCCTTAGTAGTTGCACTCCAGTCGGCCCTATTTTTTTAAAAAAATAGGTTAGCAGGGCATAGACACAGATCGTGAAATATTTATAGAACATCTGCCATGTAGAAGACACAGTACTCAAAGGCCAGAGGTGGTATACAAAAATGAGGAAGATCCTGTCTCAGCCTTCTACTGTCTGGTTATAATGATGATAACTAACATAGTGCACTTGCCCTTAATGCTAGAGGTGGCAAGAAAGAATGTGGGCTTAGAAGTCAGATTTGGGTTAGCTATAAGGAGCTTATGAATTTATGCATGGTCATAGCACTTTGCATTAGCAGGCCAAGGATAGACTGAGTGGAGAAATAAGCACAAGCTCAGGATGAAACAGACCTGAGCCTCAGCCAGCCCTGCCTCTTTCTCAGGTGACTGAGCAAACCACTCTAGCTCCCTGGCCTGAGTTTCCTCCTTGGTTTAATGGGGTACCATGGTATCTGCCTTCTGGTATATGAAGCATGTGGTACCTTGTAGGGGTCCAACCTGTGTTAGCTATGACTGTTATTCACAAGCTTTATTTCATTTAAGCCTTTGAGAAATGTCATGAAGTGGATATTGTCAGTTTCCATTTGACAGGTGAGAACACTGAGCTCAATGAAGTTAAATAACTTGCCTAAAGTAATGCAGATATTGAGTGAACCGCTGGGGTCTGTAGGTACGCCTTTAGTAGATAATAAGAACTATATTTAATGCCTACTATACGTCGTACACTGTGCTGTCTTTTAAGGTAATAACTCATTTAACCCTTCCACAAGTTTGCAGAGACAGATGTTATTATCGTGTGCTTTACAGGTAAGGAAATTGAAGAAGAGAGGAGTGAAGTCACTTGCCCAAGATCACACAGCCTGAGGTGGCAGTCTGGGATTTGAACCCGGGCAGCCTGACTCCAGAGTACCCCCATACTTAATCACTGAGCAGAAAACAGCTGTGCCTTTAACAGCTGCCAGTTCCCATTTGGGACTTGCCTTCAGAGCTAGTTCATGACCTACCAAGGATACTCGGTCCTGGCAGATTCTGACCCCCCTCGTTGTCGACTCCGAACAGGGCAGTCCCATTTAACCACCTCCTTGGTTCTCCCCATTTCGCTCAGTGACCTGGGGCTATTGCCAGGAGGCAGACCTGCCCTGAATGGATAGCGATTGGCCCCTTACCACAAGTGCCAGGAAAAAAGAAAAAATGACACCAATTCTAAAAGCAGCTCTAAAAGCAAATTCCAGAAAGCCAGAAAAAGCACACAGTCCTGGTGGGAAAAGAAGGTACACTACTGCTGGGAGGCTTCAGTCAAGGGATACTGCCGAAACACCTTTATATTACCCCACGTCTTTTTGGGATTCACTGAGTGGCAGGAATTGCGTGCGGGCTTGGGGAAGCTTGTGCCCTACAGCCAGATCTTTAGGAGAGGAAGACTAATGGAGAAGGTGGGGTCTCTGGAGGCAATTTGAGAGAGTTAGGGCCACCTGGGCAGCTGCCTTCCTTTATGCCTTCATTCCACACATTTTTCGGAAGGACCTCCTGAGTGTCACACTGGTCAGGATGCTGGGCATACAGGCAAGAGTAAGGTATTTAAGGCCCTTGCCCTGATGGAGGTGAGTCTAATGGGGGAGACAGTGAACCCTTTTTTTTTTTTTTACATTTTAATTATTGCCTTTTACTGCCTTTTACTACAGTGAATCCTTTTATGGAAGGCAAACAAATGATACGTGATTCGCAGGGCTGAGACCTTGCCTTCGTCAGCTTGGGCTGTGCTAACAAAATACCACAGGCTGGGAGGCTTAAACAACAGACGCTTATTTCTCACAGTTCTGGAGGCTGGGAATCTAAGATGGAAGTGGCGACATGGTAGGGTTCTGGTGAGGACCTCTTGGTTTGCAGGCACTGCCTTCTTGCTGTATCCAAACATGTTGGAGAGAGAACAAGCTCTCTTGTCTGTTATAAGGACACAATTCCCATCACAAGGACTCCACCCTCATGACCTCATCCAAGCCTAACCACCTCCCAAGGGCCCCGCCTCCTAGTGCTAACACACGGGGGGTTGGGGCTCCAACATAGGAGTTTAGGGGGGACACAAACATTAGATCTATAACATCTGAAGGATGAGGAGCCAGCCATGCAAAGAGGTGGAGGAAAAGGAGGTTCTCCATGGTGGAGACAGGGATGACAGAGGCTCTGAGGCCGGCTAAGCTTGGCGTGGTCCGTGGCAGGAAGAAGGCCAGTTGGCCGGTGTGGAGCGTGTGAGGTGGAGGATGGCCGGGTGTTCCCCTTGTCTGTTGCTGCATAACGAACCTCTCAGACTCGGTGCCTGACGACAGTTTATCATTTGTCAGAGCACTGTGGGTTGGCAAGGCTTCGCCAGGCAGTTCTTTGGTTTGTTTTCTGTTTTTCCATTTTCTTTATGGAATCCCAACTGCACGAAGTTTCAATCTATATTAAACGTCTAATTTCTTGGCATGAATACCCATTAGAATGCTCACCACAGATGTGATGGGAGGTGTTTTTTTTAAATAAGAAAATGAAATTTACTCATAATCTCACCACCCCTCTAAAACACACTACTAACATTCTGATGTATGTACTTCTACCCTGCAGACAGTTTCACACACGTATGTCCCTACACTGCTAAGTTGAAATTATTACATATAGTTTGTCATCAAATATTTAATTATCTTTTCTGAGGAGTAATTAATATTAATAGTTACCTGGATAGTAAGTATTACTGGCAAGATCAATTTTAAACATACAAAAACGTGGGATTTCAAAAAATGGTGTCCTGGCCAGGTGGTTCAGTTGGTGGGAATGTTGTTCCTACATCAAAAAGCTTGCAGGTTCAATTCCCAGTCAGGCCACGTACATAGGTTGGGGGTTCCATCCCCAGTCAGGGCACATACAGGAGGCAGCTGATCAATGTTGCTCTCTCACATTGATGTTTCTCTCTCTCCCCGTCTAAAATCAATGAACATGTCCTCCTGTGAGGGTAAAAAAAGAGATGGTACTGGTGTGCATGTATACCAGCAGAGTATATATGGTTGTTGATTTATTTAAAATTTTTACCCTTGGCTGGTTTAGCTCAGTGGATTGAGTGTGGGCTGCGAACCAAAGGGTCGCTGGTTCGATTCCCAGTCAGGGCACATGCCTGGGTTACAGGCCAGGTCCCTAGTGGGGACCATGTGAGAGGCAACTACACATTGATATTTCTCTTCTTCTCTTTCTTCTTCTCTTCCCCTCTTTCTAAAAATAA
>CM052547.1:73583250-73601018 GCA_028533065.1 Trachops cirrhosus
TTTAAAGATTTTATTTATTTATCTTCAGAGGGGAAAGGAAGGAGAGAGGGAGAGAAATATCAATGTATGGTTGCTTCCTGTGCATTCCCTGCTGGGAACTGGCCTGCAACCCAGGCATGTGCCCTGACTGGGAATCGAACCGTGATCTCTTGGTTCACAGGCCCGTGCTTAATCCACTAAGCTACACCAGCCAGGGCTCTAAAAATAAATTTTAAAAAAATTAAAAAAAAAAAACCACGTAGTATCTATTTTATAAATAAATAAATAAATAAAAATTTTAAGTAGCCCTGGCTGGCATAGCTCAGTGGATTGAGCACGGGCTGCAAACCAAAGGGTCACCGGTTCGATTCCCAGTCAGGGCACATGCCTGGGTTGCAGGCCAGGTCCCCAGTGGGGGCCACATGAGAGGCAACCACACTTTGATATTTCTCTCTCTCTCTTTCTCCCTCCCTTCCCCTCTCTAAAAATAAATAAATAAAATCTTTAAAAAAAACACCTATTAAAAAATTAAATAAAATTCATAAGTGTACAAGTCAGTGGCATTAAGTATATTCAGTGTTGTACAGCCATCGCCATTGTCCATCTCCAGGACTTTTTCATCATCCCAACAGAAACTCAACCCATTAAACGACAACTCGCCAGCCCCCGGTAGCCTCTGTTCTAGTTTTCTGCCTCTCTGAATTTGCCTGTTCGGGGCACCTCATGTCAGTAGAGTCATACAGCATTTGTCCTTTGTGTCTGGCCTATTTCAGTTGGCATAATATCTTCAGAGTTCACACGTGCCGTAGCACATGTCAGAATTTTAGTCCTTTTGAGACTGAGCAGTGCCCACGCAGAGCGAGGAGATTTGAAGCATTACTTTGCCAAACAGGACAGAAGATTGGGAAAGTGGGCACGGTCCGACCGTGCAGGCCCCAGGAGAGCAATCTGATAGGAAACCTGTGAGTGCTTTTTAGGGTATGTGGACTTTCAGCATCTTCTAAAGTAGTGGACACTCGCTTGCTGTAGAAAATTGGCCTTTGGGGGCAAGGATATGGGTACAGGGAGAATGGCATTGGAAGGAGGTGGGCTTTTCCCCAGCTCACGGTGTGACTCAGCAGATGGTTTTCCTTCTCCTGCCGCGGTGCTCCATCTGTAAAACGAAGGGGTGAGCTGGCTCAATGATTTCCGAACTGTTCCTTAGAATTCTTGAGAAGTGCCTACCGTGCCATGGGGGTGGCCCTGGGGAGCCAGGTGGGAGGTTCTGCTCTCCTCCCCCACCTCCTTCAACCAGTAACCCTCTTGCATATCACCCAAAAGTTTGGATGGCCCCGGTCTAGGTGTCTCAGGCTTCACTTAGACCTCACTTAACAGAAGACCCCAAATAACAGCAAGTTAAGAGACAGAAGTTTATTCTTTTTTTCAGTAAAAAACTACTGGGGTACGCACCCTGGCTAGATGGCAGCCGCATTGTGTCGTCAGGAATCAGGTTCCCTCCTCTCTGCGCAGCCATCCCAGTATGGCCTTTTTCCTTAGTGTCGCCTCATAGGCTAAGCTTCAGCCTTCACATTCTTGCCCCAGTCAGCTAGAAGGACAAAGGGGCAGAAGAAGGGCACATCCTCACCTCCTTAAGTAGCCTTATGGTTTGCTCACAACACACGGGCCGGCATCTCAGCACATGGCCATGTCTAGCTGCAAGAAGTGCTGAGAAATGTCTTTACCCTGGGCTGCTGTGTGTCTAGCGGAAAGCTGGGTTCTAGGAGAGGAGGGTGAGACGTGCTTCTTTCCCACAAAGTGATTTCTGAGGATCCTTCCAGCTCTGCTCGTTCTGAGATAGTGAACACCCTGGTGTAGATTTAATTCCACACACATTTGTTGCACATTTACTGGCGGAAGGTTATGTTCCATCGTGAGGCCGGATCATTCTTGCGGTATGAAGATAACAGGCATTCACGCGTAGCTTATCCTTCTCCCTGGCTGCAGCCTCCCCGAGAGAGCATAAACAGGTGATGTGTAATTAGGAGGGCCGAGACCTGAAAGATGAGAAGGAGCCAGACATACGAACAGCTGCAAGTAAAGGTGGTTTTTCATAGCAGGGACATGGAGAGCAAGGCTCGGCCTCACTTGTATCCCTGCATCCTCTGCCAACCTTGGTGAATGTCCGCTGCTGTGCGGGCGCATAAGTGGATGATCTGCATAGGGAAACCCCAGCACGTTGGGGCATCTCAGTAGAGTGGGCGTGGTGTTGAGGAACCCCAGAGGTTCACTGCACCCAGAGCAGGAAATCGAACCTCCTTTAGCTGCACCGTGAACCAGGCAGAGGGCCTGACTTGGGACAAGCAGTTGGGGCAGATGGAGTAGTCCACCTTTCTTTCCAAATAACATTCTCTTCCCTTACAGGGGGCAAATGAGCACATCGTTCTGGGCCTCTTGCTGCTTGTCAGGTCAGAGGTGACGTCCCACCGGAACAGCTGGGAGCTGTTGAGGGATGGACCTTCCAAATCTGGAATTCACCAAGGGTCAGCAGCAGGGTCTTTCCAAAAGGTCAGGGAGGGTGCAGATCCTGATTTTAGCTTAATGTTCCAGCCCTCTGGGAAGTCGCAGTCTCCTGCTTTCCTTTTGAAATCCTTTGAGGTGGCATCTGAAAGGAGCTTAGCTGAGGGCCTGGCCCAAACTAGGTGCTCAGTTAATAGTTACCTCTTCCTCTAACCCCTGACAACCTGATCTGGTCTTTCTGGTGAGATCCCTGAATCCCTTTCGTTCATTCATCCGTTCATTTATTCTAAAAATGTTTATTGTACCTACTGTGTGTTGAGGCTTGTGGTAGGAGCTGGGAATCAAAAGTAAAGAATACACCACAGACTCAGCTTTTGAGGTGCTTGTTGACTGAGGTGGGAGAGATGGGGGTGAAGAAAATAGCAGTTAAGAATTTAGGTTCTGGCCCTGGCTGTTGTGGCTCAGTTGCTTGGAGCATCATCCCGTAACTGAAAGCTTGTAGGTTTGATTCCCAGTTAGAGCACATACCTAGATTGTGGGTTCGATCCCCAGGCCAAACACAGGCTTATGTGCCCCCCATTCCGGGTGCATACAGGAAGCAACCAACCAATGCTTCTCCCTCATATCAATGTTTTTCTCTCTCCCTTCCTCGCTCCCTTCTTGTCTCTCCAAAAGCAATGAAAAAATGCCCTTGGGTGAGGTTTAAAAAAAAAAAAAAGGTGTAGGTTCTGGAGCAGACGGCCTGCATTTAAATTCCAGCTCCAACAATTCCAGCTGTGTGACCATGAGCATATTACTTAACCTTTCTGTGCCTCAGTGTCCTCATCTGTACGATAAGAATACTACTTACCTTACCAGGCTCATATGAGAATCAAATGATTAATATACACAAAACAATTGGAACATTGTCACGTAATAAGGCCTGCTAAATGATTCACATGTATTGGTTTTTAGTTACAATGGTTTGACTCAGGAGTTTTTGACTTTACAATGGTGTGAAAGTGATATGCATAATAAATTACATGAGCTGTTCAATGCTTTGTTATAAAACAGGTTTTGTGTTAGGTGTTTTCACCCAACTGTGGGCTAATGTAAGTGTTCTGAGCATATGTAAGGCAGACTAGGCTAAGCTATGATGTTCAGTAGGTTAGGTGTATTTAAATGCATTTTCAACTTACAACATTATCAGCTTACAGTGGGTTTCTTGGGACATAATCCCATAATAAGTCGAGAAGCACCTGTACCTATAAAATTAAATTCTGACAAGACGAGTGTTACACAGAGCCAGGCTGTCGATGACCGCTTGCATGTTAATTCCTCCACACCGGCCCTGGACCGGGGTGTGTGGGAATCACGGTGTTTGGGCCCCTACCCTCCAGGGCTGACATTGGAGCAGGTAAAGCAGTCGTTCAGCACATCAGTGTGCGGAAGGCCGCAGAGGAAGAGAGGGAACAGGGAGCCCTCCTGAGGAGCTGAAGCGTGGGAGTGGCAACAAGTCTGGAGGTCTTGGAGGTTAGGAAGGTGTTTGGGGACAGAGGTGTTTGGGTTGGGCATGTGGAAAGTGGCATGTTCATTGGAGCGAGTGCTGTCCCGCAGGAGGGGACTGGATGGGTACATCACGGTTTATTCGCGCAAAACAGAGAACTTCAAGAGAAGCTAATGGGATTGCAAGATCCACAGGATCAATAAGGCCAAATCTCTAAAACATAAAGTTGAATTTTGAAAAAGTTGAAATAGGTACCTGCAGCCTGGCGATGTGGTGGCGATGCTGGTAGCGATGGTGAGAATTTTCTTGGAGCTTTCTGTGTGCCAAACACTGTTCTAAATGTTTTGCTCATATTCACGGAATCTCAGCAGCCCTATGAGGTAGGAACTGCCTCATATTATTAGCTCCATTATACAGGTGTATTATTAGCTCCATTATACGGGTGAGTAAACTGAGGCACAGAATGGTTAAGCCACCTGCCCAAGTTAATAAGTGGCACAGTCAGTGTTCTAGAACAAGGTCGTCTGGCCCAACAGCCCATGCTTTCACCATTACCCTGTGTAAAAAGCCCACAGTATAATATCTTTTTATATCAATAGTCAAGGTGTAATCATGCATAAAATCTCAGTATCTTTTTTTAAAGATTTATTTACTTATTTTTAGAAAGAGGGGAAGGGAGGAAGAAAGAGAAGGCGAGAAACATCAATGTGTGGTTGCTTCTTGTGCGTGCCCCCTACTGGGGACCTGGCCCACAATCCAGGCGTGTGCCCTGACTGGGACCAAATTGGAGACCTTTTGGTTCGCAGGCTGGCAGTCAATCCACGGAGCCGCACCAGCCAGGGCAAATCTCAGTATCTTCTGGGCAGAGTAAGAAGGGAAAGAAATGATAGAATAGAGCTTTTATTTGGGTGTATGTGTTGTTTTTAATTTGAAGCAAAGTATTAATATCTGCTCATTTGAGTCCCAGGTATGTGGATTGTTTTTTGTATTTTCCTGTACTGTTTTAAATATTTTGTAATTTTTAACTGAAATTCTTATTGGGGTAATTTTGGACTCACATGTAGTAATAAGAAATAACAGAGAGGGATCTCACATACCCTGTGCCCAGTTTCCTCCAGTGGTAACATTTTGCGGAACTGTCATGGCGTGTTACAGTCAGGATGTTGGCGTTGATACAATCCACCCATCTTATTCAGATTCCCCTGTTTTACTGCTACTCACTTCTGTGTGTGTGTGTGTACATTTAGTTCTACTCAATTCTGTCATGTGTGTGGGCTTCTGTGGCCACCAGCACAATCAAGATGTCAAATAGTTCTAACACCGAAAGATCCTGTGTGGCCAGTTCGTAACCACCCCGCGCCATGACCATGCACGCGCCCACCCACACCCTGCCCCTGGCCGCCACTAATCTGGTCTTTACTTCTGTTCTCTTCTCCATTTTGTCATTTCAAAAATGTTATGTAAGTGGAGTCATCCAGTACGTAATCTTTTGAGAGTGGCTTTTTTCACGCAGCGGAATTCCCTGGAGATCCATCCTAGTCGTGGCCCGAGTCGGTAGCTTGTTTCTTTTCGCCGCTGTAGTTTTCCCTTGGTTGGATGCACCACGGTGTTTGCGCATTCACTTGTTGAATGGCATCTGAGTTTTTGGCTTTTATGAATAAAGCTGCTGTGAACATTCATCTGCTGGTTCCTGTGTGAACATAGGTTTTCATTTCTGAGTCAAATGGTAGTTGCATGTCTGGTTTTATAAGAAACTGCCAAACCGTTTCCCGGAGTACTGTGCCTGTTTCATAATTTTAAGGACAGGATTTTGGCCGGCAAAGAAAGGCATTACAGGTGGAGGGAAGAAGTCTGCAGAGGTCTGGCATTGGAGGGTTTATGGGACAGCAGGGTGTTTCACGTTGCTGGCATGGGCTCTGGGCTTAACTCAGGATGGAACACGGGTTTGCTCCTCATCCATCCGTCAGCAGATCGTGTGTCAGACACTGTTCTGAGCACACGGAGGCACTGCCGGCAGAAGCGTGAGTCTAATAGAAAAGACGGGTGAATAACTGCAAGGTGCGTAGTGTACAGGCAGAGAATAGCCTCTGAGGGAGGTCTGACCCTGGACATCTGTGGAACTCTGAGTGCAGGGCCCATGCCTGTCTCGTCCTGCCCTGGGCTCCAGCGCATAGTAGGCGGTCAGTAAACACGTGTGGAGTGTGGACTGGGTGAGCCTATCCAGCGTACACATTCCCTGTGAGTGTGGCTTGTCCATTGCCCTCTAGAAGCAGCTGCACGTCCCAGTCCTGCCGTGTGGGTAAAAGGGCAAGGCCCTGTCCAGACACCACACCTGGGAGTGAATTACCACTCCACAAATTGGAAGCCAGCTCTACTGGAAATTTTTAATTGTTAAACAAGCAAAGAAGGTTGTAAATTCCAGGCGGCGGGACAATATTGCATATTGTGCCTGTTTGCCGCCACTGCGGTTTCTTATCAGCCCGTTGGGGTTTCACAACCTCTCGTGCTTCTTGCATGTTACAGGGGCCCCTCCCTCTGCAGTCTCTGGGACATGGTGCAACACCACCCTTTTTCCCGTGGGAGTGGTAGCCAGGCTCTCTGTGCATTCTCTGACCGACTTCCCCCTACTCTGTCTTATGTCTAGATTTTCTCCAAAAGAACATCCAGTGCTGGCCCTGCCAGGGGCCCCAGCCCAGTTCCCCGTCCTGGAGGAGCACAGGCCACTGCACAAGTACGTGGTGTGGTCAGATGAGATGGTGAGCACGGGAGAGGCGCAGATCCATGCCCACCTCATCCGGCCCTACGTCGGTGTTCACCTGCGCATTGGCTCTGACTGGGTAACTGCCTCCTTCCTCTCGGCTGGGTGGGACGTATCCCTGACCAGGGCCCATGCCTGTGGGGGTTGAACAGTGAACCCACTGAGCCAAGTGCCAGCCAGACCAGAGAGTTTTCGCTCAACCAAGTCCATGGAGTCCCCATGTAAGGATCTCCGCCGTGTGTCGTGATCCCACTGTAGACACATCTGACGCGTGGCTCCAACGTGCTTGCTCGCCAGCTCTTGTTTTCACAGTTCCCTTTTTTATCTTCATTTTGCAGATGGATAAACTGAGGTATCGAGCTAGATTCCAGGTCAGCCAGCAAGCCAGAGAGCTCAGACCCACAGCCCGGAGCCCTCTGTCCCAGCTCAGTGTTTAGTCAGTAGACTCATTGCTGAAAAACAAGTTCTGGAGATCGGGTGGGGCTCCCGAGGAATGAAGATGTCATCCTCTAAATTTGGAGGCCCCTTAACTGTGCAGAAACCTCAGCAGGTCACCCTCTGTGGGCAATAACTGGAGCGATGTAGACAGTCTCCTGAGTTTACGTAAGAAGATATGTATGTATGAAAGTATGTGTGTTAGAGATGCTCATTGTTGAAGACTTGAGAACATGGAGAAATTAGATCAAAATTCATTCAGAGTCCATTGAGAAAGGAATGACACATCTACCCACTAGATTCCCTCCCCGTCCCCATGCCACAAAGAAGAGGAGCCAGGCCCAGAATGTGTCCTGAGTGGTTTCAGCCAGACCTTCAAGGAACAAATAGTTTTCATGTGTACTTTCCTCAAACGTGAAAAGATACAAGATGCTATTTTTATAAAGCTATCAGAGCACTAATACCAAACGCAGATAATGTCAACTCAGAAAAGTATGCAGCTCATTCTCACTTATGAACATAGACGGACAGATCCTAAGTCAGATATTAGCAAGTGAAATCCATGTCGAAAGAACATGCAACACAAACAAGTAAAATTTATCCCAGGGATGCAATGAGGTTATATTAACTATATTAACACCCAGAGAAGAAAAATCATATAATGATCTCAATACAGGCCAAGAAAGCATTTGAGAAAAGTCAACACCCATTTATGATTTAAAAAAAACCTCTTAACCAAGCAGGCATAGGAGGGACCCACCTCAACCTGATAAAGCTATCGCTGAAACCCACAGCAAACATGCACTTCATGGGAACTATCGGAAGTGTTCCCACTGAAGCCAGAGATCAGATAAGGGCGCCCGTTATCATTGCCACGGTTCAGCATTCTCCTGGAAGTGCCAGATAATGCAGTAAACCAGTAAAAAAAAAAAAAAAAGAAAGAAAGAAAGAAAGAAAAGAAACTTTGTAAAAAGCCAATATCCCACTACCCAGAAATAACCACCGTTACTGTTTTGAGCCATTTCCCTCTTCCCTCGATGCTTAAAAAAAAAAAATTGTTGAGCTCCTCCCATATTGCCTGCCTTTCCCCAGTTCCTGGCTCTGGCTTCTGGGGTTCCAGGCCAGTTGTCGTCTTTAACTCTGTGCCCCCACCCCCTCGTAGAAGAATGCCTGTGCCATGCTGAAGGACGGGACTGCGGGCTCCCACTTCATGGCCTCTCCGCAGTGTGTGGGCTACAGCCACAGCACAGCCGCCGCTCTCACCATGACTATGTGCCTCCCCGACCTGAAGGAAATCAGGCGGGCCCTAAAGCTCTGGGTGAGGGCTCTCGACGCCCAGTCTGTCTACATCGCCACGGATTCTGAGAGTTACGTGCCCGAGATCCAGCAGCTCTTCAAAGGGAAGGTACGTGTGGGCCCTGTGGGGATGCAGTGGGAAGGGAGTCTGGGAAAGCGCCGGCGTCTTCCCACCGCCCCCACTGCGTGCTTCACGTCCTCCTGCCACGGGGCTTTTGCTTGGACATTCAGTTCTTCTCCGGTTCTTACCCTTTTTTCAAACACCAGCACATAACACCTCTGCAGATTCTCTCTAGTTTTCCCTCCACTCCTGCAGCAGATGTTCCAACGGGGAGCTGTCGCAGAACTTTATCAAGTCTTCTCTGACATAATTTCTAGACTGTGTGAGACTAGTGTGGAAACATGTCTTATTTCTTCCCAGGAGTTATGGTCCTTGAAGGCAGGATCCAAGATGACTCACTGTCCTATTCCTCAGTGTCTAGCCAGGTCCTTCGACCTCTTCTAGTCCCGAGACCCCGCCTTGCCATCACCAGTGCCTAGAACAATGCCTAACACATAGTGGACACTCGATAAATGTTTGCTGAATCAGGATGTAAAGAGTGGGCCCCTGGTAGAGATCCAGTGTAGCAGAGGGATCGAGCGCATGGACTCAGAGAACTTGGGCTCTACTCACTGTGCAGCCTTACACAGGTCACGGCCTTTCTGTGCTTCTGTTTCCTTGTCTATACATTGGGACTGAGTGTGGTGTTCATCTCATAGGGTGATCGTGAAGATCAAATATAAAGAACTGAAAGCTGTCTGGTACAAAGTAAGTGCTCAAGAAAGTTAGCAGTCATTGATAGTAGAAGTTGGTGGTTGATGAGTAACGGGAAGGCTCTTTTGTGCTTAGTTAATGCTTAAGGAAGCTGTGAATAGTAGGTATTCAGTACATCAGTAAGCAGAAGAATGTGCTTGGTACTGTATACGTGAAGAGCATGTATTGACAAAATGACTGAATTAGTAGTAAGCATTCAATGAGACTTTGTTGAATGAATGAAAGACCTAAATGCTTGTGCAGACCTTAAAAGGCAGTGAGTGTCCTCACTTTCTAGCAGTGAGGGAGGGGCTCCCTTTCTTTTACCCCAGACACACGGCTTATAAAGAAGGCGCTGAGTCAGTGTACTCTGGTCTCCCACCCACCGACTTTATAGAGGAATATCAGAGCTGGGAGACCTTAGAGCACATACAGCCCAACCCCTGCGTTTTATCTCTGAGGCAACTGAAGTCGAAAGAAGGGATAGAATTTACCCAAGAGATTGCAGAGCTAATTATAGTGGGTGTGACACAGAGTGGGTAAGTTTCAGGGAGTGGGTGAAGTTGTTCAGGGGCTTTTGGCCATGATTAAACTCTTATTACTTCTTTGCTACCATCCAAAGAGCAAGATGACGATTTTTGTTACACCAGAAATCTCTGTGTGACAGCAAAGCACTTTCCATCCCAGCTCTGCCCACACCGCCACGTAGGTACTAAGTTGAAGCATGTGGAGAGCCCCAGGGAGTTTTTTGTGAGTTTTTAGAGGTGATGTATGTGTTACGCCTTGAGCCTCTTGCCATTTTCTATTTCCTGTTTCTGCACCACTGTTCGTGCCCTTCCCCGCTCCTCAGCTCCACGGCTCAGGCCCCCCTACCTCCTGGACTAAAGCCTTGCTTCTCCATTAAGCCTGGCCAGTGCTGAACTTGGGATACTGATAAATAAGAGGTGGTGGTGCTGCCCTCCAGGGCCCACAGTCTAGACTCAAGAAACGAAACTTCACAGAGAACTGTGATACATGGCACGGGGTGGGGGCGGGGAGCTCATTCATTCACTTCCCCAGTCAACACATGATTCTGGAGGCAGGCTCCCGCCAGCAGGTGACAAGCAAAATGACACAGCCCACCCCTCGTCAGGTGCAAGGGACTGACATTAATCAGAGAATCACTAAGGAGTAAAAGCTACAAACTGGGATGGGTGCTCCAAAGTAAAGGAATGTGGTTCTGTGCGAATGCAGAACAGAGGGCCCTGGCCTACACGGGCCGGGGGGGGCCAGGGAGGCCTTCCCCAAGGAGGTGAGACTGGAGCTGCAGGGTCATGGTTAAGTAGGAGTTAACCAGGCAGAGGAGCAAGCACCCCACATCCGTGGAAGAGCATATGCAAAGGTCCTGAGGAAGGTGGGAGTCTGGTGTGTAGTGGCTGAAGGTATGAGCACAGGTGGAGAGGTGGCCTGCACGGGGCTTCATCAGCCACAGTCAAGGTTTCTCATCTTTATCTGAAGAGCAACAGGGCATCGTTTAAAGGCATTCAGTTTGGGGTGGAGAGAGTGACAGGTTAGAGGTGTCTAAAAAGGTTTTCTCTGGCTGCTCTGTGGTGAGCAGGCCAGGAAGAGAGGCAGCAAAGAGACCAGTGAAGACATAAGAGAGGATGGTCACTGGCCAGGAAGTGTTCACCTTTGGAGACTGTCTTGGGGAATAGATCGGGCAGGACTTAGGCTCGGAGGCATCAGGCAGCAGAACTGGATGGGTGGAGCGCTCTTCAGTCAGATCACCGTTGGTGGGGGAAGCCAAGCCTGGGTCGCCGGTCAGGCCAGTCAGGCTAGGGCTTCGTGAGAAAGGCAGAACTTGAGCTGAGACTTGAAGAGTGTGGTGGGGATTTTAAAGATTTTATTTATTTACTTTTAGAGGGAGGAAGGGAGGGAGAAAGAGAGGGAGAGAAACATCAATGTGTGGTTGTCTCTCATGCGCCCCCTACTGGAGACCTGGCCTGCAACCCAGGCACGTGCCCTAGACTGGGAATCAAACCAGCGACCCTTTGGTTCTCAGGCTGGCACTCAGTCCCCTGAGCCACACCAGCCAGGGCCTGGTGGGGATTTTAATGTGTAGTTACAAGGTATTCCAGGCAGAGGAAGCTAACAAGTGGGGGCAAGTGAATGAGTGGTGTGTATGGAGCTGATGTTGGCAGTGGGAAAAGAGTGCTGAGGCTGGAGGTCCACGTGCGCGTGGGCCGAGGCAGCTGCTGTGCAGTACTTCTCTCAGAGGCCCACGCTACCGCTTAATCCTCTCGGCACCTCCTTTTGGGTCTGCATCTTCAACAAAGAGGGAGAAAGCTGGGAATATGGCTGGAGGTCTCGGCTGAGCTGGCCAGCTTGGCCTACACCCGGGCTAAAATACCCTGCCCTCCCTCCTGCAGGTGAAGGTGGTGAGCCTGAAGCCTGAGGTGGCCCAGATCGACCTGTACATCCTTGGCCAAGCCGACCACTTTATTGGCAACTGTGTCTCCTCCTTCACCGCATTCGTGAAGCGAGAACGAGACCTCCAGGGCAGGCCGTCCTCTTTCTTTGGCATGGACAGGCCCCCACAGCTGCGGGACGAGTTCTGACCCTGGCTGGAGCACATCAGCAGTCCCAGCCGGTCTCTCCAGCCTGGCCTGGCAGCCAGAGCTGCTCCCAGGATCGATCTCCAGAAGAACAAGCTTCTCTTCAGCTGCCAAGGACAGGAAAAAGTACCCAGGACTTCCTGGAGGAGGAAGATGGTCCAACTCCCAGGGTACAGGACTTCTAAGCTCTCAGGGCCAGACCATCTCCCCTGTTTATGTGCTTCTGGCTGTTTCTCCTGGGAGTTTCTCACACCAACAAAGCAGCCCGACCACTGTCTTTTGGTCTACCCTACTCTGAACAGCCTGGGATGCTGCACTCTCTTCAAAGATATGTATATATATATATATCAAGAGAGAGATTTTTATAGTTTTCGTACAAAGTCATGACTAACCTAGCACTCTCCCTCATTTTAAAAAAATCCATGAAGTTCATTAACATAGGTACCTAAAGTGACCTTAACTGAATGTGGATGAGGCTCGTGGGATGGGGGTATTCACCACTTCCCCATGTGACCCCCAGAGTGGCCCTCAGACTCATCCCCACTCCCTGGCCAGAGCCACTGTCAACCCCACTTCTTGGTCCCTCTGAGACACGAGCACTGTCCTCCACTGTAAACACTATGCAAATGAAAGTTCTCGGTCATGGTGCCGCACAGAGCTCCACAGATGGCCGAGTGGTGCTCACGCAACACGTTCCCTGCGAGAAGCACACGCCACCAAGCCGCGCTGCCGTGGCACTGGCCTTATAGCCTCTTGGTAGTTGGCGGCCTGCCACAAACCTGGCACCATCAGGGTCTTACAGCCCATCACCAGGGGCCGGGGCTCGCAGGCCTGGCGGGACCCTCCTGAAAGCCGCCATCGCCTCTTCCGATCGCTTGTCTCAGGGGTCTGGTTGTGGAATTTTCCCCTTAAGTCGGTATCCAGGGGCTGTCCTCCCAGCCTTTCCCCTGCTGCTGGGGCCCTGAGACCGTATTCTCGCCAGAGAGTGTTTGGTGAGCCTCTGACCAGACGAGAGATGCCCAGACCCAGGAGTCACTGGAGTCGCGGTTTGGAAGCAACCTGTGCCCCTTCCTATCCAGTGTAATCTCTGACTTGTGAGGGTTACAGTCGTTTCCTTTTCTCAGACACTGTGGTTGTAATCATCCCTGACTCCTCAGAGTCTGACTTGTTGGCCTTGTGGCTCTAAAATTCAAGTGTAACACCTGCTGTTCTCCCGCCGTCATGTGACTTCTCTTGGTCTTTGATCCCGGGAAGGTGGAGGAGACTCCTGAGAGCCAGGCCCGAGCTTCAGTCTGGGACTTCTTCCTCGGGTTATCTTTGGGAAGAGATACTACTTTTGTCAGGGCAGGCTGGGTCAGAGGTTGCGGGGCACCAGCGGTGTCAGGCACCAAAGGTGACATTTATTGCTTAGAGCTGCTGCCCAACTCTAATCAGGAGAAACTGTATAGAAAGGGCTTTTGCATTTTCCCTCTCGGGAAGAGTGAAATGTTTCACATCCTAAGTGGACTCTGAGAGATGGTTTATCTCTTCAGACTTGTTCATGAGCCTCCTTCAGAGACACAGAGCCTGTGGGCCCCTGCCTCCATTGGCTGCGTGGGAAAGCGTAGCTCACTGGCTGGTTTCATTTGCTGGATTCATTTGCCCATCACAGCCGCACACCAGGCACATGTGTTAGAGTCTGGGCTCTAAGGGGCCATCCGAACCATGTTGACTAGCACCACCCGTAATAATAGCTGCGTTTCTGGGGGAGAGGGCCCCAGAGTTGTGGTCAGATTCAGTGTGTTCTGTAGGCAAGCACGTTGTTCCTCTTTGACCCAGTTTTCTCACCTATAAAGTGGTGATAACACTGATTGGGTTGTTGAAGGGCTCAAATCAGATAAAGCATGTAAAAGCGTGCATTGTAAACTTGAAAGAGACAAAGGCACATCTGTGCCGGTTGATTATTTTGACTGCCTCTTGCCACACACCTACTCTTTGCTGGCACTGTGCTTATTAAAGTGATTTATGGGCAGTCTCTGATTTACTCCTTCCTCCCACTTCCCCCAGCCCTGGGAAGTAGGAACTACTGTTATTATTCTCTTTCTGCACAAGGAAAAACTAATTATCAGAAAGTGCTCACACTTTTTCCAAGCCCACACAGCCAGTGCTGGCAGCCCCTGTGCCCTGCTGCCCCCAGTTCACGGGGTGCACTTCACTCCCACCGGGCTTCTGCTGTGGGTTGGCCACTGCCAGGGGCGTTCGGGGAGGGGGAGGTCACCCAAGAAACAGAAAGCTATGTGGAGCTTAAAGTTCCCTGGCTGGTTATTCCACATCCTTTTAATAGCAGGGATCTATCTATTGATCAACTATTGTGTGCCATGTACTAGGGATCCAGCAGGGAATCGGACACAAAAGTCTTGGTTCTCAAGGGATTTGCATTCTAGTAAGTAGATGTGAAGAAATGTACTGTGGTTGTTGCTGGTTAAGGGCTGTAAAGGAAAATACCGGGCATGAGAGCTGAAGAGGGGGAGCAGTGCTGTTTTAGGTGCAGAGCTCAGGTGAGGCCTCTCTGAAGAGCGGCCGCGAAGAAGGGAGGGGCACTGACTCGGATTTCTGGAGATAGCGCGTTCCCAGCAGAAAACAGAGGAGACAGCAAGTGCAAAGGCCCTGAGGCTGAAGTGGGAGAGTGAAGAACAGCAAGGAGGTCCATGTGGCCGCAGTGGCCGAAGGGAGGCCAGAAACAGCAGTAGGTTCACTCATCCTGCAGCCTAGCGGTAAGGGTGAGACTTGGCTTTCACTTGGAAAGATATGGAAAACCTTTGTAGGGTCTGAGCAGAGGAGGGTCAAGGTCTGATTTATGTTTCTGAAAGACCTCTTTGCCCCACAGAGGAGTGGAAGGAAGAGCAGAAGCAAGGAGACCAAAATGGAGCTTTAGCAGAAATGCAGGTGAGAAAGACCAAAGGTCAGACAAAGGTCACTGCACTGAAGGTGGTAGGAAGAAGTCAGATTCTGGATATGTAAAATTATCTTTAAATTTCAGCCTTTTTTTTTAAGGTGTGAGTCTTTGCATAGTTTTAGTCATGCAGTATATACAATGTACTGTCACATCTTTCACTTGATTGTATGTCATTCTCCGTGTTAATACATGGCCTGAGTAAACGTTTTTAATGATATAAAATTCCATTGAGGGGTGTCCCAGAGTTTATTATTATCCTGTTACGAGAACCTAGTATGTTCCCAGTTTTTCACTATTCGAAAAATATTTTTTGTATGGATTTTGTCTTTTTACTTGTTTATTTTTGTTGTTTATAAGGTGTATTTTGTATTTAAAATATTCCTTAAGAAAATTTCCAGAAGTGGATTTGTTAGGTCACAGATTTAAATATAAAAACTTTCATTATGAAAAAATTCAAACATAAATCATAAATGATAAAATACATTTCCAGTTTCAACAGTTGTAAGCACGTTACCAGTCTTGTTTCATTTCCAGTCTCGGCCCCGAGTCCAGGTCTTAAAGAGAATCTGACTGTGTCGAAGGAAGAGCCATCCGGGTCCGCGGACACACTGCGTGTGGGTCGGAGGGAAGGGAAGTCCAGGGTGCGCTGAGGCTTAATTACCACCCAAGCAACAGGGAGGAGTTGTCCCTGACGTGCAGAGTGACCGTGAGGCAGGGCACTCACCCCTCTAGCTTACCTCTGAGTTCCAGGCGCTAACGGTGGTTCCAGCAATGTCACTCAAGGTGGTCTCCAGAGGCTCCTTGGCATGCTGGTTAGGAAGGCAGATTCCAGGGGCCTGCAACTCCGGATGCACCTACACATGATTTTGATGCCCAGTGGCCTGACATCTACTTCCGCTGTGCTCAGACCAGCAGTATCCACAGCCCCTGGACAGCCTGGAAGTGCAGACTCCCTCTGAGACCGAAGTCCCGTATCAGTGGTGCTTTACCATGATGGAAACAGGACCAGATATTTTTGAAGAGGTTCACATGTTAGATTTCAAATGCATAAGGGTCTGGATTCAAATTCTTGTGGTCTCCTCTCAATAACTCTGCCTTGTCAAGTTACTCAAATTTTCCGATCCTAATTTGTCTTTTACAAAAAATAAATGTATAATAGGAGCTTTTTAAAAAAAAGGAAAATGTAGGCTCCCAGCCATCCACTCCCCCACACATGCTGAATCAGAAGCTCTAGGAACCTTCAGCTCTCCAGGAGCTAAAGTGAGCAACACTGGTCGGGAGACTGTGGGTCCCAGCAGGCCCTGATGGAGGGCCTGCTCTGCAGCCCCGCCCCCGCTGCGTTCCACCTCCACCCAGAGACCAACCGAGACCAACCCGCTGGCTTGAGGAGGTGGCAGTAATGCTCAGTTCGCGTTGTAACATTGACTGATTTATCTATTGTGCATTGAGGGAAGTACACGACCACATAGTCAAACCCTCAACTTCATTGATTTTATTGTTTTAGAAATGGGTCCACATTTTTATAAACAAAACAATGGGAATTACCTTTTTTAAAAAAATTTAAGTAACTTCCAGTAGAGATGGGTTGTGGATTAAGCAGAAATGCAGAAGCGGTGTTCGCAGGAACCAAAGCTGGGAAACACCATCCTCCAAAAATGTACAAGGGAGTGGAGAGGAAGGGAGTTAGGAAGGAGAGACAGGATAGCGGAAGAAAAAAAGTTGACTCTCATTTCCGTGTTCTGTTCAAAAAGGCTTAGTGACGACAACTAATAATAATAATCATTCCCAGGCCCAAAAGTAAAGATCCCTTCGTTTTCTATCCTTAGTGCCGTTTACAGGAAAAAATCCACAGCACAAAGGCGAGCCCTGCGCTCTGAAGTGTGTTGCTAGAATTCAGATTCTTCCTTGAAGCCTCCTTTATTCCAGGGTTGGGACCTTTCCCTTGAAATAACAGTATTTAAGGGCAAGCAGGTTTGCTTTGTTTTTACATATATAGACCAGCGGCCCAGGACGCCAAGCCAAACCAGATAAACAGTGGAAAGGAAAGAAACAAAAGGCATTTTCCAGAAAGCACCTCTTTCTCCATGTTCAGTGACTCAGCGAAGTGGGGAACAATGCCTACCCAGGTGTGGCAGAGGGAAAGCCTGGGAGGAGACCCCACCCCTCTCTGAAAATCCTCTCTTTATTTAAAAAAAGAATTGGCGACTTCCATTCATTCTCTGCAGTATGGGAACTATTTTCCCTCTCTAACAGGGTCCAGCAAGTACAGGGCGCTAGCTAGCAGAAGAGAAGGAGCTTTTCAGCGCCTTCTCAGTCCCACTAACAGTTTCAAAGAGGAGTCTCAGTTCTGTGCCAGCACGTCTTAAAGAGAGCACACCTCTCAGAGTCAGACATTAGCTAGCTAGAATTCAGTAACACTGTTTTGTTTTCCTTACACCGTATTTATTTTTAGATACTTTGTGTTTGCATATTTTCATTTACAGATGTGGTTTAGAGTTTCCTTTTAAGACATTTATTTAGGTTACAAAAAGTGAGTTGGTTTAGACAAAGATAATAACTAAATGATGTCGAGTGGATTATGAAGATTAAGTTTAGGAGACCCTCATTCAGCCTTATTTTTATGCCAGGCCCTGGAGACCCTCAGAACAAGACCCATGGGGCTATCAAGGGGGAGGGGCAAGTACTGAAATTATTTTTTAAGAGAAACTCTATTGTCCTCACTCTTCACATCTCTATGCTATTGTCAAGACTTTCTCTCTCCTCATATCATACTCATTAATGTTTCAAGATCTTATTCTAGGCCCTGGCTGGTGTAGCTTAGTGGATTAAGCACGGGCCTGTGAACCAAGAGATCACGGTTCGATTCCCAGTCAGGGCACATGCCTGGGTTGCAGGCCAGTTCCCAGCAGGGAATGCACAGGAAGCAACCATACATTGATATTTCTCTCCCTCTCTCCTTCCCTTCCCCTCTGAAGATAAATAAATAAAATCTTTAA
>CM052547.1:73601518-73629444 GCA_028533065.1 Trachops cirrhosus
GCCCTGGCTGGTGTAGCTTAGTGGATTAAGCACGGGCCTGTGAACCAAGAGATCACGGTTCGATTCCCAGTCAGGGCACATGCCTGGGTTGCAGGCCAGTTCCCAGCAGGGAATGCACAGGAAGCAACCATACATTGATATTTCTCTCCCTCTCTCCTTCCCTTCCCCTCTGAAGATAAATAAATAAAATCTTTAAAAAGAAAAAAGAAACATACATTCTTTAAAAAAAAAAATCTTATTCTAGGAATTTTCCTTTTCTGAGCTCCTCCACCACCTTGAAATTGCACTAACATGTATTTTTTCCCAGGTGCCATGGCTGTGTTCTAAACACTTTACATAAGCTAACTCATCAAAGTCACAGAATAACCCTATGAGGTTGGCCTTCTTATTAACTCCACTTTATAAATAAGGGCTCTGAGGCACAGAGAAGGGAAGCAAGTAGCTCAAGGTCATACAGCTTGTGAGTGGCTTGAACCTTGAAAGTATGGGACAAATGGCAGTGCCCTTAACCCCTGTGCTGTGCTGTCTCTAACATCACTTATCAGAGGACCTTTGCTTCTTGGTTTCCCCAGCTAGATCAGAGATTCCAGGGACAAGGACCGTGCCTGGTGTATCTCCCTCTTCCAGCACCAAGCCCATTGATTGCTGGCTTATAAGAATGCCCACTGTATGCGGGTTGGTTGAATGAATGGATAAGCAGAGAAGGTGGTTGGGGAAGGTGGGATGACTTCTGGCATCATGGAACATTCATGGAGGAGGTTTGTCAAGTTGAATGATGGGTCTGATTTCAACAGGTACTCATGGGGAAGAAGAAACAGAATTCTGGATGAAGAAACCATGTTAGCAAAGGTGCAAATTGGGAGCCATAATTTGTCTAACGTAGCTGGGTTGGGGAAGAGTTTAGAAAGTTCATGGGCATCAGGACACGGCAGGGGGTGGTACCTGGGATGGCAGCGTACAGGGTCTGTATTCCTAGGAGCAGCAGGGAGCCAATGAAGTCTGTGATGCGAGGGAAGTGACACAATCAAAACTGTATGTCAGGGCTGTTAATGTGACTGTGGCTTTAAAATGACTCAGGGGAAAGACTATGGTGAAAACCAGACAAAGAGCTAAGTTTGCGGGGAGAGGTGAGCAGTGCCCTGTTGTGGGTCTGGGGAGGTAGAAGCTGGAGATGGGGCAACAGATGAAGGTTTGAGCAACACGTGAAGGGCCTGGAATGCCAAACCTAGAGTCTGGCCCTTTCCTTTGTGGGGAACAGAGGAGGCTTTCAAAGCGGGGGTGCTTGGTCAGATCTGACTCAGGGCTTGGCTCTGGGTCAAAGGCAAGCAAATGGGGTGAGGACGGGAGGAATGGAGTGGTCTTCCAGAGCTCACTAAGGAGCAACCTGAGCCATCTTTGAGTGAAGGGGTCCCCGTGGTGCCCTTTGAGGGCAGGACCAAAATGCAGAGCTCTGACCATGTAAATTATTCAAAAAAAATTTTTTTTTGCCCTGGCTGGTGTGCCTCAATGGATTGATCGTTGGCCAGCAAACCAAAAGGTCACCAGTTTGATTCCCAGTCAGGGCACAGGCCTGGGTTGTGGACCGGGTCCCTAGTTAGGGGCACACAAAAGGCAACCAACTGACATCTCTCACACTGATGTTTCTCTCCCTCTCTCCCTCCCTTCCCCTCTCTCTAAAAATAAATAAATAACATCTTTAAATTTTTTTTTGCTTTTTATTTATTTTAAAAAATATTTTATTTATTTATTTTTAGACAGGGGAAGGGAGGGCGAAAGACAGGGAAACATCAATGTGAGGTTGCCTCTCTCATGCCCCCTACTGGGGACCTGGCCCGAAACCCAGACATGTGCCCTGACTGGGAATCAAACTGATGACCTTTTGGTTCACAGGCCTGCACTCAATCCACTGAGCTAGACCAGCCAGGTTTGCCTTTTATTTTTTGTTTTTAATTATATATTATTGATTATACTATTATAGTTGTCCTGATTTTTCGCCCTTTGTCCCTCTTCACCCAACGCCCCTCACTCCCTCAGGCAATCCCCACACCATCGTTCATGTCTATGAGTCATGCATATAAGTTCTTTGGCTACTCCATTTCCTGTACTGCACTTTACATCCCCATGGCTATTCTGTAACTACTTGTACTTCTTAATCCCCTCACCTCTTCACCCATTCTCCCCTCCCCTGTTCCCATCTGGCAACCTTCCAGTAACTTCTTTTCTCTTGCTTTTAAGAGTCTTTCTTTATCTTTAACCCTTGGCCTTTTAATAATGATCTGCCTTGGAGTGGGCCTCTTTGCATCCATCATAATTGGGACTCTCTGTGCTTCTTGGACTTGTGTGTTATTTCCTTCACTAAATCAGGGAATTTTTCTTTCCTTATTTTTTCAGATAGATTTCCAATTTTTTGTTCTTTCTCCTCTCTTCCTGGCACCCCTATGAGGTAAATGTTGTGCTTCTTAAAGTTGTCCCTGAGGCTGATTATACTATCTTCATTTTTTTGGATTCTTTTTTTCTTCTTGTTCTGTGTGATTGCTTTTTACTTTTTTATGTTCCAAATCATTGATTTGATTCCCAGCTTCATCCACTATACTGTTGTTACCCTGTAAATTGTTCTTTATTTCAATCAATGTGTCCTAAGCGAAATAAGCCAGGAATTGAAAGACAAATACCGTATGATCTCACCATTAACAGGAACCTAAACAACAAAACAAAGAAACAAGTAAAATATAACAAAAGACACTGAAATAGAGGACAGGCAGTCAGTGACCACAGGGGAGAGGGGAAGGAATTTCAGGGGAGAAGGGAAGGGTTTACAGGAACAAATATAGAGGACACATGGACAAAACTAGGGGGGTTGGAAAGGGGAGGGAGGAGGGGAGGGATGGGTGGGTGGGCTGGAATGGGAATAAAGGATAGAAACTGTGCTGAATAAACTAAAATTAAAAAAAATTTTAAAAATTCAATGTATCCTTTGTTTCTGACTGGATCTTTTTTTTTTTTTTATCTTTCCATGTGCTTTATTGACCATTTGCATATCTTCTTTGGAGAAATGTCTGTTCAAGCCCTTTGCTCTTTAAAAAAATGTTTTTTAAATTTTAATTGTTCAAGTACAGTTTTTTGACTTTTCCCCCCACCCCAACCCGCCCCCCAGCCCTCCCCACCTCCCTCCCATTTCCATACCCCCATTATTATCCATGTGTCCTTAATACTTGTTCCTGCAAACCCTTCACCCTTTTCCCCTGAAATTCCCTCCCCCCTTCCCTCTGGTCACTGTCAGCCTGTTCTCAATTTCAGTGTCTTTGGTTATATTTTGCTTGTTTGTTTGTTTTGTTGATTAGGTTCCTGTTAAGGTGAGATCATATGGTATTTGTCTTTCACCACCTGGTTTATTTCACTTAACATAATGCTTTCCCTGACTGGATCTTTTTTATACTGTTGAGGTCCTCACTAAGTTCCTTGAGCATCCTTATAACCAGGGTTTTGAACTCTGCATCTGATAGATTGCTTATCTCCATTTTTTTTTTTTTAGTTCTTTTTCCTGAGTTTTGATCTGTGCTTTCATTTAGGCCATGTCTCCTCATTTTGGCAGCCTCCCTGTGTTTGTTTCTATGTATTAGGTAGGCCTGCTATAACTCCCTGTATCGATAATGTGACCTAATGTAGTAGGTGTCCTGTAGGGTCCAGTGGCACAACCTCCCATATCATCCAAGCTGGGTACTTGAGGTGTGCCCTTCATGTTGGCTGAGTACACCCTCCACTTGTAGTTGAACCTTGGTTGCTGTTGGCAGGTCAAGGGAGGGATTTACCTAGGCCAATCAGCTGAAGGACCGGCTGTGACCACTAACCACCAACCTCTGCCCTCCGTGGAGGATCAGCTGTGCAGGGGCAGGGTGGTGGTACTCTGATGTCATCTGTAGCTGTCCACTGGGTGCGCAGGCCCTGGGGTTTCCCCAGGTGGTTCAGGCCAAGGTCAGCCCCCACCTGTGATTTGCTCAGGGCACCCTGCCTGAGCTGTAAAGCAATCTGAGATGGCTGCTACTTGTGCTGCGCTTGGAGATTCCCAGGTGAAGCCAAGCTGCAACTCTAATCTGGCTGCCGTAGGGCTCACTGAAGACAGCTGTTGCTGGTTTTATAGGATTTAGGAGCCAAGGTGAGCCATTCTTAAGGAAAAGCAGCTTGGGTGAGCCCGTAAATTGGGTGGTGTAGAGCCTCTGTGGCTCTCCAAGCCGATCACACAGTATTAGCCGGGTTGAAGGAGTCTCAGATTTGGCACCAGCCTACTGGCTCTGTGGGGCGGAGGGCTCAGCAAAGGGACAATGGCCTCTGCTCACCCCGACACCAGACACTTCAGTCTCTCCCTGTATACCCCCGGTGCCCTTCAAGCTGCCACCCCAGTGCTGGAGCTCAGAAGGAGTGAGTCTGAGTGGGCGAGTCCACGTGTGGGTTCCCCAAGAGGAACTGCTTAGGGCTCCAGCAGCCTCCTCCACCGACTCAATCCCCACTGGTTTTCACAGCCAGGAGTTATGGTGACTTACCTTCCTGGCACTGGGAGGCCTGGTGTGGGTCTGGGACTCCTTGCTCCCAAGATATCCCTCCCAAATTTTTATCCACAGGGGCATGGGGCCAGCCCGTTCCACATCTGCATGCTTCCTCCCTGTCTGGATGGGTGTGGTTTTTTCAATTTCATAGTTGTCAGACTTCCATTCAACTCGATTTCTAATGTTCCTGAGTTGTAATTTTGATGTGGTAGTGTGAAGAGGCAAGCCATGTCTACCTATGTCACCATCTTGACTGGAAGTCGCCAAAAACTTTATTGAAAATAAATTCATGCACAAAGTAAAAAATTAAAAAAGTACAGAACAATATATCTGTACAGTGAAAAATAAGTGCCTGTTCCCAGCCCAGAACCCTCCCCAGAGGCAAACATTGCTAATAGTTTCTTGTAAGCCTTCCAGGAATTCCTCATGCCATTCATAAGCATACACCTATGTGTACATTGATTTAAAACACACACACACACACACACACAAAATTGTACTGTCTGGCTCCGACTTTTTTCACATAACCTACCTCAGAGCTTTTTCCATATCAGATTTGCACATCTTATTTTTTTTACCCTCCATATTCTGTAGTATGAATGGACTATAATGTATTCAGCGTATTGTGAGACATCTAAGTTTGACGTTTCTGTCCATGCTGAGCAAGCTGCAATGAAGAACCTGGAACAGGTGCTATTTCCCATGTGTGCAAATACATCAGTAAGGTACATTTCTGCTGCTGGGAGTGGTGGTTTACACGGGTGTGTGCATCTTGAATTTTGATTGGCATGGCTGTTGCTTGCCCTCCAGCAAAGCTGTGCTCATTGATCCCGCCGGGCACGGTGCCTGTTCCTGACACCGTCTGGCTTCCTTGGTTCTTCATGTGGCTTTGGGAGAAGCCGCTGGTCTTGAATCTGGATGCTTTGATTTCTGTCCTGATGCAGAGCGCGCTGACTGTGCACAGCCTCGGAGACTCGGGTTTGGATCCCAGTTCAGCCACTAGCTTATGTGTGGCTTGAACAAGTTATTAGCCTGTTTGAACCTAGGCTTTTACATCTGTGAAAGGAAATAACGTCTTCAGTCAAGTTTCCTCTTACTTTAAAGTCAGATCCTAAAGCACAAAGCCGAAATTTATTCTCTTTCTGTCCTAATTTGTTAAACTTGTATGGGACATAACTCCATTCGACTTGGTCAGGCTGTTGTGAGAATTTAAAGAACTAATACTGCCATTGTATCCGCCACGTAGTAGGTGTTGGATGATTTATAGTATTATTATTTCGTGAAACTGCAAAATCTTTCTCAGGCTCAGTTTCTTCAGCTCGAAACCAGCGGTTGGCATGGGGCTGCCAGAGAGATTCCAAAATCGGTGAAATGTTTTACAGCTATTACAACTATTTAGGAGAGGGGGGATTAAGCTTTACTGGGACTCTGGAGCCCTGCTAGGCACTGCCTGCTGTGAGCTTCCTTTACTTCTCTCCCTGGTTTTCTGAAGTTGTATTTGTTCACAGTGAGACCTCTTTCTCCAGTTGTGGAGTCAGAGAGCAAACAGGGACCCTGAGCACTTGGCCTGCGGGGGAGATGGGCCGCTGGGAGCCACTCTCCCCTCCCTCTAGATGGAAGGTGAGGCCTCTGAGGAGTAGGCCCTGGAGGGAGCCGAGGAGACCAAAGGTGCCTGGGGGGAGGCAGGAAAGACAGTCTTTGCGGCAAGAAAGGCCCTGGCCCTCTCTGAACTCTTTGTCTCGTCTTTGAGTATAAAACTCCTCTCTGGAGTGGATGACCGTTTGAAAGGGGCACTAGGTTTGGGGTCCAGAGGCTTGGGTGCGAGGCCCAGCTTTATCATTTGTCCAGTGGGATCCCTGGGACTCACGTCCTCAGCTGTGAAATAGGAATACAGACTCAACCACTGTGCCCTCATGAATTGAGTCCCTCCTCCCACAGAACTTGCTCTCGAGTGGGAGAGAACAGATGAGAAATAAATACGTAATGTGTGAGGGGTGATTACGACTGTGACAGACAGTGACTGGGGCGGCCAGGCAAGGCCTCGATGTGCAGAGGACATCTGAGCAGAGACCTGCAGGAGGAGAGTGAGTGAGCCGCCTGGGAATGGGCATTCCGGGGAGAAGGAACGGCAAGCACAGGAGGGCTGGAGTGGAGGTTAGCCTAGTGCATTAGAAGGACAAGGAGTAGGGGTAGGGGCTGAAGAATGAGCAGGAGCAGTGTTGTCTCGTAAACTGAGGGGTTGCGTGTTCAATTCCTGGTCAGGGCATACACCTAGGCTGCAGGTTTGGTTCCCAATCAGGGCATGTGTAAGAGGCAACCAATTGATGTTTGTGTCTCACATTAATGTTTCTCTCCCTCTCTTACCCTCCCTTCCCCTCTCTCTAAAATCAATAAGCATGTCCTCGGGTAAGGATTGAAAAAAAAAAGAACAGTCACATATTTCTCCAACCTTCTGTGTGGGTCAGGGATTTGGGGGCAGCTTGCCTGGGCAGTTCTGGTCTGGCAGTTCAAGGTCGTAGTCAGGTACTGGCCAGGGCTGCACTCATCGGAAGGTCTGACTGCAGCTGGAGGCTCCATTTCCAAGGTGGCTGGCAAGTTGGGGTTGGTTCTTGGTGGGAGGCCTCAGCTCCTCTCACAGGATTGTGGGTGGCCTCACAACTTTGGGGCTGGCTGCCCCAAGAGCAAGTGACTTGAGAGACCAAGACAGAAGCTGTGATGTACCTTATGATCTAGCCTCAGGAGTCACATACCCTCACTTCTGCCTTTTTTATGGCTCACACCGGCTAGCCCTATTCAGTGTGAGAGGGGACTGCACAAGGGCATGGGTGCAAGGAGGTGAGGATCACTGTGGGCCGGCCTGGAGGGTGACTCCCCATGTTTTTTGTTTGCTTGTTTTAATGAACATACAGTAAATTTTTTTTGGTCTGTAGTTCTATGAACTTTAACACGTGTAGATTTGCGTAACCACCACCACAAACAGGATACAGAACAGTTCATCAGCCCTCAAAAAACCCTCATATTTCCCTTTGTAGTGACACACTCTTCCCGCCCTTCGCCTGTGGTATCTGCCAATCTCTCATTATAGTTGTGTCTTTCTGAGGATGTCATATAAATGAAATCATGTAGTATGTCACCTTTTGAAATGGGCTTCCTTCGCGCAGAGTAATGTCTCTGAGACTCATCTAGGCGGTTGCAGGTTTCAGCAGCCCGTTCCTTTTTATATCCTGTATTGATACACCACAGTTTGTTTATGGGTTTACCGGTTAAAGGGGTTATTTCCTACTCAGGGGAATTACGAATAGAACTGCTGTAAACATTAGCGCATTCTTTCTCTTGCAGTGTCCGCTACTGTGATGATATGTGTGTTCGATTTTTTCGATATTGTGCCACAAGTCCTTTATACCTATTCTGTTGTTGTTGTTGTTTAGATTTTCTCTCTGTTGTTCAGATTGGGTACTTTCTGTTGATCTGTCTTCAAGTTCAGAGATTCTTTCCTGTGACATCTCCATTTTACTGTTTAGTCCATCCATGTAGTTTTTTTTTACTGTATTTTTCAGTTCAAAAATTTCCATTTGGTATATGTCTATCTTCTACTTAGGAAAAAGCTGAGGAAATCTCAGAGTCTTATCCTTACTTGGAGTATTTTAAAAAATCTTGGTAAAACATGGTAGCACAAAATCTACCATTTAAATCCACTTTAAGTGCACCGTTCGGGGGCACTAAACACAGTCACATCGTTGGGAACTGTCACCACGTCCGTCTCCAGAGTCTCTCTTCTCTCCAAACTAAAACTCTGTGCCCAGTAAACACTAACTCCCATTCTCTCCTTGGGTATTGTTTTTAAAGATTTTATTTATTAATTTTTAGAGAGAGGGGAAAGGAGGGAGAAAAAGAGGGAGAGAAACATCAGTGGTTACCTCTCACGCACCCCCCACTGGGGACCTGGCCCACAGCCCAGCCATGAGCCCTGAACAGGAATCTAACCGGGGACCCTTCAGGTCACAGGCGGGCATTCAATCCACTGAGCCACACCAGCCAGGGCTGCTTGGAGTATTTTTATCACTGCTACTTGAAGGTCTTTTTCAAATCATTCCAGTATCTTTGGTGTAGGTGTCTTTTCATTGCCATTTCTCGTGCAGGCTGAGATTTTCCTGCTTCTTTGTATGGTGAGTCATTTGTCCTGGACATTTTTTTTTAATATTATGCTATGAACTCTTGAGTCTCAGTTAAATCCATGGAGAAATACTGCTCTTTCTCTCTTAGCAGGCAATTGGCAAAGTGGGTTCAGGTTGCAAACTGCACCTGCCTGCTGTGGGTTCCAATGTCAGTCCTGTTTTCAAATGCCCTGCGATGCCATGGGCGTCTGCCCCGTGTGCATGTCACACAGGGCTCAGTCTGGAACTCTCGCAGTGGCTCGGCTCCTTATTCATTCCCCTAAGCGGTTTAGGGTAGATCTACTGACATACCACTAGGGGGGGAGCCCAGGAGTCCATAAATAACCTTGTGGGCTGCTTTCCCTAACTTCCCTCCCAGAGATTTCCCTGGGACTTTCCACTTCCCTGCGGGGCTCTGTTTACCCGACTCTGACATGAATTTCCCACAACTGCAGCCCTGTCTGGGGCCAAAACAACAGGGGCTCATCCCACAGCTCTTCCCATTAGAGAGGAAGGTTCTTCTTCCTCATAGTTCAGGCTCCTGTAGGCACTGGTCACCACCTCTGCCACCGTGGGATGGCCTGGGGGCTAAGACACAAGACAACGGACAAAAGAGAAGAAATAGGGACCTCCCCAGTGTCTCTGAGTGTTAGGAGACCTCTTTCTAGCTTTCTAGAACCAGACTAGAGGGTTTCTCCTGTTCGGGCTGGTGCACACTTCTAGGTTCGGGGCTGCATTGAGACCAGACTGGGGACTATCGGAGGAAAAAACGAAGTGAAAACTCACTTCCAGACTGGTGGTACCTCAACTACTGTTCTTCCCTAGTCTACCTGCTACCGTTGAATGCTCAGGGGCCTCAGTTAGCTGCTGTGTGCCTTCTGTCCAGGGTTTGGAGCTGCATTCAGCGGCAGAGGTGGGGTGGAGACTGCTTACTCCATCGTAGGAAAATGGGAAGCACTACCCCAGATTTCCCATCCATCCCTCAATCTCTCTGGAAGGCGGCCGGGACAGTTGACTGCTGGGGGCCAGGTTGGAAACAAGGAGGCCTATGAAGATGTTGGGGGTTGAGTCTGAAAGATAGGTGATTGTGTCCTGGATGGGTGGCTCAGCTGCCTGGAACATCACCCTGTGCCCCAAGGGGTTGCAGGTTTGATTCCTGTTCAGGGCACATACCTGGGTTGCATATTTGGTCCTGGGTGCACACGATCCATGTTTCTCTCTCACATCGATGTTTCTCTCTCTTACACCCTCCCTTCCTCTCTCTCTAAGAATTTAATCCATGAATATATCCTTCAATGAGGATAACAACAAAAATAGATGATTGTTTCCTAAAGGGTGGGTTGGGGCAGAGGGTTCAGGGCGGAGGGGTCCGCATGAGCGATGTCCCGGAAGGGTACCAGAGCAGATTGGGAAGTCCGGGGTGAGAGGTGCAGGGCTGGGGCAGGATGGAGGGTGAGTAGTATGGGAGGGGAGGCCGTGCACTAGACTGGGACTCCATGTTCAGAGGCAAGTGGTTGATTTCTGATTTGTATGGGTCAAAGAAAAAGGCCAGGTAATGTTTTCCACTAGTGTGTGAGGAGGGGAAGCCCCCACCCCCAGACCTGTGACAGGATGTGGGGATGCTCGTGGGCGTCTGAGGCTTTGGCAGGGAAAGGTAGCAACCAGGTTCAAAAAGGCCAATGGCTCAGTTCCTGTAGAGAAAGAAGGGCAGAGTTTTATTGCTACAGCCTTTCTTGGGTCTGACCATCTAGGAGAGGGGCCATGGGCTGGTCTACTTCTATACCTGAGATAGTAAATCTAACACCTCCCAAGGGTTTTCTATAAATTAGGGGGAGAAGTGGGAGCAGCTGGGGGACTATGTCAAATAGCTTTCGTTATATTCTTTAAAATTTTTTCAACCCACGTGTATTCGAATAAATAACCCCAAAACGCAGGAGCTAGAAACAACCTACATTGATTACTTCGTGCAGTTTCTGAGAGCCAAGAATGTGGAATCAACTTAGCTGGGTGGTTCCGGTTCAACGTCTTTCACGAGGCCACCGCCGTGGGCCAGGGCTGCCGCCCCTGAAGGCTTGACTGGGGCTGGAGGGTCCGGTCTCGGGATGGCCCCTTTGCATGGCTGTTGGCAGGAGGCTTCAGTCATTCCCCACGTGGGCAGCTCTTGACATGGCTGCTGTTTTCCCCATAACAAGGGACCCGAGAGAGAGCGGGAGACCAAGACGGAAGTTGCAGTGCCTTTTATAACCTGATCTCAGAAGCGGCATACCAAAATTTCTGCCGTTATCCTATCGGTGATTGAGATATTGTGACTTACAAAAATATGTCAATTTGGCCACTCAGATGACCAAAATATATTCCTCAGGTATATTTGGTCTTCAACCACAGTGGCTGGCTCAAATCTCCTAAAACCCTTGAAATTTTCTGAGGGATAAGACCAATGGGAGTATCTTCTGATATAATATTTGCTTTCTTGTCCTCAGTTCCTGAAAGCCCTTCAGAGTCATAAAGATGAAATGGGTGTCTTGACATTCATAACAAGCCCCTTTTCATGTTCATATTAAGGAAAGGTGGTTTTCGGGAAGTAACTTAGGATGGGGGCTTGTTGCCAGGGGAACCAACCATGCATAGAGGGCGGGAACTTTTGATCCCACCCTCTGATTCCAGGGAGGGGAGAGAGGGCTAGAGGCTGAATCAATCACCAATGGCCAATGAGTTAATCAATCATGCCTATGTAATGAATCCTCCACAAAAACCCAGCAGGAGGGGGTTCAGAGTGTTTCTGGTTTGGGGAACCAGAATCATTCCATGTGCCACTTTGCAGGGCCCCAAGCTCCATGAGGATAAAAGCACCTTTACTCGGGACCTCGCTTCATTACTTCATCTGGCTGTTGATTCATATCCTTTAATATCCTTTGTAATAAATCGATAATCTAATGAGTTAGTGTTTTCCTAAGTTCTGTGATCTGTTCTAGCGAGTTATGGAACCCGAGGAGAGAGAAGGTCGTTGGAACCTCCCATTAGCAGCATGTGAAGTGGAGGGTGGCTTTGTGGGACTGAGCCCTTTCCCTGTGGCATCTGATTCTGTCTCTGGGTAGATAGTGTCACAATTGAGTTGAATTCTTGGACATCTCTTAATATTTGAGAATTGCTTGTTGATGTAAAGAAGCATCCATATACACATCCCTTGAAATTGGGTTCAGGAACCCTTTCACTCACATAAGCCATTGCTGGTTCGGTGTGAGAGGGGACTATACAAGGCTTTGAATACGGTGGGAGTCATTGAGGGTCATGTTGGAAGCTGGCCAGCACAGAATGTGAAAGGATTACCAATCCAAGTTATTTTGTAAATTTAAAGAGATCGCTGAGAAATATTAGTAATAGAAATGAGCAAATTGTCCTTTTCTAGAATCTCAGATAAAAATGAAACCCAAAGCCTGTATATTTCTATTATACACACACGTAAATGTGCAGGAAAAGGTCTGAAAGAACATGCTTCGTTCCATTTCCTCCCATTTCCTGGGGAGGAAATGGAATGGCGCGCTATGAAAGGAAACTTTCATACTGTATTTTCTTTATGGTTTGCATCCTTGGGTCACTGTTCTAATTCTCTGTTGCAAATGGCGACCACTTCAAACTTAGTGGTAGGAGCAACACTCTTTTTATTCTGCTCACAGATTCAGTGAGTTGGGGATTTGGACAGGACACGGTAGACCTGATTTGTCTCTGCTCCATGATGTCTGGGACCTGACCTGGGAGACTAAAACAGCTCGGGTCCCTATGTCTGTGGCGCCCGGGGTCAGAGAGGGCCATTGACTGGAACACCTGCCTGCAAATGGCCTCTCAGTGTGGCTTGGTCTTCCCCACAGCATGGCAGCTGTGTTCCAAGACGAAGTGTCCCAGGAGGAAGGGTCTGGAAAGAGGATCAGGCAAAGCTGCATGGTTTTTATGACCCAGAATCTGAAGTCACATGGCATCATGTCTGCCATATTCTATTGGTTAAATCAGCCTATCAGATCTGAGGAAAGAACACATAAATTCTCCCTCCCAATGGGAGGGGTGTCAAGAAACCTGTGGTCATTTAAAATCACAGTTAGTTATATGGTGTTAAAATCTATTTTAAATAAAGAATGGGAAATAAAACTTTGAGGCTGCCTTTCCTGGGACAGGGGATCGGGAGTACCACGGCACACGGTTATAGCGGCTGCCTCCCAGACTCTTAGGTCCTTCTGTTCTGTTTTTTTTTTTTTTTTCCATCCTTACCTGAGGACATTTTTTCACTGCTCTGAGAGAGAAAGGAAGGGAGAGAGAGAAACATCGACTGATTGCCTCCCATATGCCCTCAGATCAGGGACCAAACCCACAACCTTTTGGTTACAGGACTACACTCCAACCAACTGAGCCACACCGGCCAAGGCAGTCCTTCTGTTCTTTATGTCCTTGAGCCTGAGCATCTCAGGGAAGCTGAGATAACTTGGCAGTTACAACTTATATATATATTCTTGTTTCTTTTCTTTACCTGGAGCCAAACCCTTTATGGAAATATTTATTTATGGGTTTATTTGTTCCCCGTGCCTTGCTCCAAAAAGGGCTTGAAGAAGCTTACAAGAATTTATACAGCATAATTGTATGATTAAAAAATACATACATAGATCAAGGAACCACAGTGAAGGGAAAGTTGAAGTAGTAAATTGAGACCAGAGGGGAAGTTTGTCGTTAATAATATATACTGTAAAGTCTTAAGTAAATATTTGGCACTGCAGGGCTGGAAAGGATTACACATGTTATCTGATCCAGCTCCCTAACCGCCTCTTGAAATCCCCTTCCAACACCCGATTAGGCAGCTAGTCTCAATTCGCACATCTTCAATGATGGGGATCTCACTACATTGCAAGGCAATCTTAACTATTAGAAGCCATGGGCCCAGGAATCACAAACTCCAATGCTCCAAGGCCAGGGAGGCAAGAAAAATGCACGAGCGGGTTGGTGTGGAGCTGGGAAGAATGTGGTAAAGCGAAACGCGCACGCCCAGTTCAACAGGGGCAACTGCTGCTCCTTCTGGGCAATCCTTGCCACGTGGGAACCCCCAACTCTTATTTCAAGAGACGCTGGAAATCCCAATGTACATGGGAAATCTTCTGGTTTTTTAGATGTCGGCAATTAATTCTCCATTTTATTAAACAGCAGGCCAAACAAAACAGAGCTGGCATTAGATGCTGCTCACGGACCACCAGTTTGTGAGCCCACAAGATGCCAAAGTCATGGGCTTCAAAGTTGAATCAGAACAGATTTTTGACTCTGTCTCTGCCAAGTACTCACGGGGTAATTATGTAGAGCCTCAGTTCTCCTCTGTGAAATGGGGATAATAATATTTTGATCTCTTAAAGGGGTAGCTATATGATAAGTAAGATAGTGCGGCACACACGACACACCAATAAATAAATACAGTGCCGTAAGTAAAGAAATACTTTACAAATTAACGATGGACTAATATTTCTAAGTAATATATGTTGTGTTAAGTAAATGCAATAAATAAAATAACAACTATCACGAGGGCCTCTCTGGGGCTTCCATCCACTAATTCCAGCTCTGCCTACGAAGGTAACTTTTGAAGACTGGTTGAGGTACATTCCAAGGCTTGGGGCACTTTGTCTTTAATGGATATAAGTGCAGGTCACACTGTCCCCTTAGGTGCCAGAACATACAGCATTTTCCTTTGTTCAGGACTGAGACAAAACTCAGCTAGCTGACAGAGGGAGTCTGTAGGGTCTTGCTTTTGGATAGCGGGTGATGAACAGACATATATCGTGTATGCATGGAGAGAGGGGTCCAGGGAGAGGGAGCATTCCAGGTGGGGAGACTCCCCTGCCACAAAGGCATGGAGAGTCTGGCAAGCTTATGGAGCCCAGCCAGGGAGAAAAGGGAAGTACCGTACAGCCAACTAAGAGGCAGACCTGTGTGGGCAGGAGGAGCTCCATCCTATGCCTCTGGGTGACGGGGAGCTATCAGAGAGTTGTGGACAGTGACAGAGACAACCAAAAATTGTTTTCGCCACCAGTCACTGATGTGCTGAACATGCTCCCACAGGCCTCACCTCAAGCCAACGTTGTGAGTTTGTGTCTCCTCTTCATGATTCTGGGAGCCTCTGGAGAGATGGAGAAGAGATTTGTTTTTCTGTCTTCCTGCTCTTGAGACACATCCAATATTTGCAGAACAGTTGAGAGAGATGAAGAGACTGAACTGGGGCCACCTGACTGTAGGCAGAGGTGACCGCATGGACCCTGGATTGAGGTGGCAATGACGTAGCCTTGGCCAGTTTTCCCATCTGTAGGGTGGGGATGCTAACAGTACCTTCATAATCAGTGATCGTAATATAACTCACTGTAAGTGCTCCACAGTGCTCCTCCCATGATTTTCCGCTCTCCCGTGGCCTTCCTCTTGGTCTCCTTACCCTAGGCTGCCACCTTACACCTGTGGATTATCTGTCCCCTTCGCACACCCATGTGCTCTCTCTCTTTTTGTCCCGATCACACTTTGCTACTGGTCAGCAATGTGCCTTTGAATTTCTTTACTCTCGGTCTACAGACAAACCACCCTGAACGTGCCCGATCATGTCTGCATTCCTTTCCTTTCAGCGCTCCTTGGAAAAAGCCAAAAGGTCAAGAGATCGCACATGGCTGGTAAATGGTAGAGTTGGATCTCAAATCCAGATTTGACTGTCTCTTAAGTTCATGAACTTTGAAACCACGCTGTACTTCTTGGGCCCAATAACACTTACTGGCTGTGAGAAAGCAAGTGTCTTGCCTAAGACCCCACAGCCATTAGCGGCAGAGTTGAGACCCAAACCCAGATCGGCCTGACTCCCTTAGCCCACACTCCCCAACCCCCACAAGGAATCTTCAGTTGCCCTGTAGTGTTATTACTGTGCTGCTCCCACATGGCTATTTCCCTACATTCCACTCTATTTCACTACATTATCAACTCTCCCACAAGAATTCTGTGAGGTCATCCAGCCGGATTCATGCCCAATTTGTGGATGAAGAAACTGAGGCTCGGAGAGGAAAAGCGACTTGTCCGGGGTGGTAAGAGTTGGCAGATATTGAAGGCAGCCTAGAGGTGACAGGCGTCGTCCTGGCCTGGTGTGGTGGCACTGTCTATGAGAAAAGGTGGGTAGACAGGAGCAATATTTGACGGGGATATGCTGAGGGATATGCTGACAATATGCTGACTGGTTGGATATGGGGGTGAGGGAGAGAGAAGGGACAAGGATGATTCCTAAGTTTTGGGCGGGACTGACCAGGTGGACCCTAAACGGGATCTCAGTGGCAGTTGAGACCTAAGTCCGATAACTGATGTGAATGCACTTTAGGAAAGGTTGAACTGCGGCTGAAGTCATGTACGTGGACCACGGCAGTGCGTTCCACTTTACAGATGGGGAAACTGAGGCACCGGGGGACTCAGGTCACATCGCTCTCTCCTCACACTCTTGAGATGAATGAGAGACGAAGGCGTGTTCGGCACCTTCTAGGAGCCAATACCGAGCCCTGCCCGCCCCGCCCTGCCCCACCCTGCCCCACCCTGCCCCACCCTGCCCCACCCGCTTTCCCTGTCCACTGTTCGTATCCCAATAAAGTTATTGAAATTGACACTGGTTGCTAAGGAAGTGGGTCGCCGAGCCGGGTTGCTAAGGAAGTGAGCGGCCGTGGTCTCTCCCCATCCGGGGCAGCCGGGAATGGCTGAGCCCGGGATTCGCTGCCGTCCCCCGCCGCCACCACCACCCGCTTTCCGTTGCCGCGGCAGGTGAGTCGCTGAGGAGCCCAGGAGTCCGGGGGGCAGGGCCGGCCCCTCCTGCCGCCTGGGATATTCCCAGAGGCTCGCGCTGGCACCGCTGCCTGGCTTCGCTACTCCCCGAGCGGGAGCATCCTATGCTCTGCCTCCCGGGCATCCTCCCGCTGTCTGGGCGGCCGCGCCCCTCCTTCCCCGGCTGGAGGTGCGGCCAGACCCCGCAGCGAGGGGTCAGGGTCCACCTGGGGATCTGGGACTGTGGTCAGGGACCCAGCTTCGGAGGGAGGCCGGGAAGCGAAAGCCTGAGGTCCGAACCTTGGCGCTGCCCCAGCTCACTTCGTGACCTTGGGCAAGTCCCCTTCTCCTCTGTGACCTCAGTTGACCTGTTTGGCCAAGGATTTCCTAACACTTGCTACTCAGAGTGGTTAAGATGTTGAGGTGTGTATGTTGAAAGTCCCTAAATGGGGAGAGGGAGAATTCTTCGGACACCCTAGCATGAGGGCCAAGTGTCCAGTTTGAAGTATGAGTGTCTGAGTTTGACACACTGCATTTCCACTTAGTAATTGTGTAGCCTTGGGCAAGTTAATCTCTGAACCTCTTATCTGTAAAATGTGTTAATGAACCACTGTGGGAATCCCGTGAGATAGAGTACCTCAAGTAGCTTGGCACATAGTAAGTGCTCAACAAGCTATTAGGAGGCATGTGGGTTGGTTTGGGCAAGGCTTGCAGGAGATGACTTTGAGACGGGTAAGAGTTGGATTTATAGAGTGCCAGCTCCTGTGGGTATTCCTCCCACCGTTGTTGACACCCCCCTTTCCCAGTTTTACGTCTCCACTCTGCTCAGAGCAAGGGAGATGATGAGGACTTCTACAGGTAGCCCTGATGCGGGAAGGTTAAGTCCTTGTAGATGGCCATGGTTATGGTCTTATTTTTTACCTGGGTCTTGTTGACTCTTCCAGAAGAAAAAGGCTATCTTATGTCTTTTGGAAAGTGCTTAACATGTAATACCTATTTACAAGTATGATTATGAACTTTTCAGGTAAACTATCTCATTTAATCTTCACATAGACTTTGCTAGGTAGGTGGTGATGTTATTTCCATTTCACAGATGAGGAAACTGAGGCTCAGAAAAGTGAAAGACTTGCCTAAGAATCTTATACCTATTGAATGATGGAGCAGGACACGTTTCCAGGTAAATCCTGTATTTCCTCCCCCATACCCCGATGTCTCTGATTTCTCAGCAGTAGTCATTACCAAGCCACATGGGTATTCTTTTGTTACTCTAACTGCTATGGCTAGAGGCTTGCCTGTCAGTGGCAAAGAAATGAGATCTTACATAAAGTTTCATTTAAATAGATACCATCCAAAGTGTGAACCCCAGAAAGAGCTGGAACATTCAAAAGGGGCTTTGTCTGTCCCTCAGGCTCCTCCTCTTCCATGAGAGGAGCAGCTAGATGATATCTGAAGGCTTTCGGTGCCGTTCCACAATTCCAATTGCATGCTGTGGTTTAAAGCATAGCATCAGGCTGCCTGGGTTCGGACCTTGGCACTGCCACATCCAAGCTGTGTGCCACGGAGGGACTTACCTCACCTCTTTGCGCTGCAGCATCCTTATCTGTAAAATGGGAATGATAGTATCCACCCCATAGGGCTACTAGAAGGATGTATTTGAGTCTAATACAGATGAAATGCCTGGCAATTTTGGTAAATGTTAGCTATTGTTATGCAGGCTTAACGTAGTACCTGTATATTCTACTTTTGATTGGTGAATGACTAAATTAAAGTATGTGCTGGTAATACCAGCTCTGGTCAACCTCACATGGTTGCTGCAAGCTTGAAACAATGGCTGTCACAGCATTATACAAATATCAGTGTTATTACAGGGTTGTCCCAGAAACCTGCCATCCCGTGCCGGGTTGGAGTTGCAGAGGAAGGTGACAGGTGTTGTAGGGTGCCATCCTGGATTGGTAGCTTGACTTCCAATTCAGTCAGTGTTTCCTTGATCCCTCTGTGCCAAGCACTGTGGAGGATGTGGAGATCAGCCCCATCTCCCTATCCTTTAGTGACCTTAGAGCTTAATGTGCAAATGACTAGCATTTGAAATGGTTTGACTTCCTTTTTATTTTAAACGTTTTATTTATTGATTTTTAGAGAGCGGGGAACAGAGGGAGAAAATGAGGGTGAGACACAGTGATGTGAAAGAGAAATATTGGTCAGCTGCCTCTTGTACACATCCCAACCAGGGACTGGGCTGAACCCAGGCATGTGCTCTGACCAGGAATTAAACTGGCGACCTTTCGTTTTGTGGGGTGACACCCAAAGCTCCTGAGCCACACCACTCTGGGCAATCTGACTTCTCTAAATGACTTCATGTCCTGTACTTGCACTGACTGCAGAGTAAAGCCGATTCAGATCCCTTGTGTCCCTGGGCTTCTGTTGGATGCCTGGATTAGAAGCCTCAGTTTCCTCTCTAAGCCACTGATGTATGAGTCCCTAAGAAAAAGCCTTCTCTTGTGCTGGTTAATAATATAATGCTCTGTTGCCCTGGCTGGGTGGCTCTGTGGGATGGAGTGTTGTCCCCTACACCAAAAGGTTGCAGGTTCGATCCCTGGTCAGGGCACATACCGGAGGCAACTGATCAATGTTTCTCTCTCACATTGATGTTTCTCTCTCTTCCCCTTCCCTTCTCTCTAAAACCAATAAAAACGTATTCTTGGGTGAGGATTAAAACAATAAAAACAATACAGTGCTCTGTTTATGGTGCCTAATGGTTTATAAAAATGCTTAAATATGCCTTTACTCATTTGGTCTTATCAGTAACCCAGCAAGGAGGATAAGGTGCAGATTGAGACCCCCATTTCACAGTCAAAGGACAGGAGGTAAGAAAAGACATGCTGCTCTGGCCGGTGTGGCTCAGTGGATGGAGTGCTGGCCTGAGAACCGGAAGGCCGCCTGTTCGATTCCCCATCAGGCCATGTGCCTGGGTTGCAGGCTAGCCCCCAATTGGGAGCGTGTGAGAAGCAGCTGATTGATGTTTCTCTCACACACTGGTACTTCTTTCCCTCTCTTTCTCCCTCCTTTCCCCATCTCTCTAATAAATAAGTACATTTTTAAAAAGAAAAAAAAAGAGCAAGAAAAGACATGCTGCTAGAAAGTGACCCATTTCACATTGTAATCCAGGTCTTTGGACTTCAAGGTCAGTACTCTTGCCCCTACGCTGCCTCAGTTTCATTTACTCAACATTCGCTGAGCACCTGGTGTGTGTCAGGCCCTGTTATAGCCTGGGGATGTGACGGCAGCAAGATACATGACATCCTTGCTCTCATGCAGCCTACATTCTAGTACGGGCAACGGAAAAGGAAGCCAGTAAATGAGCAAGGTCGTTTGAACAGGAATAGGTGCTGTGCAAACAATACAACAGGGATGTCATAGAGAGTAACTTCTCGAAGAGGTTGGGGGGCCTGCTATTTTAATTGGGTGGTCAGAGAAGGCCTCTCTAAGGTGGTGACATTTTTGCTGAGGTTTACTGCCAGGAAGGGCCCAACCGTTTGAAAATGTAGCAGAAAGAACAGCAAGGGTAAAGACTCTGAATTGGGAACAAGCCTGGTAAGTCTGGGAGCTGAAAGAAGGCTCAGAGTAGCTGGAGCAGGTGAGCAGGGAGCACATGTGGGAGAATGAGGAGGTGGGCCAGTGTCGGGGCTGGGGCCCTGTAGGCTAGACGAAAAGCCATGGGAAGCCACTGAAGGCTTTAAGAAGAGGAGTGACATCTATTTTTTGTTTAAAAAAGTTACTTTGACCTCTATGTGGCCAGTGACTTGTAAGGGTCATAAGAATGGCAGCCAGGAGAGCAGTTAGGGAGCAAGGTTGGTGGCCTCCTAGGGCGGTGGCAGTGGAGATGGTATAAGTGGATGTGTTTTGGAGGCAAGATGGTGGTTGGGGGTGATGAGCTGAGGGAATCAAGGATGACTCCTGGGTGTTTGGCTTGCGCAATTAGGTAGATGGTGGTGGTGCCGTCTGCCTCTAAAATGATGACAGGACTTTTTGGTAAGGTGCCCTGTGAGGAAGAATTCACTGTGATACACTCTGAACTCCTTGGAGGAGAGACAAAAGGTATAAACCTCATAGCCTTTCGTCTGCAGGGAGGAAATCCCAGATTGCATTGCAGGAAGGCAGCCAGGTGCTTCTCACTGAAGCCTCCACCTTGGACATCCGTAAGCCCTTCTTTTCTCACAGTGTAGCACTTTGCCAGCTTGTGGAGTGGCAGGTGTGGGCGATGCCAGGCCATCGTCCATCTGCCTCGTGCTGTTGGCGTTGCTGTGCCCACTCAAGATCTTGGCTGATGAAGGCTGAAAGGAGGCTGGCCAGCTCTGGGAGAGAAAGGGAAGCTCACTGTCAGTGCCTCGAGTGGCCACACTCTCCCTGCCAAAGCAGTTCTTTCCCCGGCCATTGAATGGCATTTCTAAAGTTTCAGAGCTCTTGATTTGGGAGTCCCTTGAAAAGCCGTTGTGTCCTGCCAGAGTTCCTAGAGGATTTTTGAATGGAGCAAGGGAATTCAAGCTTTCTTTCCATATATGCTAACACTTCCGTGTGTAAATTTAGGCTTTACAATATTGTAATTTCAACATTGTGAATTGTAAGACTAATAATTCTACTTGTATAGCTTTGTTTGCAGTTTAGAATGCTCTTCTCATTTACTTATGTTCAGTCACTTGGGATCGTGTAGACTATGTATTAACCTCAGTTTACAGACGAAACATTGAGATGCTGAAAGGTTATTCATTTTTATCAATAATATTAAGCACCTACTAGGTGCTGGGGTAAGTAAGTCTTTGCTGCTCAAAGTGCTGTGCATGACAGAGACACCCCGGTCCCCTGGATGCTTATTTGAAATGCAGAATCTAAGCCTAGATCTAATAAACCAGTCTGCATTTTACTAAGACTTCCCCCCCAAGTGTTTCCTGTATGCATGAAAGCTTGCGATGCACTTGCTTGGTAATAAGTAGCAAAACTAGGGCCCTGGCTCAGTGGATTAAGTGCGGGCTGTGAACCAAAGAGTCACCGGTTCGATTCCCAGTCAGGGCACATGCCTGGGTTGTGGGCCAGGTCCCCAGTGGGGGCCACATGAGAGGCAACCACAAGCTGATGTTTCTCTCCCTCTCTTTCTCCCTTCTCCTCTCTAAAAATACATAAATAAAATCTTTTAAAAACAAACAAACTAGGACTTGCCAGTGATAATGATAATAAAAGTAATAGGAATAGGTAGCCTTTATTGAGCCAAGCCCTGTTCTAAGCACTGTGCACATGCTGTCTCCTTTAGTCCTCACTGCAGCCCTGTACAGGGTGGTGTTATGGTTCCCCCTTTCTGTAAGAGGAGAGTGGAGGTACAGAAGAGTCAAATAACGTCCCCAGACCTGCTGGCCCCAAGTCCATTGTTCTTTCGGCCACTCACGTGTTCATCTGTTTTTCAGGTGGGCAGTACATTTCTGATGTTTTGTCAAAGGCCTTTCTCTTCTGTATGTGGGTAACACATTTTAAAAGATTTTATTTCTTTTTAGAGAGGGAGGAGGGAGAAAGAAAGGGAGAGAAACATCGATGTGTGAGAGAGACAACAATTAGTTGCCTCTCGCACACTGCCAGCTGGGGATCTGGCCCACAAGCCAGGCATGTGCCCTGACCTGGAGTCAAATCGGTGACCTTTTGGTTTGCCGGACAATGCCCAACCTGCTGAACCACACTGGTCAGGGTTGGGTACCAAATGCTGATAAAAAAAGTGACTTCGAAGAAGGAAGAAATCAGGGGGAAAACCCTTGGGCTATTTTAATGTAACTCTAGGTGTCAGGTACTTGACTGATAGGCAACAAACATACCCAGTTTGTAAGATGAGCTACCTGTCACACATCTCAGCGGTCTCACTCAGGACAGAAACCGCTGAAGCAGGCAGGAGCTGTGGGCTTGTCTCCTGAGTCTTTCAGCCCTAAACCGTTTCTTGATTCTGGTGATAATATCTGTGTTGGGTAAGAAGAGAGTGGCTCAAGTCCTATACCATCTGCTGACTAACTGCAAAAGATTCAAGTGTTTTGCTTTTCCCTCTCTACCCCGTGAGCCCATTGTTTGCCTTTCAACATCTCCATATCTCCTCAGAGTCTTAGAAAGATTTCTTGGTCAAGGCCTATACCGTCCAGGAAATTCTGGTGTGAAAAGGCAGGAGAATGGATGGAGGCATGAAATCTAATAGCAGTTCGGCCACTCGCTGTGTGATCTGGGACACGCAACTCAACCTCTCTGGCCCTCGGCTCTATATATGCAAAATCTGGACATGGGCCAGTCTTCCAAGTTCTTCTAGCCCTGCCTAAAAGACTCAGCTTTGAATTGGGTAATACTGTCTTCCTTGGTGACTTCATGCTGGGCTTTCTCCCAGACCTTCAAGGGTGAGGCTTCTAGAGCATATTTCTTGGCAGTCTGAGTTCATTTTAGTCAGTTCATCTTTTCATCATCACACATCTGCACTGAAACTTGGGACGTTAGAGTTTAAGGTTCAGTTAATCGTGGTGACACGTTGTGTCTCCTCACTTTGTCACACTGATTGCATACTTCGAGCTCTTCATGCACAGGCAGAGCTCTCTAGCATGCTGGTTTACCTAAATCATAGGTTGCATTAGAGAGCACCAGTAATCATTGTAGTAGCTGTGGTTTAATTTTTAAAGCTTTTTCCAAGGTATTAGCAGCACTTGTGTTTTGTCACATTGGAACATACGAGTCGTGTGTAAATGGAAGTGGGTCCTAGTAAGAGAAATTGTAATAGATTATTGGGAGTTGAGACTCGACAGTCTGTTGCTGCCAGGGAGTCCTTCATATCACCTTCAGCAGTGGTTTCAGGAAGGGCTTGCTTTGGGGCTTCTGCAGGCGACATAAACAGAAACTAAAAGCTCTTAGCACAGGCTCCAGAAGCTTAGCGGATTGCAGTAGTCGTTACTTTATAAGACATTTCAATAACCTAAGCAAAAAAAAAATCTAGCTAGTAAATCATAAAAGATTCCATCCAGGTAAGATAAAATATCAGCTCGAGTTACTTAAGATAACCACAAGAAGATAGTTCTTGGTGGAAACACTGGTTTTGCAAGATCTGCAATAACAAGTCAGAGTCTAGTCTAAGAAATACATAGTGTTTTTCCTTCCTTGTTTCTTCCATTGCCAGCATTTTTTAATACAATTTTTTCCTGATTATTAAAATGAACTTCCTTTGAAGAAAATTCTGAAAAGATTAAATAAGATTCACTTTAAGCCCCACCACCCAGAAATAACCACTGTTAACATCTTGCTGGCCAAAGGCAAATATATTCCTAAATATATTTTCTCTCATGGATGTGCAGTTCTTATTTCAGCTGCTTTCAATATTTAGGTGTTACAAATAAGGCTACAGAGAATATCGTGATAATTATCTTTGCATAAACCTTTATCTACATTTCTGATGATTTCCTTAAACTAGATCCATTAATTGTTAAAAATTTTTAATTATGAAGGCAGTCCCCTTAAATACCATTTTTAATAAAGCAGTGTCTAAGGTTGAGAGGCAGATATCATTACAGTTTTATGGGGAGCGATTACCTGTGACAATGGTGTCCTAATTCAAATTCAGCTTGCTTGTTCACTTGAAGGTCTATTTTTAGATAAATGCACTCAAAGTGTAACTTCCATTTTTGCCTTGTAAATAAACATTTACTTAACATTTGATAACCATTTCCCATGTTCTCATGTTTAATAATTGTGAGCTAGTAAACTTTCCCTAGTATTGGGCATTAAAGTTGTTTCCAGCTTTTTATAATCATGGAGTGCTGTCGTGAACATCTTTGCTTCCCTCTCAGCCTCAAAAGAGGACAATTCTAAGTAAACCATGTGGGAAAAGTTGGGGTTTTAAGAAGTTCTAATGAAGAACTGTACATTTTCCTTCTTAAAATCTGACTTGAATCTTCTAAAAGTATCTTTAAAAGCACTGCTTTATTGAGCTATAATTCATAAGAAGTTTCTTTCAGTAGTTTTTCTCAGCCTTCTCGTTGCTTCTTAAAGTGTTTTTCTTTTGATACAGCACGCCCCGTGTGTGCGCCCCAGAACACGGGCCTTTAACATGTAAGCCCTTCATCCTCTGAACAGGCCGCTGGTTGGTGACATTAACCAAAAGTACTGTACGCACATTCTTGGTTCGGGGCGCTGTGTGAACTGGGAGAACAAGCATATCATTATGGAATTGGACAGTGAACCGTGATGGTTCTGGTGGACTTTTGGAGAGGGATTTTTTAAAAGTATTTAACTCATTCTATTACTGAAATAAATTCTGTGATTTATAGGGAATTCTGCTCGATCACCTTTGGGAACCGTTTACTGTAGAAGTGGCATGTGTAGACAGAATTGCTTCTAGGCAGAGTTTCTCCAGCATTACTGCACACACAGATCTCCAGGGGTCTTCTTTTTTTTTTAAGTATTTATTTTGATTTACATTTTAAGTATTTTTTTTCAAGAGTGAGTTTATTTATTTATTTTTAGAGAGGGGAAGGGAGGGAGAGAGGGAGAGAGACATTGATGTGTGAGAGAAACACCCATCGGTTGCCGTTCACAAGCCCCCGAGTGGGGCTAGCCTGCAACCCGGGCATGTGGCCTAATGGGAAATCAAACCAGCGATCTCTGGGTTTGGGGGTTGGTGCCACAATGCACTGAGCCACGCCAGTCAGGGCTCCAGGGATTTTGATAAACTGGGATTTTGATTTTGGTGATCTGGTTGGGGTTAGAATCTGCAGAGCTAAACCAGGTGGGACAGGAGATTTTAGGTGACATCCAGACACAACACCCTGCATTATATGGAATGACATGGTGAGAGTTATCTCCTTTTAATTTCTTTGGTTCTTCTGACTGTGTCAGCAAGAACATTTGTATAGTTCCAGTCTGTTTCTTAACACTTGCTAAACTGGCTTTCTAACTAAGAGAGATCAGATCTCAGCCTTAGGGAAGCTGCAGTGTCTAGCTAGAATTTAGTGATTTTGTTGTGTCCTTATATTTATTTCACAGTTACCTTGTATTTGCAACAAATGATACCGATTTTCCATTCCTAATGGGGATATACATTTACTTATTAAAAATAAATTTGTGTTAAAAGAAAGTAGCTTTCCAGAAAAACCTCACGTAAACAACAGTGCAGGTGGTGCAGGAGCATGACGACAACTGAAGAGACAACCCCATGACTGCCATTTAGGACATGCTGGTGCAGAAGAAAAGACCGTGAACTTTGGAGCCAGTTAGACAAGGTTTCTGCTTGCTTTGCCACTTATTAACTCAGTGAGCCGTGGTACTTCCCTCTCCAAGTCTGGGATTTTTTTTCTCCTGTAGATGGAGTCAGGGCAGAAGCACCTCCTGTGGGCCAGGCACTGTAATGCTTGTCTTAGTCCGATCCTCACACAGCGCCGAAGTGCGGGGTGTCGGGTCCCCGCTTCACAGAGGAGGGAATAGACGCGGAGGTGAACTTGCACGGAGTCCTAGAACTAGGAATGGTAGGGCTGTGTTTCAGGCCCACGTGTGTCTGAATCTTTTTTCATTATTCTAGGCCTCCTCCCTCTTTTAAATACAGGCTTTACTGTGGCTCTCTACCCAGCTGAATGGCAGTCTAGTTAAAATGAAAAGTCATCACACACGCCCATGTTCACTACAGCATAATTCACAATAGCCAAGAAGTGGGAGCGGCCCACATGTTTACAGGCAGGTGAGTGGACAAAGAAAATATGACATATACATGCAATGGGATATTATTTATTCTTTTTTAAAAAAAGGAGATCTTGTCACTTGCTATGACATGAGTGAACCTTGAGGTAGAATAATGGTTTCCAGGGCCTGATGAGGGAGAAGTAGGGAATTGTTATTTGATAGGTATAGAGTTTCTGTTTGTCAAGATGAAAAAGTTCTAGGTATCTACTATACAACAATGCGGATATACCGTATTTTGCCGTGTATGATGCGCTCCCATGCATAATGTGCACCCACGTTTCTGTGCACATTATACACAGGATTATTACATCCATGGTATGTCATCGTTATGCCATGTATAGTGAGCATTCTTATTTTTCCCTCAAAAATGTGGACAAAATAGCCCTGGCTGGTGTGGCTCAGTGGATTGAGTGCTGCAATGCAAAGCAAAGGGTTGCCGGTTTGATTCCCAGTTGGGGCACATACCGGGGTTGCAGGCCAGGTTCCCCGGTGGGTGGCTCGTGGGGGGCAACCACACGTTGATGTTTCTCTCCCTCTCTTTCTCCCTCCATTCCCCTATGTCTATAAATAAATAAAATCTTAAAAAAAATTGGGGCAAAATAGTGTGTATTATACACAGCAAAATATGGTAGTTACCAATTTCAATAAATGGTGATGGAAAAAATAAAATAAGTAAAAACAATAAAAATAAGATAATTTTTCTTGGAAAGTTAACAAGAAAAGCAAAGCTATTGGTCAGGGCAGTTTTTTTTTTTCATTATGGAAAATCTCAGCACACATGAAAGAATAGTGGAAGGAACCGTGAACCCATTACCCTGCTCCGGCAGTTATCAGCCTATGGTAATTGTGTGCTCTGTAACCTCCCATCTGCCCCACCCCACCCTACCCCTGATCCCAGACAGCATATAACTTTATCTGGAAATACTTTTGTGTGACTCTCAAAGTAGCAACTTTCTTTTAGCCCTGACCGGCGTGGCTCAGTGGGTTGGGCGTAGTACTGCAAACCAGAAGGTCACCAGTTCAGTTCAAGTTCAGGCACATGCCAGGGTTGCTGGCCAGGTCCCCAGTTGGGGGCATGCGGGAGGCAACCAATGGTTGTTTCTTTCACACATTGATGTCTCCCTCTCTTGTCTCCCTTCCCTTCTCTCTAAAAATAAATGAAAAAATCTTAAAGAAAGAACCTTCTTTTAAAAATACAATTTTCACACCTAAAAAAGTGTGAAATTCCTTAATACCATCTAATAGCCAGCGTTCAGATTTCCTTGATTGTGTCATGCATTTAAAATTTTTTTTAATATATTTTATTGATTATGCTATTACAGTTGTCCCATTATCCCCCCTTCACTCCCCTCCACCCTGAACACCCTCTCCCACCCACATTCCCCCCCTTTACTTCAGTCCATGTGTCAAGTTCTTTGCTTCTACATTTCCCATACTATTCTTGCCCTCCCCCTGTCTATTTTCTATCTACCTTCATTGCTACTTATTCTTCGTATCTTTCCCCCACTCTCCTCCTCCCACTCCCCTGTTGCTAACCCTCCATGTGATCTCCATTTCTGTGGTTCTGTTCCTGTTCTAGTCGTTTGCTTAGTTACTTCATTTTGTTTCAGGTGTGGTTGTTAATAACTGTGAGTTTGCTGTCATTTTACTACACATGTTTTTTATCTTCTTTTTCTTAGATAAGTCCCTTTAACATTTCATA
>CM052547.1:73629944-73688770 GCA_028533065.1 Trachops cirrhosus
TTGGGACTCTCTGAGCTTCCTGGACTTCCTGGAATTCTATTTCCTTTGCCAGATTGGGGAATTTCTCCTTTATTATTTGTTCAAATATCTTTTCCACTTGTTGCTCTTCCTCTTCCCCTTCTGGTACCCCTATAATTCGGATGTTGGAATGTTTAAAGATGTCCTGGAGGTTCCCAAGCCTCTCCTCATTTTTTTGAATTCTTATTTCTTCATTCTTTTCTGGTTGTATATTTTTTTCTTCCTTCTGGTCCACTCCATTGATGTGAGACCCATCTTTCATTCCATCACTATTCGTTCCCTGTGCATTTTTCTTCATTAAACTTATTGTAGCCTGCATTTTTTCATCTAATTTGCTACCAAAATCAACCAATTCTGTGAGTTTCCTGATCACCAGTGCTTTGAACTGTGCATCTGATAGGTTGGCTATCTCTAGGTCGCTTAAAATGATGGCTTCTGGGGCTTTCCATTATTCTCCTGTTTGAGCCATCTTTTTGCTTGTTTTGTTGTTGTTGTTGTTGTTGTTGTTGTTGTTGTTGTTGTTTGGTCTTGCCGAGCTCCTGTAGTGAGGGTCGGGGCCTTAGGAGTTCACCAGGGCGGGGCACCCCAGTTTCTGGGTTGTGACGCTGTATGTGGGGGTGGGGTCAGAGAAGGAACAGTGGCGCTTGCTCTGCTCTCTGTAGGAACTCAGACCCTTCCGCTGCTTTCTGCAAGCTAACTGGGCCCCTCTGGCACCAATTCCCGTGTGGGTGGGCCTGTGCACCCCGCGGGACCTTCCTTTTCAGTCAGTGACCCACAGCTCTGTTTCCCGGTGCTGGGACCCTGAGTTGCGCACAGTGCCTTGCTTCACAATGGCCGCCTCGCTGGGTCTGCCGGTCGCCACCCCCACCCCCCCGGCCGGGGCCCACCAGCCACCGCCACTTGTGCGCCCAGGGTCTGCCTGCTTCGGACTTGCACACCGCGTTGGGTGCTCAGCTCTCTGCTCCTCGTCCCTCGCCCAGCTGGACTCCACCCTTCCTACCGGTCTGGATGAATGTGTCTATTTTTAAATCCTTGGGTGTCCAACTTCCATACGCTTCAATTTTCTGTCAGTTCTGGTTGTTATTTTGTTTCTATATTGTTGTTGTTCCTATCTTGTTTGTGCGAGGAGGCACAGTGCGTCCACCTATGCCTCCATCTTGGCCGGAAGTCTACAGCTTGCTTTTCTAAAAACCTGTATGTTTATCCATGTGAACATATACAGGGTGGGGCAAAAGTAGGTTTACAGTTTTCCTTATGGGAAACAATACAATAATAAATACTGCAAGAATAAACTCTGTGTTTCACCTACCCAGTAAACCTGCTTTTGCCCCACCCTCTATAACTCTGAGTAGGTGTTGGCAGACCTTGTCTGTAAAAGGTCAGGTAGTAAATATTTTAGGTGTTGTGGGCCGTACTACTCACACTACTGCAACTACTCAGCTCTGCTGCTTTATAGCTAATCTGGCCGGGGATGATACGCACGCAGAGGGTCGTAGCTGGGTTCCAGGAAAACTCCGCCTACAAAACAGGCTGTGGGCTGGGTTTGGCCTGTGGGCTGTAGTTTGCTGACCCCTGCTCTAACTGATTCCTTTTAACTACTGAATAGTATACTGTCTATAATCTGAAGAGGCCCTATTTTATGTTTCGATTCCCTATAAATGGATGGTTAGGTTGTTTCCAGCCTTTCCACCACTTTAACAGTGCTTCAGGAAGCAGCCTGTGCGCCTGTGCAAAGGTTTTTCACCAAGGCACACACATACATAAAAGTGGAATTGCTGGAGATTTTTTTCTTCTATTTTAACAGCAGTGGGCTGAATAAAATGCTCCAGGTAGAACGGGATGGTTTCTGGCCTCTGTCCTAGGTTTCTTGAGGTAAGACTGCGTGAGAACCAGCGAGGTGCGGGTGTGCGAGTCCGAACGGGAGAGGTGGAGAACGGTCTGGGCGAGTGCGGCTGCTTCGAGAGCTGTGCACCTGCCTTCCTCAGAGGACAAAAGAGATGCAGTCGGGGAAAAGGACTAAATCGTTCACATGTTGTAGCCATTAAAACGGTACTTGTTAACAGCAGAGTGACGAGTTCTAACAGAAAAAGTATTCAGGACGAAGGCGATGAGCTGCTGACCTGTGGTTCCGTCTTTCCTGGCAGTTCTGTGAGTTCCTTTAAAGATTTATCACTGTAATTAGACCAGCTAGGAGAAGAAGGAAGGTAATAAAGTAAAGAAAGAGTATCAGGGCATCCTTCCAAGAAAACCGTCTCCTTTGAGGCAGACCCAGAGCAAGATTTTAAGCCCTGGTGGCAGGAAATTAAATTAGTCCATCTTCCCGAAATAATACATCAATAAAACATGGCTAGTTCAGTTGAGCTCAGTGAGTTCAGAAAAGAAATGGTGTTCTGTGTTCTGGGTTGAGATTTAATTAAGGGACTCAGGCTTTGGGAATTCTTTCTTTTTAAAAGATTTTTAAGATGATTGTAGGTCATTATCATTCATTTGTTTTTATTGTTTCAGAGAGCTCAAAAAATGTATGGGGCTGTAACAGAAGGAGCTAAACATCAAAGTCCGCCTGCTGCAGGCTTTTTTTTTTTTTTAACAGGCGTGGGGACACACTGTTTTGATAGGTAAAAGCTCTTCAGGGGCATGTAATGGAGAAGAATGGGTCATTTTCACTGACCCATTCCCCATCCACCTCCTTACATTTCTGTTCCTCCTTCAAGTCCGGGGTCTTGTCTGAGTATCCCACACACAGCAGCATAGGCCTCCCCAAAGGAGGCTTCAGGACCTGGGGTTCGAGCTTGGCACCTAGATGTTTTATTAAAATGGAGGGAGAGACAGGCGAGGGATCGGCCACAGCTGTAGCCTGGAGGCCATTCCCCTGGAAAAGATAAGCGGTAAACAGACTGGCCATTCTAACATGTGGTTCCTTCTCATCTGGCAGAATTTTAATAGCATCTAGAAGGTGGTGAATAAAAGAGCTGCCTTTTACATAGTTTTCTTTAAATGGCTTGAGATTTACTTCTGACTGAACACTGGTTAGGTATTTGGATTTCAATTTAATCTCTTTTTTTTTAGGATGATGATTGCCAATGGTAGAAGAAAAAATGTTAGTTTAGTGATGTTTAATGCTTAATATTAGGTCTGACTGGTAATCTCTGGAATGACCCTTCGACGGGTCATTTGGATGAATCTGTATTAATTATTTGTGACCTAGCTGTGTATTAGTTCACAAAGCACTTCACCTTTCTAATGCCTGTGGGTCCCACGATTATGTACAGGAGGAAAAATGATTCCCGTTTTGCAGATACTACAGTAGAAGGGTTCAGAGAGGGTAGGAGACTTCGGTTCTTCATTCTAGACAACTGTACTTTATTACATGTAACAACTAGAAAGAGTATGAAAACTTTTTCTGTTTCCATGTGCTTACAGTGGAACAGGGTTTTTTTTGTTTTTAATGGAAGATCAGTGGAGGGACACATTGACATCCTGTATTTATTACATGCATGTATGCCTAGAGTGGCCCGCCCCTGTTTCATATTTTCCTGCCCTTTTTTCTTTTCTCTTTATGCTTACCTGAGGATGTGTTTATTGACTTTTAGAGGGAGCGGAAGGGAGAGGGAAAGAGAGAGACACGTCAGGGTGAGAGAAAAATATCAGTCGGTTGCCTCCCGTGTGTGCCCTGGCTGGAATCAAACCCGCAACCTTTTTGGCGTGTGGGACAATGCTCCAATCAACTGAGCCGCCAGGCCAAGCCATTCTGCCTCCCTTTTGCCAGCAGGGAATAGGTTATTCTCACAACTGAAAAATACATTGTTCTCACTGCTCTAAGTATCTGTTAAAATTACAAACCCAGGAATTGCACTTCTAGAAATGTATCCTTACAAGTATACTTTCCCACACATGAAAGGTCCTAGGTTTTTCATAGTAAAATATCCGAAACAGCTTAACTGCTAGGGTAGTGGTTAAATAAATTATGATGCTTCCATACCGGGCAACACGTAGCTGCTTTCATAAAGAATGAGGCCGCTCTACACTGGCCGAAGGAACGAACTACAGGATACACAGCTTGGTGAGAAAAAGAAGATGCAGGCACTGTGTGTTACTGTGTCACATACGATGCTTGTGTACAATGGGAGGGGTAAGTATATATTATCACATACTGGCGCTTTCATTAACCAGTTCGGGAAGATTAACATCTAATAACGCTTGCCGTGTGTGCAGGAAACTGGGTGACTGGAGAACAGGCGAGGTAGAGAGACCTGGCACCAAAGGGCCTTTTGAATCAAGAACCATGTGCGTTACCTTTTTTTTTTTAATCCTGCACTGAGGTTTTCAGGAGTTTGAGGTCCTTGTTCCCTACTCCTTTCCATAGGATTCATTTAATCACCCTTCCTTCTGCTCCAAGTTTTCTGGCACCAAATGAAGTTCTCTCTTTTTTTTTTTGTTTTGCTTAAAAAATTTTGACCCCTATTTTCTTATTTGCTTTCAACTTACATTAAATTTATTGATTGGGTAAGTGCTTTTATGTAATGTATTACATCACATCCTCATTTATTTCAATAGATTTTACACCAGCCATAGTTTATGATTTTAAAATGGAAAAGTATTATCGGCACAAGACAGGAAATTAAAACAGTACAAATGAGTGTATAGTAGAAAGTTGTTTGTTTTTTATTTTTACTTTATTTTTTATCTCTGCAGACCTCTGAGTCCCCTAGGCCCATAGTTCCCGGCTGAGGCTGCTACTGTTACCACTTTTACATGTGTACCTCTAATGATATGGTGTGCGTATAAAGCATAAACATGCATATATCCTCTTTCTGACACACTGTGTAAATTGTGCTATGCACACTGTTCCTCATCTACTTTTTTCACTCAACGTATCTTGGTATAGGACTACATTTGGATTAGTACATTCCTTTTTTTTTAAAGATTTTATTTATTTATTTTTAGAGGGAAAGGGAGGGAGAAAAAGAGGGAAAGAAACATCAATGTGTGGTTGCCTCTCATGGGGCTCCCACTGGGGACCTGGCCCACAACCCAGGCATGTGCCCTGACTGGGAATCGAACCAACGACCCTTTGGTTCCCAGGCTGGCACTCAATCCACTGAGCTATACCAGCCAGGGCCAGATCAGTACATTCTTTTTAGTAACTGCATAGGATTCCACTACCTATGGTAAATATATTTAATTTATGTGATCAGCCCCCTCTAGATGGGAATTGGGGTTGTCCACAGTCTATCACTGTCACAAAATGGTGCCACAATAGCACTGACTGGAGTGGCTCAGTGGGTTGGGCATTGTCTCACGAAGTAAAAGGTCACTGGTTCAATTCCTGGTCAGGGCACATGCCTAGGTTGTGGGTTCAGTCCTCAGTCGGGGCACATATGAGAGACAACTGATCAATGTTTCTCTCCCTTTCTTACTCCCTCCCTGCCCACCTCTCTCTCTTAAAAAAAAGATGCCACAACAAATATCTTTGTATCTATAAGATTCATTCTTAGAAATACAACTGTTAAGTCAAATGTCTGTGCATTTAAAATGTTGATAGTTCCGAATTACTCTATGCAGAGGTTGTAGCAGTTCAACAGGCTATGAGGTTACTCAAGCTTTTAAAAGGTTCCCAGCTGCGTCAATCTGTAGTATAAGATAAAATTCTGGTTGAAGGGAGGACAAGCTAGTTAACACTATTGGTGGACTAGCATTTTTATTTCTCCCACTGAAGCTGATTATGGGAATATATGGTGTAGTGAAGTTATTAAGTGTAGCTGTCAGATACAGTCAATAATATTGTAATAATGATGTGTGGTGCCGGGTGGAAACTAGAAATATCAGGGGACACTTTGTAAAGTATATGTTTGTCTAACTGGTATGCTGTACCCCTGAAGCCAACACAAAATAAAACTGAAAGTAAACTGTAGTTGAAAAATTTAAAAATAAATTGATTTCTTTTAAAGAGGAAAAAATAGCTGTCAGAAGCTTATCAAGACTTGGTGACTTGGGCGTGTCAGTGGCCGTTGGGCAGCCCCCAGTGACAACTCTGCTGTCCTTACTTGCTTTTGTTTTTTTTTCCCAGGACCTTAGCATCCTGAGGCATTTGGATCCATAGCCTTCAAGGTTGACCTGGTCAAGTTCAGCATGTCCAAGTTAAAAAGCTCAGAGTCGGTCAGGGTGGTGGTTCGCTGCCGGCCCATGAATGGCAAGGAGAAGGCCGCTTCATATGACAAGGTGGTGGATGTGGATGTGAAGCTGGGGCAGGTGTCCGTGAAGAACCCCAGAGGAGTGGCCCACGAAATGCCCAAGACCTTCACCTTCGATGCAGTCTATGACTGGAATGCCAAGCAGTTTGAACTCTACGATGAGACGTTCCGACCGCTCGTGGACTCCGTTCTGCAGGGTTTCAATGGGACAATTTTTGCCTATGGACAGACGGGGACTGGGAAAACCTACACCATGGAAGGAGTCCGGGGTGACCCTGAAAAAAGAGGGGTCATCCCTAACTCATTTGATCACATCTTCACCCATATCTCTCGATCCCAGAACCAACAGTACCTGGTTAGGGCTTCTTACCTAGAGATCTACCAGGAGGAGATCCGAGATCTGCTCTCAAAGGATCAGACCAAAAGGCTCGAGCTCAAAGAGAGGCCTGACACTGGAGTGTATGTGAAAGACCTGTCTTCCTTTGTCACCAAGAGTGTGAAGGAAATAGAGCACGTGATGAACGTGGGGAACCAGAACCGTTCCGTTGGTGCTACCAACATGAATGAGCACAGCTCGCGTTCTCATGCAATTTTCGTCATCACCATCGAGTGCAGTGAGGTGGGCCTCGATGGAGAAAACCATATCCGTGTAGGGAAATTGAACCTTGTAGATCTTGCTGGCAGCGAACGGCAAGCCAAGACCGGCGCGCAAGGGGAAAGACTGAAGGAAGCGACCAAGATTAACCTGTCCCTTTCTGCCTTGGGTAATGTCATCTCTGCCCTGGTGGATGGCAAAAGCACTCACATTCCATATCGGGACTCAAAGCTTACGAGACTCCTCCAAGATTCTCTTGGTGGCAACGCTAAAACTGTGATGGTGGCCAATGTGGGGCCCGCCTCTTACAATGTAGAAGAGACTCTGACGACTCTGAGATATGCCAACCGTGCCAAAAACATTAAGAACAAGCCAAGGGTCAACGAGGACCCTAAGGATGCCCTCCTTCGAGAATTCCAAGAAGAGATTGCTCGGCTCAAGGCCCAGCTAGAAAAACGGTCCATTGGCAGGAGAAAGAGGCGAGAGAAGCGAAGGGAAGGTGGTGGCAGTGGTGGGGGTGGGGAAGATGAGGAGGAGGAGGGAGAAGAGGGTGAGGAGGAAGGGGATGATAAGGATGATTATTGGCGGGAACAGCAAGAAAAACTGGAGATTGAGAAGCGGGCCATTGTAGAGGACCACAGTTTGGTTGCAGAGGAGAAGATGAAGCTGCTGAAAGAGAAGGAGAAAAAGATGGAGGACCTGCGGCGGGAGAAGGATGCTGCCGAGATGCTGGGTGCCAAAATCAAGGTACTGTGCCCTTCCTTGGGTCCCTTCAGATCTTCGTGTTTTATTAAAAAAAAAAGTGATATGAAGGATGATGTGTCTTTTGGGTTCGCATTCCCAATAGCTCCGTGATATCCAGTGCCCAGTAAACATTTATTGAATGAAGGAGAACAATTTTTTTGAATTAAAAAAATTAAATATTGAGTTAATAGCAATAATAATTATTACATATATGCAAGATATAAAAAGCAGCAATAAAACTAAACCCATGTTACCCCCTCCACCTACCCAGCGTGAGACATAGAGAACAACATCCGGGTCTTTGCAAGCTCTTTGTGTTCCTGCCCACCCCCCCCACAACATGTAGCCATTGTCTTGAGTTTGGTGGTTTATTGTGTCCTTGATTTTCTTTAGAGTTTCCCAAAAATGTACATATCTCTAAGTAAAAGATAGTTTTAGCTTCACATCGTTTTTTACTTTTATATAAATGGAATCTCTGCTGCAGTTTGCTTTTATTGAGATTTATCCATATTGAGGTCTATAGCTGCGATTCATTCATTATTGCTGTTCTGAGAAGTCCGCAGTATTCCATTCTCCTGAGAGAGCAGGTTGTTTTCATTTTCTGCTATGAACACTCTTGTGCTTGGCTCCAGGAGAACAGGTGCGCACAAGAACTTCTTGTCTGGCACTGCTGGGCCCCAGAGAGGGAGAGAAACATCAGTGTGTGGTTGCCTCTTGTGCGCCCCCTAATGGGGACCTGGCCTGCAACCCAGGCATGTGCCCTGACTGAGAATCGAACCAGCGACCCTTTGGTTTGCAGGCCGGCACTCAATCCACGGAGCTACATCTGCCAGGACTGAGACTGTACTTTATCTTTGGCTTCATAGTGGCTCTTTCACAGAGCTAGGCACTGTTTTACTTCAGGGACAGAGGTCCTTTCCAGGACTTTCAAGACCTAATGTGAAAATGGATTCACATACAATGCAATTAGGAAGTAACTTTGTTTCAGGGAGGGGCTCACTATGGGATTCCATTGAGTCAAGGCCATATCACCCCTTCTTGCTTCTGCACTTGAAGTGTAACCAGGTGTGCCCATGTTTGATTTGCATGCCGTGTTTTAGGGTCACAGCTGTTATTCAGGCCCAGGAACACCTAGACTCTCTGAACAACCTGGTGTATTTGGGCAACTCTCAGAGGCCAAGTGTGGCAACACTCAGCATTCCCTCAAGGTCACTGAATCTCTTAGCACGCCTTGTTTATGGGAGGATGACATTAATTCTGTCTTTCCCAATTCCTGACTGCTGTAAAACCATAGGGCAAAAGAATTGAGCTGGAGGTGTGTGTGTGTGGTGGGCGGGGGAGGGTGTTGGGTGGAGGGGGAGCAATCAGTCCAGCCCCTTTGGTTTAGGAGAGGAAATAGTCTCAAGCGCTTCCTGAAAGATGGCCACAGCGCTGCGGTTAGTTTATAGGATTCTTAAAAGCAAGGTTGTGGAGCTTTGGGATTCCATGCATTTCAGGTACAAATCATTCCAGCGGCCTCAACCATCATCTAAATGTTGAAGGCTCTCAATCTGTGTAACCAACCCAGAGCTGTCTCCTAACATCCAAGCCAATAGCCTCTACTTACTGGACATTTTCATGGAGATGCCCCCAGCCACCCAGAGGCTACTCCTAGGAGCCTTCCTTTTCTCAGTCAAGTCAGACTCCTAGGAGCTGCCTCTCCCTCTGCCTTAGGGCCCAGTCAGGCCCATGGCCTCCGACTCCTGCCTCATCAGGATCTCTCGGACCCATCCCCTTTGCTCTCCCCCACCACTACTCTCCTCTCCCGGGTCTGGACCCTCAAAACAGCCACCTGTCTAGTCTCCCTGCACTCAGCCTGCCTTTTTCCGGTCATCGTGTTTGTGACATGGGAGTAACGTTTCTGAAACAGAAATCTGATTGTGCAGAAACACATCAGTGGTTGCTGCCTTCTCGGGGTCATGTCTAGTCTGCCGTAACAGAGCTGTGAGGTTGTTGAACTGCCCCCGGTCGCTCTGCCGGCTTTCCTGTACCACCACTCCCTACCCTGCCCTCACAGAATTGTTTTTGTTAGCCGATTCCTATTTTTACTCCAGCACTGTGTGTAGATGTTGCTTGAGACAGGAAGCTTTCCCTGACTCTCCAAAAGTCTGAATTCTCTCCCTCCAGTGTGCCTCTCCCATTGTGACTCGGTCTTTTCCTCCTGGTGGCTTCTGATCCTTATGGTAAGAGTGTGCTTGCTCGTCTGTGACCCTCAATAGACTCTCAGCTTTGCGATTTATGTTCACAGTTGCATCCCCACTACCTAGCATATCAGAGCTGCTTAGTATGTTCTAAGTAAGGGCAATACATTGTACGAACAAACCAGAAGTATTTAAACAAAGCTGAAGTTCAGGTGTATCTGGAGGAGCTATATCTTCAGTGTTCCCAATGTAAAGCCTCCCCTCCCCAGGGGAGCCACCTCAGCCCCCATCCCACGGATGGGTGGGACACAGCTGAACGTGATATATTTTCCCCCAGAGTTCCCCCCTTTGGCTCAGTTCTGAGCTCCCCATGAGGACATATATTCTGAGAGAGACCATTCACAAGATGGATTTCACTTTTTTCTCACTCAGGCCATGGAAAGTAAGCTGCTCGTTGGAGGAAAAAATATAGTAGATCATACAAACGAACAGCAGAAAATCCTGGAGCAAAAACGGCAGGAAATTGCAGAGCAGGTAACCTTTCCATTCCCGTTTTGGGGAGAATGTGACGGGGTAAGGTGCGTTAATGCTGCAAAGCAAACGTCTCTTGTATTAGACTCGTCAGAGGGAATGGAAACACGCTGTGGTAGCCCCTTCCCTGTGGGGGACTCATCTGGAGCAGCCCCGCCCTGTATTCTTGTCTAGGCCTTGTCTCTAGGCAAGCTGATGAATTTTGTAATGTCGCTCAGAAACGTCGAGAAAGAGAAATCCAGCAACAGATGGAGAGTCGAGATGAGGAGACTTTGGAACTTAAGGAGACATACAGCTCATTGCAGCAAGAGGTGGACATCAAGACCAAAAAACTCAAAAAGGTACATAAAGGGAACGAGGCCAGGCAGGGGGTCCGGAGCCCTGGGGAATGGGATAGCTCCCTGTCTGCAAGGCTGCCCTCCTCATCTGCCTCTTCCCCGGGTTCCAGCTCTTCTCCAAGCTGCAGGCAGTGAAGGCAGAGATCCACGACCTCCAGGAGGAGCACATCAAGGAACGGCAGGAGCTGGAGCAGACTCAGAATGAGCTCACCAGGGAGCTGAAACTCAAGTGAGTTCCGGGCCTTCCTTGGCGCCTGCAGGCACTTGCTGGGTGGTGGTTTGTTAAGTAAGAAACACTTCCCTGAGGACGGGGCGCCCTCTCTCCAGCTCGCCTCTTTATTGTTGTGTCCGACATCTCTTTATTATTGAGAGAGTCACTCTGTCTCTGGGCTTCATCTGTTCACTGAGCGATTTCACCATATGATCTCCAAGTTTCCTTCCACTCTGCCTTCCTGAAGCTTTTAAAGTTATTTATTGATAAGAGGGAATCTTTTATTAACTAGAATTCCCTGAATGGTATAGTGAATACCCAAATACCCATCACCTAGATTCAGTGATAAACCATCTTTTGTCATCTGTCTTTTATAAGTATATTTTAAAGCAAATCATACTTCATGTTATCTCACTCATGTATACTCATGTACATGACTACAATGCTACATTTAAAAAGCTTTATTGAAATAAATTCACACACCTTACAGTTCACCTATTTAAAGTATACAAGTCAGTTTTTCAAAAGTATATATAGGGTTGTAAAACCATCAACACAGTCTAATTTTGTTCCCCCCAAAAGAAAGCCTATACCAATTAGCAGTCACTGCTCATTATCCCCTCTCCCCACCCCAGTCCTGATCTACCTTCTGCCTCTATAAATGTGCTGTTCTGGACACTTCATGTGAATGGAATCATGATACGTGGTCTTTTGTGCTGCTTTCTTTCACTTAACAGTGCTCTGAAGGGTCGTCCATGTTGTTTCGTGTCAGTGCTTTGTTCTTTTTATGACTGAACAGTATTGTTTTGTGTGGCTGTGCCACATTTTATATATCTGTTTATCAGTTGATAGGCGTTTAGGTTCCAGTCTTTGGCTGTGATGAATAATGCTGCTGTAAACATTCATGGGCAAGTTTTTATATGGACATATTTTAATTTCTCTGGGATATACACCTAGGAGTGGAATTGGCTGGGTCATATGGTAACTCTGTTTAACTTTCTGAGGAAGCCAGACTGTCTTTTTAGCCCTGGCTGGTGTGGCTCAGTGGATTGAATGTCAGCCTGCGAAGCCAGAGGTCGCTGGTTCAACTCCCAGTCGGGGCACATGCCTGGGTTGTGGGCCAGGTCCCCAGTGGGGGTGCGTGAGAGGCAGCCACACATTGATGTTTCTCTCTCTCTCTTAAAAACAAACCAAACCAAACCAAAGTGTTTTCTACAATGGCCACGTCAGCTCTGGCCTGTGTGGCTCAGTTGGTTGGAGCGTCATCCGTGCACCAGAAATGTTGGAGTTTCGGTTATGGGTCAGGGCACCTACCTGGGTTGTACATTGTATCTTCGCTCAGGGCGAGTATGGGAGGCAACCAGTACATGTTTCTCTCTCACATCCGTGTTTCTGTCTTTCTCTCCCGTGCTCTTTCTAAATCAATAAACATTTAAAAAATTTAAAAATAAAATAGCTGTATCCCTTTACATTTCCACCACCAATTTCTCCTCGTTGACGCTTTTTTCCTTTTTTTGCTTACTGTCTTTTTTTTTTTTTTAGATTTATTTACTTTTAGAGAGAGGGGAAGGGAGGGAGAAAGAGAGGGAGAGAAACAGCAGTGTGGGAGAGATACATGGATCAGTTCCCTCTCACACTCCCTTAACTGGGGACCTGGCCTGAAGCCCAGGCATGTGCCCTGACCGGGAATTGAACCCATGACCCTTTGGTTTGTAGGCCAGCACTCAGTGCACTGAGCCACACCAGCCAGGGCTATCTGTCTTTTTTTATGACAGCCATCCTAATGGGTGTGAAGTGGTATCTCATTTTGGTTTTGATTTGCAATTCCCTGGTGGCTAATGATGTTGAACATCTTTTCATGTGTGCTTATTGGTTCTTGTTTATCTTCTTTGGAGAAATACCTGTTCAGATACTTTGCCCATTTTAAAATTGGGTTATTTATTGGGTCTTTTTATTATTGAGTTGGAAGAGTATTTTATATATCCAGGATACTAGTCCCTTGTCAGGTATACAATTTGCAAATATTTTCTTCCAGTCCATGGGTTGTCTTTTCACTTTCTTAATGGTGTTTTATAGCACAAAAGGTTTTAATTTTGATGTAGTCCAATCAATATGTTCTTTTGTTGCTTGAATTTTTTGGTGGTGTATCTAAATTTGCCTATTCGTGACATTGTATATAAATTTATAAATGAAATAATGTGACCTTTTGTGACTGGCTTCTCTCAGTATAGTGCTTTCAAGAGTCACCATCCAGCCCTGGCTGGTGTAGCTCAGTGGATTGAGCATGGGCTTGTCAACCAAAGGGTCACTGGTTCGATTCCCAGTCAGGGCACATGCCTGGGTTGTGGGCCAGGTCCCCAGTAGGGGACATGTAAAAGGCAACCACACATTGATGTTTCTCTCCCTCTCTTTCTCCCTCGCTTCCTCTCTCTAAATCTTAAAAAAAAATAAATAAATCTTAAAAAAAAAAGTCACCATCCACATTGTAGCATGTTTCAATACTTCCTTTTTTTAGTGTTGAATAGTATTTGTTGTATTGTATGAGTACACCATGTTTTGTTTATGCATTCATCAGTTGATGGTTATTTGGGTCATTTCTACTTTTTAGCTCTTATGAATAATGCTGCTATGAACATTTGTTTATGAGTTTTATTATGGACTTATGTTTTTAATTGTCTTAGGTCATCTAAGAGTCTTTCAGTTTTAGGTCTTACATTCAGGTCTATGATCTGTTTTGAATTAATTTTCGTGTATGGTCTGAGGTAGGGTTTCAGATGCGTTCTTTTGCATGTGGATACGCAATTGTTCAGCACCATTTGTTGAAAAAGCTCTTCTCTCATTGTCTCTGCACCCCTGTTGAAAATCAGTGACGGTAAACATAAAGATTTCTCCCTAACCCCTCAGTGCTGTTCCGTGGAGCTACATGTCTGTCCTTGTGCCAGTCCCACACTCTTCTGGTGACTGTAGCTTTGCAGTAAGTGTTGAAATGAGGACACGTGAGTCCTCCACCTTTGTTGTTCTTTTTCAAGTATTTTTGGCTCTTCAGGGTTGCTTGCATTTCTGTATAAATTTTCAGATCAGCTTGTCAATTTCTGCAAAAAAAGCCAGCCGTGATGTTAATGGGGACTGTGTCGAATCTATAGATGAATTTGGAGAGTATTGTCATCTTAACAATATTGTTAAGATCCATGAACATTGGATGTCTTTTCATTTATTTAGATCTTTAATTTCTCTCAAGACTCTTACAGTTTTCAGTGTGCAACTACTTGCACTTCTTTTGTTAAATTTATACCTAAGTATTCTAATTTTTGATGCTATTGTATATGGACTTTTCTTAATTTTCTTTCAGGATGCTATTGCTAGTGTATAGAAATACAGTTGATTTTTGTATAAAGCACATGGTATCTTCCCAACTAAGAAAACTAACATTAAGTTTCTTAGTATTTTCTCACACTTGGTCCAGATTCAGATATTCTTGGTTTGTTCATATTAAAATGTATATGTGGGAATTTATGGTCAAGATAGACGCATAAGTAAACACTTCGCCTCCTCGCTCAACCACAGAAAGAATTACAGCTAGACCTGAGAACAAATAATACCCAGAACCGTCAGAAAATCTAGTTGTATGGAAGTCCAACAACCAAGGATTTAAGAAGCCACATTCATCCAGACAGGTGGGAGGAGCAGAGATGTGGAGATGGGTGGAGAAATGCACAGACGCCGTGTGGAGCAGAGAGGCGGCAGCAGAACCGGCGGTCCCACATTCCCCCGTGATGGATAAAAATCAGGAGGGATGCCTGGGGAGCTAGTGATCCCTGCCCAGGCCAGACCACACAGACCAGGGTTCTAGTGCTAGGAAGAGAAATCCACATAACTGCTGGCTGTAGAAACCAGTGGGGGTTGGGGTGGCGAGGAAACTGCTGGATTTTCAGGAGACTCTGCCTAAAGGGCCTGTACAGACTTAGAACATAGCAAACCTACCTGCTCTGGGATTCAGCACCAGGGCAACAGTTGGAAGGGGACTGGTCACATGTAGGGAGAAAGTGAAGTGACTGGAAACAGGGTGCGTGCTGGGCAAACCTCCAGAAGCCAGGCAGCGGCACTGTCCCCTCTCTGAGCCCTCCCCACGCACACAGCCACAAAGCGGTGAAGCCGGTTGCCCTGCCCTGGTGATTACCTAAGGCTCCACCCCACACAATTTACAGATGCCTTTTCTATAATAGGCCACGCTACTAAGAGTCAAAGCAGCTCTACTTAATACATAGAAACAAACACAGGCTGGCTGCCAAGTTGAGGAGACAAAGAAATATGGTTGAAATGAAAGAACAGAACAAAACTCCAGAAAAAAATCAAAATGAAACAGATAACCAATCTGTCAGGTGCAGAATTCAAAACACTGGTGATTAGGGTGCTCAAAGAACTCACTGAATGTGGCAACAAAGTAAAAAAGACCCAGGAAGAAGTGAAGGTTACACTGTGAAGTGAAAAAATCTACAAGGAACCAGCAGTGGAGGGGATGAAGCTAGGACTCAAATCAATGATTTGGAACAAAAGGAGGAAATAAGCATTTAATCAGAACAGCAAGAAGAAAAAAGAATTCAGAAAAACAAGGATAGTATATGGAAGCTCTAGGACATCTCCAGATGTACCAACATCCAAACCATAGGGATGCCAGAAGGAGAAGAGGAAGAGCAAGAAATTGAAAAAATAATGAAAGAAAACTTCCCTAATTTGATGAAGGAAATAGACATGCAAGTCCAGGAAGCACAGAGAGTCCCCAGCAAGATGGACAGAAACAGGCCCATGCCAAGACACTCTAAAATACCAGTTTAAAGATAAAGAGAGAATCTTAAAAGCAGCAAGAGAAAAGCAGAGAGTTACCTATAGGGGAATTCCCATAAGAAAGTTTCTCAGCTGATTTCTCAAAAGGAACTTTGCAGTCAAGAAGGGACTGGCAAGAAATATTCAAAGTCATGAAAAGCAAGGACCTACAACCTACATTACTTTATCCAGCAAAGCTTTCATTTGGAATGGAAGGACAGATAAAGTGCTTCCCAGGCAAGGTAAAGCTAAAGGAGTTCATCATCACCAAACCAGTATTACATGAAATGTTAAAGGGACTTACTTAAGAACAAGATCATCAAAACTATAAACATTAAAATGTCAATAAATTTACAGCTATCAACAACTGAATCTAAAAAAACAAACTAAGCCAACAACAAGAACAGGAACATAATCATAGATATAGAGATCATTTGGAGGGTTATCAACGGGGAGGGAGAAGGGGATAATGGGGGGAAAAGTGCAGGGGTTAAGAAGTACAAGTTGGTAGGTACAGAATAGGCGGATGTTAAGAATAGTAAAGGAAATGGAGAAACCCAAGAACTTGTATGCATGAGCCATGAACATGAACTAAGGCAGGGATTGTCGGAGGGAATGGGGGTACTGGGTAGAGGGGGGCAAAGGGGGATAACTGAGACAACTATAATAGCATAATTAATATATTTTTTAAAGATCTATATATGGACTTCATATTGCATTTGGTCATTATGTCTCTTTATTTTAATCTGGAGCAATCCCTTTTTCTCTTAAGAACTTTTTACTAGTTGACTTGTTGAAAGAGTTGGGTCATATAGCCTGTAGAAATATCTCACATTCTGGATTTGTTGGTCTGCTTCTTCCTGGTGCAGTTTATTTTGTGTCTCTATCTCTCCTGTTTTCCTTTAACTGAAAACTAGTACTGAAGCACTGGTTCTCAACCTTGACTGTACAAAGAAATCATCTCAGGAGTTTTTTAAAATAATGATGCTTGGGCCCCACCCTAGAGATTTTGATTTAATTGGTCTAGGGCAGTGGTCTTTAGCAAGCACCAAATCATCTGAAAGGCTTGCTAAACATACCTGGTGGGGCCCCATATGCGGAGAGTCTGATTTGGTATATTTAGGGTGGGGCCTGAGAATTTGCATTTCTAACAAGTTCCAGTTGTTGCTCCTGCTGGTTCAGTGAACATACTTTGAGAACCATTGATCTGTCATGAAGCCTGCGGAAGGTGTTTGTCAGAACTCTATAAATGACATGAATGCGCATCTTGGTTTGAGAACCATTGAGCTACTGATTTCAACCAATAATGACTTTGTCTGGATCTTTTATTTCATTAGGGGTTACAAAATGATGTTATTCTCTATCAGTCTTTTCACAGCATTAGCTGGAATTTTTCTTTAAAGAAGAACTTTCCCAAAGGGATTCTTTTAATGACCAAGTTTTAAATTTTGAAAGGAGCCTTTAAAATTAAGTGTATGTATCAGTCCTTTTTCTAGGTGTGCACACCTGGAAAAAAGATCAGAACACAATGTGCCAAAATATGAATAATAGCTACCTCTGGATAGTGAAACTGCGTGTAATTATATTTTTCAAATTTCGTAATACATAAATAGGACCTTTAAAATCAGAAAAAAAACCCTAAATGTAAGTTATGAAAAATAATTTCTTAAATGTCAAATAAAATGAAGAGAACGTTTCATCTCTCCAAAATATTTTTCCCCTAAAGAAGGCATTTCTGTTGTTACAGCTCTCATATCCTTTGAATAAACAGTGAGTCAACCTGCTTTTGAACAGTCAGCACCCGTGGCCTCTGGTGTTTGCTGTGTGTTTGCTCTCACGCTGACGCCCCTTCGGCATTGTGCTGCCCTGAGGCTTTGAGAGAGTGAAGGCAGAGAGGTAGCAGGAGACAGCCATCACCATGGCGAGACACAAAGCAGTGGGTTCCAGCTTCATTGTTTGCCCTGTTCCCTGGGCTCTTCCCACGCAGCCTCTTCTCAGGAATGGTTTTCATTCTCAGAAGTCCAAGGGACTGAAATGCACTTGGTCCTGCCCTTTGTCCTGCTGATCAGGCTGTGAAAATTTCCATCTCTGGCAACAATCCAGACGTTCGGAGGAAGGCAGTTTAATTTCCAGTCTGTTTTCATCACGTGGGAAGTTAATGAGCTGGGGTAGCAGTCCCAGTGGCCCTCCCAAAGGTATTTCAGATAGCACAGACTCACTCCAGTATGACCCGGGCACCACTGCCCTCTTCAGTTCTTTCACCTCCTCAAGCAGCGTCTCCTTGGGCAGAAGTGACCTCTCCATATTCCTTGGGCAGACCCTGCCAGCACCTGTCACCCCTAAGAGTGTTGCACCATTCTGTCTCAGGCAGGGATCCAGTGTCATTCGGGTCTGTATCTCAGTTCTTTGAGTGATGGTAGGCCCGTAGTCCCTGCGTAGTAACTGCCGAGCCACTTGACTTACCTACTTACACACTATGTGTGGGGCCAGAGAGCCGGCACCCCACGTGTGTTCTTTCTCTCCCTGTGTTCACCCCTGTATGTGTGCTCTTACAGGCATCTTATTATAGAAAACTTTATCCCTCTGGAAGAAAAAAGTAAAATTATGAATAGATCCTTCTTTGATGAAGAGGAAGATCATTGGAAATTACATCCTATAACCAGACTGGAGTAAGTCACTGTTGACTTTTAAGTAGACTTGAAGGTGGGGAGGAGGGAAAGAATGCCGGGAAGCTGGGCTTGGCCAGAGCGGTACGGTAAGAACGCAGTTTGACTCATTTAAAGTTGACACCAATTGTATCCCTGATTTTGTGATGGCATAGTTCCATGAGATAGAAATCAATGATGTGTGTGGTATTAGGAACTGGGAGACTTTCTCACAGTGAACTAATGACCTCTCCCAAGTTCCTGCATTTCAGTTTCCCCAGCTGTCAAGTGAAGCACGCTAGGCCAAACGAGGGGCATCACACAGGTGTTATCTTGCGTGTCAGTCTGACGCAGTGTTGAGAAGGACTCTCAGTATGAGTCTGGGTCCTGCTGGAGAAATGGGAGATGTCTGCCAAGGACACAGGCGTGGGGAGTGTTGACAGCTCTGCCTCATGCCTACCACCTAAGAACTGGATGATGACTCAGTTCTCTTCCAGCTTAAAAAATGCGTGATGCTCATCACATTTGAATCAGAAAGCAGCTCAAGCAGAAAGTATTAGCAGCTCCGGCGTCATTTCCATGTCAGCCCTCAGTCCAGGAAGTCACGTGCTTCGGGTTCTGTGTAAGCAGGCTCAGAGTCTTGTGAGTGCTGGTTCCGCAGGACTGATCCCGGGGCTGCGGAACACACGTCAGCTGCGCTTTAACCACTGCAGTCCATTTCCAGGAATCAGCAGATGATGAAGCGGCCAGTCTCAGCTGTGGGGTATAAGAGACCATTGAGCCAGCACGCAAGAATGTCCATGATGATTCGTCCAGAGGCCCGATACAGGGTGAGAAGACTGTTCTTGCATTCCTGCCCTCTCTCTCACGGAGTTTAGATTCATGTAAACCCTTAGGCACCGTGCTGCAGAGTCACGGAGTTGTCATCCTCTTTCCAGAGGCCCCAGAGGAAACTTACATTAATATAATAATTTTAACAAATGAGAAGTAACAAAAAGAACAATAACAAATAATTACACATTAAAAAGGTAAAATAGAATGAGATTTAGAAAGTCAGGACTGGGAGGAGAGTATAAGCATCCTGTCCATAATGGCCAATGAACATTAACACCAAGCTTTAAACGGTCTCTGTGGGAAGACTGGGAGAAATGGAAGTGTCAGTGACAGGAGATGGAGGTGTGTTAGAGAAGGTACGGTGCCCTGGCTGGTGTGGCTCTGTGGATTGAGCGCTGGCCTGTGAGCCAAAGGGTCGCTGATTTGATTCCCAGTCAGGGCACACGCCTGGGTTTCAGGTCAGGTCCCTAGCTGGGGGCGTGCAAGAGGCAACCAATCAGTGTTTCTCTTGCACATTGATATTTCTCTCCCTCTCTTTCTCCCTCCCTTCCTCTAAAAATAAATAAATAAAATCTTTGAAAAAAGAAGGTATGGTACTTCCATTTAACATAATGTGGTCAATCATGTAGTTATTTAAAATGCCATAATTAAGGCCTGTTTAATGACCCAGACCTAAAATACTAGGTGAGCTTCTATTTATAAGCACTTGCTGTGTGCCAGGCACTGTATTTGGTGCTTTATTGCTTTCTTTACTTGGACCCTCCCACCTACTCGGTGTAATAGTCCTGCGGCTTAGTAGGTAGCTGGTCAGTGGATGAAGCAGGAGACACAATATATTGTTAGGTTATAAAACAATTGGTACTGCAAGTGTATATATGAATTAAAAAATCTAGGACAAAATATATCAAAATGTGAACTATTTATCCCTGGTTAATGGAAGTATACTCCATTTAAATTTTCTTCTTTTTTGCTTATCTGTATTTTCTAACTGTCAGTGGGGACTCTGTATTATTTTTATAGTGACATATTTTCATTTAAAATGTTTTTGAGTCTCCCTTAGCAGCTAGAGCAGAACAGACTAGGATTGGTTAGCTCCTCAGGTGCTGTTCTTCCTGGCACTGAGTTATTTAAAGTAAAGAAAACAAAAGCAAAAGAGGTGTATTAGATGGGGTTTTACATCATGGAAGATGAGTGATGTGTCAGACAGAGTCCTCAGAAGCATTTTTCTAGCCATTTCCGAGGGTGCATTTTCTTGCCAGTTATTTCATGTCTTAAGCTAAAAACATGCTTTTAAAGCCTACAAATCACATATGTGGGTTTGCAGGGGGCTAACTGATTCAAGGTAGAATTTCAAGCAGGGGTTCTCAGATGCTTTTAGCAATAGACCCACTCCATTAAGATAAATGTTAAGCAGCATCTCAGTATCTACAATTGATAAACAAAGCCACTCCCTCTCCTCACCTCCCTGCAGTGCCTGCCCCTGTCCCCATAGTGCACTGGGGCCTGGACTCCACTGAGTGGGAGGAGCTAGAGGACAAGATGTTTAAACTGTCCTCTTCTCCTATGCACCTGCCTCAGTAGGAGCAATGAAAAGGCCCACCATGGGATGTCAAATGAAGGAATCCGTCCACAAGGCCAGTTGTGAGGCGGGGCCCAGACTGATTTTCAAAATGTGGTTACGAGCACATATACCACCACTCACATCCTCCACACACGTGCACCAGACCTGCCTCTCCCCTTGGCAACCAAAACGTTCATCAGAGCTGCTGTAGGTAGTGAGATTATTGGTGATTACTATTTTCTTCCTTTATCCTCTTGTATTTTTACATTGTCCACAATAAATGGGTCTTACCTAATTTATTATTTTTCCCCTAAGTGTGTAATACATGCTCATTATTAAATATTTCTATTTTTAGTCCTGACTGGTGTGGCTCAGTGGATTGAGTACCAGCCTGCAAACCAAAAGGTTGCTGGTTTGATGCCTAGTCAGGGTACATGCCTGGGTTGCAAACCAGGTCCCCAGTAGGGGGTGCACAAGAGGCAACCACACATTGATGTTTCTCTCCCTCTTCTTCCCTTCCCCTCTCTTTAAAAATAAATAAAATCTTTATTTTTTAAAAGAGAAAATAGCGAATAGCCCAGAGAAGAAAATAAAAATCATTTGTAACCTCGCCAGGAAAAAAGTTATAAAACTACATCTCTTCTAGGCAGGTTTTTGGTAGGCTCTGAGGAGCAAGCAGTTTGCAGTTCTGTTTTTGGAAGGGGTCTGCATTGCTTGTGCTCTGTCTGATTGGAAACCAGCCTAACTGGTAATGGCTGTACTTCTGCAGGCAGAAAACATCGTGCTGTTAGAGCTGGACATGCCCAGCCGGACCACCAGAGACTACGAGGGTCCCGCTATTGCCCCCAAAGTCCAGGCCGCATTGGATGCAGCTCTGCAGGACGAAGATGAGATACAGGTGGATGCGTCATCCTTTGAAAGTACTGCAAATAAGAAACCCAAGGCCAGGTGAGTGGCTCTTGATGACCTGTGTTTGAACGGAACATGTAGGCACAGGGACAAGTGAAGGCAGAGGGTGCCGAGAGTGTTTGTTTATCGTAGAATGCTTTACAGGGTACGCCAGAAAGTGCCGCCATGTTACTCCTGTGTGTATTCATTTGTTACACAGATATTTCTGGCTCAGGCGTTACGCCAAGTAGACTGAATACCAGAATGCCTAATGCGCCCAGTTCCTACTGTAAGGAACACGTGTTCTCGTGGAACAGTCTTTGGTTCCCACCAGGTACCAGGGACTTAATTTGATGCTAAATTAGAAATTCTATCATAATTAAATTCTGGATTAGAAGTTAAAAGAAAACAACTAGGCGAAAAACCAAAAATGGAAGAAATTATACCTGGGAACTTGATATTTTTTATCAATTTGGAGAAGACAGTGAAGATTTTATTTAAATGGAGAAACAATTGCTGAGCATCGAAGTCCCTTCCCTGGGGTCTCACACCTTGGTCGGCAGGGCGTGTTAGTCATGTGCAGAGGGGCCCGCGTGCCGGTCTCATGGTTTAGCAGCTGCAGGTATACTGGCTTTCAGGCTGTTGAGGAAAGGCTGCCTGGAAATGTTAATGGCACTTGATGGGAAAGAATCTGACCTGTGCTGGTGACAGAGATGGGACATGTAACGTGAACATGTGCTTGACTTTTGCAGGCCTAAAAGCGGAAGGAAGTCAGGATCCTCCTCCTCTTCCTCAGGAACCCCTGCATCTCAGCTTTATCCACAGTCACGAGGGCTGGTTCCAAAGTAAAGCCAGTTTCTTCTCTCCCGGGGTTTAAACATTTGCCTTCTGAGAGAAGAGATGAGCAAATCCTTGCAGAGAGGACGCCAGCCCGAACTCAGAACCATTCCCCTGGGGAGAAGTGATGGCCTCTTTGCAGATTAACCAACTGAATCTGGCTGAAAGGTGCTGGTCCCAACCCGGCACTCGCAGCGTCCTTTAATTAGCATCTCAGAAATGCATGGGTAAGGTAAAGTGCGGTAGTCGAAGTGGAAAGCAAGAGAATGACCGGTGACCTTGCTTCCCTTCTCCCTTGCCTCCTCCTCTCCGTACCCTTGCCTTCCTTCCTCTCCCCTCTCCTCTCCTAGCCTGTTCTTCACACTGGGCTCCCTTGTTGAGCAGTAGGGCAGAATCAGGAGTCACCTTAGCGGGACCAAGTCTTTGGAGCCTCAGGATACAGTGACAGTGAGGTTGAAAAGTGAAAGCCCTAGAACTTGAATAGGTGCTGCTCTTGTAGTTGAAATGAGAAATCTCATGTGGATCCAAGGCCCCGTGGGCATGATCCGTGCTCCTCAGTAAAAAGCGGATCCGCCTTTGGGATCTGCTGAGTAAGGAAATGTTTTTCAAGGAAGCTGCCACTTTTCCGCTCCTGAAGGATTAATGTTGGAAGCAATAGAAATCACATTCCCTTTGCCTCCTTGGAGAGTTTAGGGAAACAGCTTCTTTAAAACCTCAAAACCATGACCATCCTGTCAAAGACGTAATCTGTGAGCTGATGCCATGTCCATACACCGTGTCACTTTACTCTTCATCCGTCACCATCTTTAGCCAAGTGTGCATACTCTGAGCATCCCTTCCTAGGCCAGTCTGCCTCCAGGGCATGCTCTGCAGTGGGCCTGCTTAGGGGAGAGGAGAGGCTGGCTCTGCCTTCTCTGATGGGACAAGAGTAGGGGGAACGAGACATATGGTGGCACTTTTGAATCCCCCATTTTGTTCCATGTTTGCATAGAGAGCATTAGGGTGACTGGGCAGAGCAGAGGCAGAGACACAAGCACAGTGCAGCGTGAAGGGAAGACATAACAGATGCAAAGAACTCTGCTTGCCTCCAGCTAAAGTCACCTCCTCCTAGAATTGCGGCTCCCCCCAGGCAGAACCAAAAGTGGTGGCGAGGAGTGGCTGTGTGATTGAATAGGCTCAGAGGAGAGGGTTAGAAATTCCCGTTTACATAAACTAGTTTGGTTTATAAGTTTTAGTTCTGTGTATTATTGAAATTCAAAGCTTCGTTTTTATGTTGGTCATTAGGTGAATGTTACTCCTTCTCCCCCCCAAGAGAAGCATATAGTGTGTGTGGGTGTGCAAGCCCTGTGGTGCCTGTGTTCTTTGAGTGTGTCCATGTGAATTTGTAAGAGAGAGACAGAGACCAAGGACTTGCCCCGTTTTAGAGCGACACTAGTGTACAGTTGTTGCCTTTGTCCGCATCGGAGGCCCCCCGAATGACGAGCGCTGGCTGGAAGCACTCCCGTGTGGGCGTCTGAATCCACCAGCCAAGCCTGAGGGGACAGTGTAAGTCCCCAGGTCTGCTGCACTGGTGTACCTTGCTGGCATGGTGCCTCAGCAATGTGGCGACTCGGGTGGGCCTTGAGTTACATTTTAACTCAGCTGCTCAGTTCCCAGGGCACATTTCTGGATCAGAACCTGTGGGAAAGAGGAGGTACCAAGTGCAATGTCGTAGCATTCTACAAACGGAGATCTGTCACCTGGCAGCTGATCTCCTTTTTCGTTACCATTCTTTCTGAACCCAGGGCCCTTTTCAGTAATTCCCAGAGCATAATGGAGCCTTCCCTCATCTTTCTTGGGATCAAACCCTGCTCCTCTCTTATTTAGTAAGACTCTACCTGTTTGAATGGGAACCAAATGACAAGGTAATAGCCGAAGATTATCTGCCAGCTACACCTGTCTCTTGCACCACATTTTTTCAGAGCTAGTATGACTTCTGCAGGCTGAAAATACTCATCCAGCAAGTCCGAGAACAGAACACTGCAGGTAACGCAACACGTGTTGCGTTATCACCGGTGTCTTGAGGTGGCTGTTCTGACCAAGGGTGGTTGAGTGGCCATAGAACTTTTCTAAGAAGGCAAAAGAAGAAAGCCAAGTTGACAAGCAGGGTTAGTAAAACAAGCTTGCCTTGGACTCAGCCATGTTCATCTGGTGGTCTGTGAAAAAAGTGGAAGAACACCCGTGTGGAGGTGAAGCTGTCCCTTCCCCAGCAGTCTCCGGTGCTTTTCTTCTCTCAAAGTGGATCCGATAAATATTTGAGTAGAGCAGGCAGTAGAATGCCTTACTGCTACCAGAACGCTGCTGCTTCGGGCTCTGAGTTGAGCCACGTGTGCGGAGGACCTCCCAAGCCCACTGAGGGACCAGGTTTTCCTGTCTGTAGTCATGCCTGAACGTTCCACGCCATCCGAGGGCCCCCATGCCAGCAGCAGTTAGTGAAGTCTGGAAGCCAGCCAAACAGCAGATAACAACATCATCTGGAGAAGGGGTTCGAGACCGTGTGCAATCCTCATCAGGCCCCTTTTTGCTCTGATCAGCAGGAATGTATTTGGCTTCCTATTTTAAAGTCACATGTCTCCCAGACCGCTGGATTCAGAACCCAAGGCCAGAAATCATAGGCATGAAGCACTTTCTCAAGACTCAGACCTAACGTTGGATTGCCCCCCGTTGAATGCCTGCCTGCATGCTGCTTGAATCACACCACCCACACCTCCATGACCAAGTGCATCAGAGAGTTCTGCAGCTCAGGCGTGGGCTGCTCTCTGCTTTTCCTGTCTGACTCTTGTAAGTCCTCCCTCACTGAATGTAAAATTTTTGCCAAATTGCTGAGAAGTGTCGGATTCCCTGTCGCTGACATGGATATCAGTTCTGCCTCACATTTCCCACTTGAGGTCAAGGTTCACTGCAAGCAACAGCTTGGGCCATCTGAACACCATCAGTGGTTGAAAATGGGGCTATTAATACACTCTAAAAGCCATAATCAAAATGCTCAGAGGGAACCGGATAAGAATAGTGGGCCTGGCTATTGTCTATCTCGCAAGGTTTTGTCTTGTACTGCTCAGAAATCTGCCACCTTTCTCCCTGCCCTTGTTTCTTGAATGAAATACTTTTGAGGTTATTTATGAAAGGAGTAGTCCTGGTGCAGGAAGGAGGCAGTGGGCTTTATGGCTCATTAGAGTTACTATTGATCTTGACCTTCTCTTTGGCTACCTTTAGACAAAGAATATGCCAATACTTGGGGCTCTAAGTTTTACAGTTGATATTTATTTGTATCATCTCTTTGTCTAGGAATGTAAAAGTGATTCTAAACTAAGATGTGTAATAAAAAGCAGATTTATTGTACCTACATAAGGTGTCCTCATAAGTGACCGACGCTTTTGAAAATGACATGCCTGTGGCTGACTCACTGCCACTCTCTTTAAATATTTTTTCTAGCAAAAGGAGGATGGGAGTGGACATGAAGGTTGAGTTGGAACACTAGTATTTAAAAATATAGCACCAAGGTAAAGGGACATAAAATGAAGCAAGACAGTGACAAATAAGTGCTTCTCACATGTTTCCATGGAAGTTCCTGGGACCAACCTGGGCAACAGGCATGAAATGTCTTTTAACTTTCATATTTTGTTGTTATTGTTGTTTTTTAATTTCTTTAAATCCGTTACGTTATACTTACAAGTCTTTTTTAACACAAAAATTTTTTTTTTTATTTACCATCGGGGCTGGGGGGAGAAACACCAGACATGGGCCGAATGTGGGTCTCGTGGTCCGTCACACTCTTGGGCCCGCCGAAGTGCACGATGGGCACTCGTGCTTCCTGGCTGGGGGCCGGGGCTGCGGAGAAGGGGCACAGACCCTGGCCTCTGGGCGGGGCCTGAAGTTTGGTTGTGCCTCTGCTTACTAACCATGAGACCATGAGGAATTTCCTTGACCTCTCTGAATCTTGGGGTCCTTGTCTATAAAATGGGGTGGTATCCCCTACTTTGCGGGACTATTGCGAGGATTAGCAGCGATTTAAAGCAACAAGCACATGACATGTAGACAAGAGCCGACACTTGAAAATGTGCTTATGGCTGTGACAGGGCCCTGTGTTCGGAAGATGCTGAGGACAGTTTGCATCCCAGGACCCTAGACATTAGTCCTGGGCATGCCACGTTTAGAAAATCCTGGGCCTTCCTAGGAAAGCTGCTAATTATTAACAAATATGAATTGAGCGCCTACTGTGTGCCGTGTTATTCTGGGCACTGGACACATAGATGTGCGCAACACTGCCCGAACGGAGCTTGCACTTCAGTGGGGAAGGAGGCAGAGTGTTAACCAAACACGCGCGAACGTGTAATTACAAGTTATGACGGAAGCCGTGAAGTGGCAGGGCAGGTTATTACAAGGGAGTAACAGGAGCCTGGTGTGGATTGGGCGGGCAAATAAGGGAAGGGCTTTCTGAAGAAATGGCATTTACGGTGAAATCTAGAGGACAGGGAGTTAGCCGGACAAGGGAGGAGGGACAGGACTTTGAAAGGGGACATTTGTGAAGGCCTTGTCTGACCAGAGGGAAGTGTGAAATGTTGTAGAAAAGATTACAGGACAGGGCTTTAAAAAACACCAACAAGATATTTAAAGAGCACAGAGGGGGCAGTGGCCTCTGTGACTTAGACAAATAATGCTTAATTGTGTTTCTTCACAAGACGCCCTCAAACTGTGTGTAATGTCTCTATACCTCCCTTTCCTTCCAAGAAAGAGTTAAAAACCATAGCTTGGCATGGCCTAAGTAATTATTAGTTTAGAATGTTCAAAATGCATTAGCCGGAAAGCAAGAGTTCAAAGTGTGATTTGAAGAATTACGAGTGTGTTCTTGAAGTGACGGGATTCCGGGCCGGGCTGGGCCGGGCCGGGAGCTAATGTACACAGGTGGTGCGGGGCCGGGCAGCTCGGCAGCTGGGAAACTCCTGCCGCTCACCAAGTCGTCTTCTCGTCTTCTGGATTGTTAAAAATAAAAAAAATAAAACTATTCAAACTTTGTATGATCCTGTAAGAGACAAATGTGGTCTTCATCCCTGAGGAGCGTCTACAACCTTTGGAGTTTGAGTGATGCGCGTATCTTTTGGTGTTTCTGACAAGCCCCTTTCAGCCATGTGTGAGTTAATGCCAGTAAAGTGACTCTGGTGGGCCCCTAGACAGCTTCGGGATGGGGGCTGGTTGCCAGAGGAAATGATCATGTGATGATAGAGGTTTGGAACTTTCAGTTCCATCCCCTGACCTCTAGGGAGGGGAGTGGAGAGGAACTGGGGATTGAGTTCATCACCAGTGGCCAGTGATTTAATCATGGCTGGGTAATGGAGCCTCTGTAAAAGCCCCTGAACGATGGGGGCTTGCAGAGCTCCTGGGTTGGTCAGCACGTTGAGATGCGGGGAGGATGACATGCGAAAAGAGGACTTGGAGGCTTCCTGTTCCTCCCCACCCCCACCGTCTACCGTGCATTTCTGCCATTTGGCTCTTCCTGGGAGTTGCATCCTTTGTAATAAGTCAGTAATAGTAACTAAAGCTTTCCTGAATTCTGTGAGCTATTCTAGCGATTACCAAACCTGAGGAGAGGACTGAGGGAACCCCAATTTACAGTTGATCGGAAGTACAAGTGGCCACCTGAGACTTTTGGCTGGCACCTGAAGCGGGGGCAGTCTTGTGGGACTGAGCCCTTAACGGATGGGCCTGTGCTGAGTTCAGATCCTGATGGAATTGTAGGCTGCCCCACTGGTGTGTGGAGAATCAGAGGATTGGCTGTTGGGTGGAAAGGAAACCCCGTACATTTGGTTGTCAGAAGTGCTGCGAATAAAAACAGTTGACCTTGGAAACTGTATTTTGAACTCTACACAGATAATTCAGTTTGAGGGCATGTGATTTCGTTGGGCTCTCTTGTACTAGAGCTGCCAACTGATTGAAGTTACCCCCAGAATGGTCTCCAAGGACTATGCTGTGGTCACATCTGCCAGTGGCATTTGTCAAGGATATAACTGTAGCTCTCGCAGCTGCTCCTGTTTCATCCCTTGTTTCTGTCACCGGTCTTGTGGTTAACCGTCCCCGGGTGCTTCAGTTAGGCAAGCCAACTGGGGACTTGCTTTTGGGGTGGGAGAAATGGGCAGAGCGAGACATCATTCACCTGCATCTCTGGGGACAGTGTAGCTCATAGGAGCCTGTTGAATGCCTGTTATGCACCAGGTGTCTTGCTCTATTCTGAGGATGGAGAGGAGTAAAATGTACCCCAGCTCTTTTGAGGACAGAGGAGACAAACACCCATTGGTGGCAAATTCAGGGCAATTAGGACCTACAGGAGGCCTGCCTCCTCTCACACCCTCCAGCCAGGCCCTCTGAGGCGGAGCTACACAGGCCTCCTTTGGGTTGTGCCAACAGCTTTCATGCCTTGGCATCTTCACATGTGTTACGTTCTGTTTCTGGAAGCTTGTCCCCGCTCTTTGCTAACTCCTACTCATCCTGCAGGTACCTGTTAAATGTCACGTCTTCCAAGAAGCCTTTCCCAACCATCCATGCTGGTTTCCCCCACCTCCATCCAGCTGTATGGTGTCTCTTACTTTTACCTCCTTTCCTCCTTATCCCTTTTCCCATCTTAAAATTACATATTTCTTTGCTTTGGTCTCCCCCACCAGACTCTGAGTTCCCTGAGGGCATGTCCTATTGTCCCCTTTCAGAAGTTAGAAGGTTGATAGGTGCTGACACTGACTGCTCAGCATGGAGTGTTTTCTGTCAGAGGCAGGAGTGATGTGCCAGGAGAGTTGGAGAAAGGCTTTGGGAGGCATTTGTGCGCTGTAAGAACGGTAGGGTTTCACCCACTTGGGAAGGAGGGGAGCGCACACGGGACAAAGGGAACGACGTGAATGAGCACATGGGAACGTGCTGGTGATGGGAGTGGAGAATGCGAACTGGGCTGGGCAGGGTCGTGACTCCATGGCACGTCCTGCAGATAGGAGAGCCCTCGAAGCCTTTTTTTTTTCACTGTGGGAGTGAAGCTGGCCTCTTTTTAGCATTTTCACCTTAAGCCAGCCTCTCATGTTATTTCCCTTTGAGATAACAGAAAGCAATTTCACTGAGTGCAGCTTTAAGTTTGCCTGACACAGGTTTTCTGGGCTCAGTTGGCAAATTCCATTCCGCAAGGAGCTTTGCCTGGCACAGCCCACTCCCCAAGGAATTCCAACGAGCACTTGAACTTGACTTCAAGATCCTACTTCCCTAAGAATGGGGCCAAGGGGTTTTTCAGGGCAGTGGTCTGGACGGTGGTCCCTTTCTTGTGTTTGGGAACAGAGACATTAAACTTCTGCCACTGGTTTTGAATTTTATCTTCCTTGTCCAGTCAACAAAAGATCTATAGCCCTGGCCAGTGTAGCTCAGTTGGCTGGAGCATCGTCCCATAAACTGAGAGGCTGCAGGTTCGATCCCCAATTGGGGGACATATCGCCTGTTGGAGCACGTACAGGAGGCAGCTAATCGATGTTTCTCCCTCACATCGTTTCTTTCTCTCTCCCATTTTCTCTCTCTCTGAAAGCAATGAAAAAATGTCCTCAGGTGAGGATTAAAAAAATAAAAGATGTACATATGTTGTTTGAGACTCCATGCTAGGTGTCATGGGCTACAGCTCAGAGCCCTGCCTTGCACAGAAGGGTCAGTCTGGTAGGGAGTTACCACCATGCACACATGAGTACGAGTCAAGGCAGTCGGTACAGAAATGGCTCTGGCGGGGTGCAGAGGGGGCCGCAGATTTCAGTCTGGAGCATGTTAAACGCAGTGATTGGTCTCTGCTAGATTATCCCGGGGGCAGCGAGAGGAGCCAGGCCTTTGGCATCAGCTTCATTTATTTATTTGTTTGAGGATCTGCAGTGTCCTGGCACTGTTGTAGTCCTAGAGACCCATCCAGATTAAGCCTAACCCCAGGGTCGTCACATTCTAGTGGCGGGAGAAAGATGCTTAACAAAGAAGTATGAGCTGCCTCCGAAGGGAAACGAGGCAGGTCGGGGTCAGGGAGTGACGAGCTGGGGGAGGCGGTGGCTTGGGTTAGAGTGGGAGGTCAGGGGAGGCTTCTCTGCAGTGGTGACATGTTACATTGGAGTGACATTAGGGAGCAAGTGCGTGGGTATCTGGGACTTGGAGGAAGAGTGTTCCGGGGAAAAGGAACCACGGTGCAGAGGTCTGGAGGTGGGAGGGTGTTGGGGGTGCCAAGGAGGCAAGAGTGGCTAGTGCGCAGTAAGGATGGAAAGGTGGCCAGGGCCAACTCTGAATTATAAGTGAATTTTATTTTTAGACCATTAAACAATTGTAAGCAAAAGAGGGAAACCTGACAGGAATGTTTTCAGAGGGTCACTCTAGTTGCTTTGTGGAGAACAGGGTATATGGAGCAGACAAGGAGACTGCTTAGAAGGGGTGCAGTGGTTTGGGCCAGAGGTGGTGGCTTGGACCGAGCAGTAGGTGAGGAGAGAGGTGGTAACATGCTTTAGGTTGTGTTTATTGCTGGAAACTGAACTGTGGGGGCAGTAAAAAGAAGAGGCAACAAAGGCCTTGTGGTTTTTTATCTGAAGCCTATGGAAACTTTGCCTCTGCCACTTCCTTCCATGTACCTCCCTCTTTTATTTATTTTTTAAAGATTTTATTTATTTTTAGAAATTTATTTATTTCTAGAGAAAGAGAGGGAGAGAAACATTGATGTGCAACAGATACATCAATAAGTTGCCTCTTGCACACCCCCAGCTGAGGACCTGGCCCACAACCCAGGCATGTGACCTGACTGGGAATTGAACCGGTGACCCTTTGCAAAGTTCACAGGCCAGCACTCAATCCACTGAGCCATGCCAGCCAGGGCGACCTTCCCCTTTTTAAAATAAAAAGTTTTTATTAAGATATAATTTATCTACCATACAATTCACCCACTTAAGGTGTATAATTCACTGGGTTTTTTCGTATGTTCACAGAGTTGTGCAGCCATCACCACCATCAATTTTAAAACATTTCATCATCCCCAAAAGTACCCATTAGCAGCCACTCCCAATTTTCTCCCAGCTGCACAGCCCTAGGCAACCACTCATCTACTTTCTGTTTCTTCTGTCTACATCCGACTCTGAGGGTCTTGGAATTCCAGTTTCCTCATCTGTAACTTCACAGGGTGATTGTGAGATTTAAAAGAGAGTGTGCAAACACGAGAGGATCCCTAATGGGCCATGCACACTGGCCTTGGTCTTAATAAGTGCCCTGGAAACGCCAACCCTTTCCCACTGCTCTGACTCAATTTGCCAAATTACTCTGGCAGCGTGGGCAGTGGTGAAGAGCATGGGCACTGAACCCAGACTGCTGGGTTGTGAACTCTGAACTCGCCACTGACTAGTTTTGTCCTGATGACAAGTTCTTAACCTCCCTGGGGCCTCAGAATCCTCAATGATCAAAAAGGGGCCATAGCGAGCACTGCATTTCGTTGTGTGTGATGCACCCCCACATTTTGTGCACATTTTACACGGGACTGTTACACCCACTATCATACCCATGTATAATGCGCATCCTCATTTCTCCCTCAAAAATTTGGGCAGAAAGGGGTGCATTATACACGGCAAAATGTGGTACTTCCTAAGGTGCCGTGAGTCCAAATGCATGGAGCACTGGGAACCGTGCCTGGTGCACAGCACGTACTCAGTGAATGCTCATCGTCGCAGTGCTGTTGCCGTTATTAGTCAGTTAAGGAGTCCTACAGGCAGGTGGTGACTCCCAGCTTCAAGGCCGGGAATGGACATTTCTGAATCCAGGTGGTTGCAGGGGTAATGGGAAGAGAGAGGGACCATAGATCTATTTTTAACGTACCCTTATCGGATCTGTACCTTTATAAAAGTCACATATTTCCCCTAAGACTCAAGTTGCTTATCTGTAAAGTGGGGGTTAGTGCCAACCCACTTCATGGGGCTCTGGAAGATCCAGTGACCTACTGAGCACCTGTTTTCCAGGCACTGTTTTGAATATAATGGGAAAGAAGCCTTGCTCTCCTAGAGCTTACATGGAGCTGATGGAAACAGGAAGTGAATAATCGTAAGGATCATAATAAATAAAAAACAAATACATAAATAAAAAATATATGTAAAGCATCTGGTGCCTGTGCCATAAATGGTTGCAGTTATGATTATTACAGTGACAGTGTGTCGTAAAGCTGGACAGCACAGCACAGAGGTAGCTCTCCAGGTGACTGACTGCGTGAGCAGATTGCCTTCATTTAAGACTCACCTCATTTCTGCTCAGTTACATTTCGCTCAGCCTCCAAGGTCCCTTTCACATTGCCAGGTTCAGATCTGTGTGTCTGAGGGTGTGGAGCTTTCTTCTTTCCTCTGTTCAGCTGATACTTACTGCAGGCCACTACGGGCCAGGCATCCTGCTGGATGCTGGGGTTATTAAGCTGGAAACCCAGGAGGAGTGTGGTCGGGAGCATCCACGGAGGGAGCCCAGGGCACTCTGAGAACCCCCAGGCCAGGCAGATTGGAGCCAGACTGAAGGAGCCTGACTGCCTTGGTTTTATTCTGCCAGGGGAGAACCTGAAGGATTCTGAGCAGGGCGATAAAGTTAGCAAAAAAACTAAGACTTCATAACATTCTTGTTCAAATGCTACATGGTGTAAGTAAACATTTGCATTATGGTCACATGCATAATCTGTATTTAAGCTCTACTATCAAACCCAGAGAGCTACAACATGGAGATGTGAGGACACCGAGACACGCAAATATCTCAGGGCAAGTAATGGCACAAGGTGGAAACTGCATGACACCAGAGTAGCAGGAAATGTGGCAAAAGGGAGGAGGGAGTTTCAGAGCTAGACAAACCTAGGTTAGCAGCCATTAACCGCAGCCAGGTACTGCACCTTGGTGGGAGGGTTAATACCCTGCTTTCAGAGTTGCTGAGAGGATTAAAGGACACATCCATCAAGTACCTGGCACTTACTAGGGACTCAATAGAAGGCATACATTAAATATTAATAGCAATATTATTGGTAGCAGTGCAGCATTATGGAAAGAGCTCTTTGTGTCAGCCAGACCTGTGTTCAAATTCTGACCCAGCCAGTGCACGTTGCTTAGCCTTTCTGAGCCTTGGCTTGTCTTCCTGTAAAATGAATGAATGAATAATACCTTCCTTGTAGGGTTGAGGTAGAGAATAAATGTGATAATAACATTTCTGGCTGTATAATAGATGTTCAGTTAAGTGCTATTTTTAAATCAGAAGACAGTGAATACTCTGATGATAAAAATTATATATTCTGATGGTAGAACATTGAAACAATACAGGAACATTAAAAAATTACCAGATTAAAGCGTTTTTCCATTAAAATTTTATTACATATTACACAGCCTCTCACAACGACTATGAATTTGCACCGCCCCAACAGCGCAGAAGTCGTGCCTGTTTCCTTGCATCTTCGCTGACACTGGGCTCTGCCGATCTTTTCCACCTTTGCCAGCCCGACCTACTGAAGAACGGCACCTCAGTTTGTTTAATCTGTAGTTCCAGAACCCTGTGGTTGAAAATCTTCTCAAGTATTTCCATTTGTGTGTTTTCTTTTGTTAATTGTCTGTTTAGGCCCTTGTTATCTAGCCATTTTCCTATTCAGGTGTTTCCTATTGGTTTTTAAGAACTCTGTTTATTAGGAGTCTTAACTCTTGGTAAACTTTTTGGATTTTTAAAAAATGTATTTACTTTCAGAGAGAGGGGAAGGGAGGGAGAAAGAGAGGGAGAGAAACATCAGTGTGTGAGAGGTACCAGTTGCCTCTCACAAGGCCCCCAGCTGGGGCCTGGCCTGCAACCCAGGCGTGTGCCCTGACTGGAAATTGAACTAGCAGTCTTTCACTTCACAGGCTACTGTTCTCAGTCCACTGAGCCACACCAGTGAGGGCGGGGGAGAGAAAGAAAGGGAGAGAAGCATTGATCGATTGCCTCTCATACATGCCCCGACTGGGGACCGAACCTGCAACCTAAGCATGTGCAGGATCACACTCAACCGAGTGAGCCACAATGGTCAGAGCCAACTTGTTGGATTTTAAAAAAAACATTATGCTTAAGAAAGACTTCCAAGATTATAAATATATCCACTTGTTGCCCTGGCTGGTATGTGTGGCTCAGTGGATTGAGCTCTGGCCTGCAAACCAAAGGGTTGCTGGTTCAATTCCCAGTCAGGGCACATGCCTGGGGTTGTAGGCCAGGTCCCCAGTAGGGGGCACACAAGAGGCAACCACACATTGATGTTTCTTTTCCTCTCTCCCTCCTTTCCTCCCCATTTAAAAATAAATAAATAAAATCTTTTTTAAAAATCCACTTTTTTTCTTCCAATACTTTCATTGTTTTTTATCACATATAAGTTTTTGATCTAGGTGGAATTTAGATATAAGGAGGGAGGTGGAATGCTAACTTAATTTTTCTCCAAATGGCTACCCAGGGGTCCTGTTATGTTTATTAACTTCCATCAATTTTCTCTACCAGTTTAAAGTGTTAACTTTATCATGTACTACAATTACTTATATTCTTGGCCCTGTTTCTGTACTCTGTTAGGTTTAATATGTCTGATGGTACGTTTGTCAAAATGGCACTGTTTCAGTTGGTATAGCTACCTAATGCATTTTAGTATGTAGACCAAGTCCCAACTGATTAATATCCTTCAGAGTTTCCTCGGCGGCTGGGTGGAGTGATTAAATTCACTGCCCTGTGGACCTCTCCACAGGTCTTCCTGACATGGCGGCTGGCTTCCCCCAGAGCATGTGATCCACAGAACAAGGCAGAATCTGTCTTTGATGACTTAGCCCAGGAGCCGCACGTGGTCATTTCCGCAATATCTGTTGCTTCCACAGTTCAGCCCTGTTTAAGTGGGAGGGAACTGCAAAGGATGTGAATGTCAAGGCCTGTTTCCAAGGCTGACTTCGGCCCGCAGTGCCTTAGAATTTGGAATGAGTTTTGGGTTTGAATCTTGGCTCCAGGAACAAATCATGTGATCTCGGGCAAGTTCCTTCCCTTTACTGACCCTACCCGTTTTCTCACTCCCATAGATGGTGGTTGTGGTATTCAGGGGTTAGGGCCTGTGAAAGGCCTTAACTTCACATTCAGACATTAGCAATCAAAGAAGAAGCGGAAGAAAAGCCATTTGGGGTAGGGTATAAGTTAATGTTTTCATAATAAAACATTGAAAAATGAAGAATAACCCACCTAACAATCTCATTACATTAGCACAATCATTTTTAGATTTCTGGTGTTAAAATGCACTTTAAAGTTTCTATTTCTTCTTCACAGAGAAAGACTAGAGAAACTGGCTTAAACTGAGGCTAGTAAGATTTATGGTCGAGCCCTGGCTGCTGTGGCTCGGTGGATTGAGCGCCGGCCTGCAAACCAACCAGTCACTGGTTCAGTTCCCAGTCAGGGCACATGCCTGGGTTGCAGGTCAGGTCCCCAGTATGGGATGCACGAGAGGCAAACACACATTAATGTTTCTCTCCCTCTTTTTCTCCCTCCCTTCCCTCTCTAAAATTAAATAAATAAAATCTAAAAAAAAAGATTTATGATAGATACAAGTACATTTATATCTCTGGTATTAGGAGAGATTAAAAATTGGGATAAGCTCTTCAGTAAAGTCCTGAAATCTCCATGTGAAAACCTTAAAGAATCAGTCAGGGGCTGTAACTTCCCACAATTTTGGCAAAAACTAGTTCAAGTCATCATCCTTTGTGGCCACTTTTGGGGGTGGTCCCACAAATTTTTTAAAGTAAAATGAAAAGAATTTATTATTATTAAAAACGTTCTTACACTGTTGAGCATTAGGATTTTTATTTTTTCATCACATGAGTATGAGTAGCGCATACTTATTCTGGAACATTTGGAAAATACAAATGTGAAAAAGCAAAAAAACATTACATCTACCACTTTACTCTAAATGCCATTTTATGGGTCCTATTGGAAAAGATTTTTTAAAATTAAAAAATGTAATACTTTGTAGAAAAAAGCCCCAAAATCAACCATAGGGTTACAACCCAGAAATAATCATTATTAACATTTGGGATGAGTAAAATGGAATTTAAACACCTTTTTTAGCCTCATGGGAGACTGAATTTAAAGGATGAACTAAAAGGAGTGGATTTAAATGAGGAATGGCAGGGAAGCTGAGTGAGGGCCATCTGTCACACGAGCAGATACAGTGCCTAAAGACCACCATGAAGTCATGAAGTCTCTGATCCTGAGCTCCTTTACCACTTGCAGAAATATGTTTGGGTGGAATCCTGCCTTAGTCTTTCCCAATTCTGCTTGGGCAAGTTCTAAATGCTGTTTAGGGCTCATTCAATGTGAAATTAGTCCTCTGTGGATTTGTGCAATAAAGTAATTATTGAGTAAGGTCATTCATTCAACAACTGAGTGCCTGCCTTGTGCGGAGACTGTACCAGATGTTGGGAGTAGGGTGATGAAAGCAAGAGCAAGACACTAAAACCAGAAATCATACAAAGACAAGAAGGGAGGGAGGGAGGGCCTGGAAGAGAGATATATTTGTTAATTATCTGTTATGCTGGAAATTTAGCAAATGTGATCTCATTTATCATCTTGGACCAAGGGGAGCTAAGTTGACTTCTCTGAACCTCAACTTCATTTCAAAATGGAGTTACTGAGTGACAACATTTGTTAGGGTGGCAAACTGTTCCAGGGCTTGGTTCACTGAAGTATAAAAATGAGGCACTTTTGGCTCCCACTGGTATTGAGCACCAGCCTGTGCACCAAAAGGTCACTGGTTTGGGTCCTGGTCAGGGATCATGCCTGGGTTTTGGACCAGGTCCCTGGTTAGGGGCGTGCAAGGGGCAGCCCATTGATGTTTCTCGCACACATTGATCTCCCTCCCTTCTCCTCTCTCTACAAAATAAATCTAAAGAAAAAATTGAGGCACTTTTTACATTTTAGACACTAAACCTTCTCCAAGGCAAAGAGGTCTGGCATTTATTGAGTCTACTGTGTGCAAAATGCTTTGTTTACAAAGATCTCATTTAATCCCAGTTCCATCCTTTGAGTTGTTATGTACGCTGTTGTCCGAATGATGGCACTGAGTCAATGAGAAGTTTTATAACTTGACCAAGGCCGTTCTCCAAGGTGGAGAATGACTGCAAGAAGATGCAAACCCAGGCCTGCTGAAGTTCAAAGCCAGTGGCAACACATTATCTCGTAGTGAGGTTGGGCTGTCGGGGAAGAAGGTGAGTCCTCTTGGGAATTCTTAGGTGTCTGCTGGGGATGTGTTTGTTATTCAGGTTTCTGAATGTGTGCTTTGCTCCTAACTGCAGTTTGAAAACAGTGACTCATCCCCAAACGGAACAGGGTTGAATATCAGTCCTGTTTACCCTACACTGTCCTGTGACACCTGTTTGACTTCAAAGGTACTGTGATAAAACCAGAGGAACAGATACCAAAAAATGTTTAGGTTTGTTTTTCGATGCTTCTGACAATAGACTCATTAGTCTCATTGCCTTTAAGAAAAACATCACAGCTACTGAAGACTTAATGACTTTTCAACACGTATCTTGTACAGTCTTCTGAATGTATTCTGTTTTTACTCTTAACTATGACATTGTCATTAGTTTCTGTTTGATTCTGCAAGGACAGAAACCATGAAATATTCACATCTGGATTCTCCCATGGCTTGACTCAACTGTGAAAACTAGGCAGTACTGGCTGCAAAGCAGATAAAGGCTTTTTTCACAGTGCCTGTATTAGCCTTCCTTAGCTATTTTAAGTTACCACAAATAATAGTGGCTTAAAACAATATCCATTTACATATCACATTTTCTGTGGGCCAGAAGTTGACCACGGTGCTGCTCAGTTGGTTCTCTGCTTTGAATCCGAAAAGGCTAAAAATCAAGGTTTTGGCAGGATTGCATTCCTTTCTGCAGACTCCAGAGTGTGGGAGAACCTACTTCCCACTCATTCAGGTTGTCGTCATTCAGATTGTCAAAATTCAGTTCTGAGAGGTGGTAGGACTGAGGTCCTATTTACTTGTTGGCAGAGCTTGTCGTCAGCTTCTGAGGCTGCCTACGTTGCCAGGCTCACGGCCCCCTCAGCCTCAGCCCCCTCAGTTGGGAACAGGCAGTGGTTTGACCTCTGGAATCTGATTCTTCTCTGCCTTCTGCTTTTAAGGGTCCATATGGTTACTTGAGCTCACCTTTTGCCATGGAATGTAACAGCTCCAGATACTAGGACTACCACAGTGCCTGTAGTAAATGTACATTATTTTATTTTTTAAGAGAGGGGGAGGCAGGGAGAAAGAGAGGAAACATCAATGTGTGTTTGCCTCTCACCCCCACCCCTCACTGGGGACCTGGCCTGCAAACCAGGCACCTGCCCCAACTGGGAACTGAACCAGTGACCCCTCGGTTTACAGGCCAGTGCTCAATCTACTGAGCCACACCAGCCAGGGCTAAACATGTACATTTTAGAGTGAATCTTCTTGTTTCTCCTTGGAAGTCAGAGGAGTGTGAAGCTACTCAAGAAGCAAATGTTTGAAACAAGCTGAATGACTTGTCAAATTGGGTTACTGTGTCAGCTGTAAATTGAAAACAAAAATGAAACAAGAAACTCTTTGTAAAAATTTAGGCCAACCATTTTTTGATGGGTGAGGCTTTGATGGTTCTTCCTTTCCTCCATCTTGGGGTAAAGTTAGATGGACAGAAAAGACTTGAAAAATATGCTTTATTTCACCTTCTACAGTTTATTCACTTTGTAGGATTTTATAGAAGCCTCTGTGACAAGCTTAGAAGCAGGAACACTGAACTCTGCAGTGTTGGGCCATGCAATATGCCTTCTCTCAACACCGGCTCTCCCCTGTGCCAACACTAGGGAGTAGAGGGTATGTTTCCCAGAGAGACCTTTAAAATGTAGCCATTGACTGCCTCCCTGTTACTTAAGTGCTGGCCATTGTCTCTCAGCTGGTACCAATGATTAAACATTTGTTCTATGTCAGCAGCCAAATTATATGGACCTAATATCAAGGTTCCCCTTCACATCCTCTTCCAATCTGCCAGTTGTTTTATGTTAATTTTAGTCCAAATAATGCTATGAGATATTAGACTAATGTAGGCTAGAAAATTGAGGCTCAGAGAGGTTAAGCCCCTAATTTTAGGCAGGTAGCCAGGGAATTCCTTAGCCAGGATTCAGTATAGGTCTTTTTGGCTCCAAGGCCATCATCTCTCCAGGGTACCACCTCAAAAAAGGCCTCAGGTGCATTCTGTGCAGTATGGCACCCAAATCCAAGTTCTTTACACTACCTGTCACCGTATCACCAAATTCACCAACGCTCTAGGCTGTTGAGTGTTACATCCACCGAACGCGAGAACAAATGTCAGAGACTTTCAGGATATCAAAGATGTTACTTTATTGGCCAAGTTTAACCTGCACAGGGGCGAACCCTCAAAGTGTCCAGAGACACAGTACCCACAAGGGCTGCTGACGAGAGTTGCGCCGAGCGCTTACAGCTAAGTCCTTATATAGGGGCGGGCAAGCAAGCCTTATGCAGAAGCAGACGTGGCAGTTAGCTATTCGCTTACAAAGACCGCGTGCAGGAACAGGGTTGGGCGTTGGCTCAACAGCGGTAGCTTTACAAACCAAACATGTTAGATTACATCTGTTTTGCAATTCTCTAAGGGCTAGTTCTTGCACAAGGCAGGAGGGCAAGATGTTCGTTCAATAACCTGTACCCTGGGACCTAGCCAGCTCCTCTTGGTCTTTAGCTAGGTTCCTGTTTTCTCATGGTCTAAGTTTTCCTTGCTCTTTACATTCCCCCATTTTCTCTTGGGGGTTTGTCAAACCCTTGACTCTTCATCACTAGGGATAATGGTATAGGGTTGGGATAAAACCATTAGCTTAACTACTTCTACTTTTTCTTTAATAAAGGCTATGTCCCTATTCAAAATGCAGGGCCCTATGGTAACTAGTAACAAAAGCAAAAGAAGTGGTCCTGTGATTGCAGATAAAAGGGTGGTCAGCCATGGGGAAGTTTTAAATATGGAGGCATACCAGTTGGAGGTTTCTTCTTCACTGTCTTTATCTTTGAGTCTCTTGGTTAAGGTCTTGATGTTTTCTCTAATTACCCCTGAATGATTAGCATAAAAACAGCATTCTTCCCCTAAGGCAGCGCAAAGGCCTCCCTGCTTAAGGAATATGAGATCTAATCCTTGTCTGTTTTGGAAAGCTACTTCTGCTAGGGAGTCTACTTGACGCTCTAGGTATATTACCTGATCTTGAAGGAGAGCGATGTCTTTGGTGAACATCTGAGACAGCTGACTGAGGTTGGTCTCCCCTTGCACGAACGCTGAGGTTCCGACTGCAGCTGACCCTACTATCCCGATAGTGGCTACAATAGGGATTAGTAGGGGAACTATTTTGGCTCTTCTTGGCAAGGTAATTAGGAAGTCTGGGTTTCCACCATATAGGTAGACCTGAGGTATAATATAGGCGCTTACACATAGCTCAGGGTAGGTAGGGTATAAGCACTTATGGATTCCTTGGGTACATATAAACCATACACCTTCGGGAGCCTTCATGACTGTCGGGTTCTTCTTGTCTAGGGGTACGGTTTCTTGATTAAGGCATTAATCACTATAGTTGGACTGTCCTTGGGTTTAGTTAGCTAGGAGGTAACAAGTACCTTTCCCGTGGAATTCTGCCAGGGTAAGAGGATTTTCTAACGAGCAGTCCTGCAATTGGCTTTGACCTTGGCCCTGACTTTCCCCGCTCGCGAGGGAGATTGAGGTAGGGACCATTCCCCCTCCTGTTGAGGTGTTAGCCCCTAAGCCAACATAAAAGGGAGGTCTAGGGCTTAGACACAACCAACAAGACTCAGTAATACTAGGTTGAGTGTTATTGAAGAAAGGGAACACTTTATCTAACAGGTCTAAAGTATTGGTCTCTTTATGGTGGGGTCTGTCTATTAATGGGCTAGGCGGGTAAAAGGCAGATTGTATTCTGGATCCTCCAGGCTTGGCGAGGGAGCGTCTGTCTCATTCTGGTTTAGGAGGGCTTTCTCCTTTTGGCTGCTTAGTTCCACCCGGAGGACTGCTAACTGGCTCAGCCGGTCTAGGGGGCAATCTGCTTCCTAGTCCTTTCAACAGGGGTCTGTTATTAGTAAGCAGCTTTCTGACAGTAAAGAAAGTCCCTGGATCACTCCCAGATACATAAAGCCTAACCCCCCAAGTATGACCTTTGACCCATTCAGGGTCTCCCGGATGCAGGACGGTTATAGTGACTGGATTACATTCATCCTTTGCGCACTCGGAGCTCCATCCCGTTCAGGTTTTTCTGACTTTCTGCTCAGGGTGATATGCTTATCTGATCCTCCTCCTGGGACCCATCCGTTAGCTAGCGTTTCACAACCCCAGGCTCTGCAGTAATAGTCAGTATGAGACCCACAAGTACGGTGATGCCCCTTTGGTGGCTCTGGACATCCGTAATGTTGGGTAAACCAAAGGTTCTTGTTCTTTTGGGATGGGTCACACCCCGTAAGTCCTAGCGTATAGGCTGACGGGAGGGCATCCTGCAAGGGACCCTCCTCTGAGTCACTGTGCCGCCAGGCTGCATCAGAGTTACAGAAATGGTCTCCGAAAAACTTAGAAAAATCTGTCTTCAAAGAGACTGGAGCATCTCCCCATGTATTATTAGTAGCAATTACCGTACCATCTGCAGTTCTAATTAGGACCCATTCTTGTCTCTCTAGCCCTGTGCAGGCTAGACACCAAGATACTGTTAACCCTAAACGGAGGAGTTTAGGGGTGAGTTTCAGGGGTTCTCCTGGCCTTTGCTTGACTCGCCATTCTTGCTGGCTATCCCCTGGCGGTTGGGCTGGCTTGGTGTGGGAAAGGTGGATCCACTAGGGCTTCTCAGCCACCTGAACTGCGGAGGGGGTACTTAGCAGTACCTGAAAGGGTCCAGTCCACCGAGGCTCTAAGTTGCCTTTCCTATGGTTCAGGATCCATACCCACTGTCCAGGTTCTGGTGCTTCTGGTAATTTGGTACCTTCGGCCTTTTCTGCCTGGAATGCCTGTTGGAGGGTCCGCACCTCACCTCGAATATGCTGTGGTGCCTGTAAGGACTTTAAGAAGTTATGATTAGACATTTCTAATTCTTCAGTGGTCAGTCGGGGTATAAGCGGCACCGGCTGCCCAAACAGGATTTCATATGGTGTTCACCTCTTCAGGTAAGGTCCTAAAAAGGGCAAAAGGGAGTAGCTCAACCCAGTTTTCGCCGGTCTCCTCCCTTAACTTGATTATGGTTTCTTTAAGAGTCCTATTCATTCTTTCTACTTGTCCTGAGCTTTGGGGTCTATATATACAATGTAACTTCTACTTAATACCTAATTTAGTGGCTAGTTCCTGTGATATGGCAGATATAAAGACCGGCCCATTGTCTGAGCCTAGGGCAAGGGGTATGCCATACCTGGGTACAATTTCCCGTAGTAGAATCTTACACACTGTGGATGCTGTTTCTCCTCAGGTGGGGAATGCTTCTACCCACCCGGAGAAGGTATCTATTAAGACTAATAGGTACCTATAGCCATACTTTCAGGGGTTATTTCAGTGAAGTCTATTTCCCATAGTTTCCCCGGAGTGCCTCCTCTATACCTAACTAAGGGAGGCAGTTTCTTACTTGGTGGGTTCACTTTAGCACACGTGCTACGCCTGGAGATAATTGACTGGATAGTACTTCTTATTCCTGGGCTATAATAGTACCGGCACATTAATTGCTCTAACTTATTTTGCCCTAGATGTGTGCTGGTGTGAATGTCTTTAATAATTTGCCTTATGAGTTCTTGGGGCAGGTAGAGTCTGGAGTCTGGTAATTCTATCCATCCTTGCTGATTCTGCGTTCCCCCCAGTCTCTTTCCATCTTGCTCTTCTTCAGTTGTATAACTGGGGTGAGGGGGCAGCGTAGGCGGAGGTAGGAGAGGGAGTACAGTCTCTGGGGAGCCATACACGGCCTTCCGTGCAGCTGAGTCTGCTAGCCGATTCCCCTTCTCGACTGGTGAATCTCCTTTTTGATGTCCAAGAGGTTGTTCGGGACCCCTGCTGTCTCCTCCTTACCTTCTTGGATGGTAGCCAGTAGGTATTCCTCAGATAGCGGAACAGTTATGTCTAGGTTGACTCCGGCTTCTCGGCTTTCTGGGGAACCATCTACTTGCCTGAAGGTAATGGTAGCTCGAAGCTTCTGCAATAGATCTCTCCCAAGCAATAGTAAGGGCAGTCTGGAATGACTAGGAAAGAGTGAGTAATTGTTCCTTTCCCCAGGTCAGTTATTCGTGCAGTGAGTGACCCATGGATATGCTTCTGCCTTGCCCGTGGCCCCTGCTATTTTGGTAGTTGCTTTCTGGATTTGTCCCTGAGGTTGTTTTAAAACTGAATAGGTGGCTCCCGTGTCGACCAGGAAGTCTATAGGCTTGCCTTCGACCGTCAAGGTGATCACGGGCTCCTGGGAGCCAACTGGAATGGAGCCCTGGCCCCGTCAGCCCAGGGTTTGGAGCAACACCTCGGGGCCCTTTTGCGGGTCTGATCCTCCTGCCATTAACTTGGGGCAGTTCCGCTTCCAATGCCCTTTCTCCTTGCAGCACGCACATTGGTCTTTATCTACTCGCCGCCTCTGACTTCTCTGTGGGCCCCCTCCTTTTCCTTTACCCTCAGTTGGGGGTTGTTGTGCTGCCAGTAGGATTTTGGCAACTTTTTTTTGCCCTTCCGACTTCTGGGTCGTCTCTATTCACATAAACTTTCTGAGCTATCTCTACCAACTTACTTCTATTCTCTCCTTCAATTCCTTCTATTTTCTGTAGTTTTTTAATGTCTGAGGCAGCCTGTGTTACAAAAGTTATGTTCACCAGCCTTCGGTTCTCCTCTGCCTTGGGGTCCAGGGGAGTATATACCCTATATGCCTCCATGAGTCTTTCTAAGAATGCAGCGGGGGATTCCTCTCTGCCTTGAATAACCTCACTAAACTTACTAAAATTTGTAGGTTTCCTAGCTGCTGCCTTGAGCCCCGAGTAGAGCCCGGCGATACTGGAGGAGCACGTCCCTTCCCCCAGTAGTGTTGGGGTCCCAAGCAGGGGGTTGAGAGGGGAGGATGTCCTCGATCTCCCTTCTACCAGCCATTGTCTCTCGCTCCTCTCCAAGTATAGTTTTTGCAGCCTCTCTTATAATACGATCTCTTTCCTCTGATGTGAAGAGAGTCTGCAAAATCTGCTGACAATCATCCCAGGTTGGCTGGTGAGTCCTGAAAATAGTCTCTAGGAGGGAAATCAATCCCTGGGGTTTTTCAGAAAATGGGGGATTCTGATGCTTCCAATTATATAAGTCACTAGTAGAAAAGGGGACATAGATTAACCGTGGGGGTGCTCGTGGCGGAGCATCCAGCGCAGGGGGCGCCTCCCACTGGAGGAGGCAAGATGGCGGTGCCTCCTCGAGTATGTGGCAGGCTGGAGAGTCCACCCATTCCCTGCAAGGAAGAATCAGGCTCTGCCTTACGGGGATAAGGCGGGGGCGCATTCACAGGGTCCAAGTGGACTTCTGGTGGTCCTGGTAAGATGGGGTATAGCCTTGACCGCCCCCGGGGGCCCGCCCGATGCGGTGGCCGAAGTCCCAGTTCCCCTTCCCTTCGCCTTATTTCCCGTCGATGCTAGGCACACCGCCCGCCTCCTCTCTGATTTCCACCCTGACACTTTTTGATGTACCCGGGCCGCTCGGTGGCAATGTCGACCCAGACATCTATATAGAGGAATTGATCTGGATGGGGAACCCTATATACTGTGGCTCGAACAGCAAAGAGAGTGGGTAAGTCAAAGGTCCCCTCTGAGGGCCATCCAACATCAAAGGTGGGCCACTCGAGCTGGCTTAATGTTCTTAAAAATTCCGGATCCGGTGGGGGTCCACCATACCCTCGTGCCCACCACTGGAAATCAGAGAAATTCTTAAGGAGGCAAGCGAGTGGGGATCCTGGCACCGACTCCTGTTGGCCCATTCTGAAAAGGTCCGGGATGAAGGAGAAGAAACAACACAAACCAACAAGACGACAGACAATGCAATCTCTCTCACACATGAACTAGGCATATAATCCGAAACTTAAACGCAGCGCGATGCAGCACAGGAAAAGAGGAAATCTAACATGACTGGTCACTCCTAAGACTATCGAAACCAAATTTCAAAGAGCGGCGTCCCACCTTTGAAAGTCCCTGGGTAGACCACCGGCAGCGTCCCGCCTACTACCTCAGGGCAAAATTGCTCCGGAGCGCAGAAACCAGAAGAGGATCCTCACCAAATACTTACTTAGCTCGAGATGCCCGTCCTGTCTCCAAACCGAAACTCCACCGAGGGAGATCTCGCTGGGGCCTCCAAATGTTACATCCACCAAATGCGAGAACAAATGTCAGAGACTTTCAGGATATCAAAGATGTTACTTTATTGGCCAAGTTTAACCTGCACAGGGGCGAACCCTCAAAGTGTCCGGAGACACGGTACCCGCAAGGGCTGCTGACGAGAGTCGTGCAGAGCGCTTACAGCTAAGTCCTTATATAGGGGCGGGCAAGCAAGCATTATACAGAAGCAGATGTGGCAGTTAGCTATTCGCTTACAAAGACCGCGTGCGGGAACAGGGTTGGGAGGTGGCTCAACAGTGGTAGCTTTACAAACCAAACATGTTAGATTACATCTGTTTTGCAATTCTCTAAGGGCTAGCACAAGGCAGGAGGGCAAGATGTTCGTTCAGTAACCTCCTGTACCCTGGGTGGTACCTAGCCAGTTCCTCTTAGTCTTTATTTAGCTAGGTTCCTGTTTTCTCATGGTCTAAGTTTTCCTTGCTCCTAACATGGAGTGCAACTTCTGCAAGCATAGTCTCTTTAAACTTATAGCGACATGAAGGCACAGGAAGAAATGGGGCACCATCTAGGTCCATCAATTGTGGAATAACCGTTTTACTGATATGAATGTTTTTGTCTCATTATTATGCAGCAGTGAGTCATTTAAGGGAGGACCAAAAGGGAAAAAGTCCTGCCTCTTGTCATCGAAGACAGGTATCAGTGAGAACCACTTAGGCGGGTAGAGGCATGAAGTGGATGCTGGGAATAGAGATATCAACTCTCGATCCCCACCCTAACCCGGCCGGCGCCTCCGTGGCGAGAAGTACGGAACGGGTTAAACGTGGCTGGGGGAGCCCAGCCACCGCCTCTTCCCAGCATCGCCTCCCAGGATGCATCAGGCCCCCAGTCAATTCCCGCACCTCGCGAGACTCCGCCCAGCCTTCCCCGAAAGTCTGCCAGTCTCTCTTCCTTAACAAGCTCTGAGAGGCCGAGGAAGAGAGAGGAGGGCGGAAAGGCGAACCGCGGGGCACGCCGGGAGGTGTGGTCCAAATGTTTCATGCAGCCATATTCTTCCGGAGCGGGGGAGGCCAGAGAGGCAGCCGGGACTACGATTCCCAGTAGCCCTTTCGGTTTGTTTTTGTTCAAAAAAAAAAAAACCCCATACTCCCCCCTTCTTCACTCTTCACACACACTCACACACACCCACAGCAGACACTCGCACACCCGGGCGCCGAAACGAAAGCCGCGTCTCGCCTTCCGGCTCCGCCGCCAGTCGTCTTGGACCCTCAGCAGAGCGGGAAAACGGAGGCCGGAGTCGTGACCTCTGACCCCGTGGTTATGCAGAGCCGCCGCATTCCTTAGCGATCGTGGGGCTGCTGCCGCCGCCGCCGCCGTGGGCGACTGACGCAGCGCGGGCGCGTGGAGCCGCCGCCGCCACCCCTCCCCCATCACCGCCCTCGCGCCGGGTTTCGCTCCGGTCGGTCCCCGAGCGCCCGCCCCCTTTCCCCGGCCGCACCCGAGTTATCGCGCGCCGCCGCCACGCGCCCCCCGCCGCTGCCGCCGCCCCGCACCGTCGCTCCCCCAGCCCGCCCCGCCCGGAGGTCCCGCGTGGAGCCGCCGCCGCCGCCTGGGAGGAGGAAGAGGAGGATGAAGGACAAACAGAAGAGGAAGAAGGAGCGCACGTGGGCCGAGGCCGCGCGCTTGGTGAGGCGGGCCGCCCTAGGGGGCTCGTTTGAGGGTGTGGGGGTGGGCTCACTGCGCACCCCCCCGGGAGGGGGAGGGGCGAAGCCCTGCCCACCGCAAGAGGGGCGGGGCCGCTCTTCTCGAGACCACGGCAACCCCCCAAAGCGTTGGGTGGGGAAAGGTCCCCCGCCGGGTTGGATGTGGCGCCTTTTTCTGCACGACCCTCCCCACCTCTAAATTCCTGCGGAGGGGCGAGCTGGCGGGCTGGCTCCTCCCCCTCCTGGCGGCACGGCCCCAGCCTCCCCTCCCCCACTATTTGGCAGCGTCTGGGGGTCTGGGGAAGCTTGGTTTATGTACTCCGGGGGAGTTAGGTTTCCGGGAAGGGTCGGAAGCTCCTCCCTTGCTTCCTGGTGGGCTAGGGGGTGGTGCGTTTGACTCCAGGGATGGGGAAGCGCCCCCAGTTCCAAGGACGCGAGTGGCATTTTGAGCTTTCACAGTCTAAACCAGGTGTGTGGAGGGAAGCAAGTGTTTACTCCCACTTGAACCATGAGCATTGGTACTCCAACTTACGGGTTCTGTGGGGACACTTGGGGAGGTTGTTAGGAATGCTCGTCTTAAGGCCTGCTTAAGACCTGAGTCTGAGATTCTGGAGTACTGCTTGAGTGTCTTCATTTTAACCAGCTGCCCAGGTTGATTCTAACGCAGGTGGCCCACGGACCACACTTTGAGAAACGCGGACTCGAGTGTTTTACTTCATAAGCTAGACTGGAGGTAGGCAGAGGACTGACTACACTTTGCAAAGAATGTATGTGTGTGTGTTCTCTATTCCTTAGTGTCCTGGTGCGTGTATACATGAAGTGTTGGACAAAGACCAAGTGTCTGAAGACACTGCTCACTGAGGACTTAGCAAGGGAGAGAGTAATTTGAGTGTTTGAAGCTGCCTGGTTAGAGGGGTTGTGAATTTTCTGCTTTCAAAGTGTCAGGAGGCCTTGTTAGTGAAATGTCTTCCTTTTGGTTTTGCACCCACAAAACAAACACTTTGGGACATGCTCTTAAAAAATCTTGCTGATGACAATAGTAACGGATTCTACTTCTCCCAAAGATGTCACTTCTTCAGAACTGTTGCAGAGCAGGGTTATAGTGCAGATGGGCATTACTTGTTTCTTGACATCCTGCAGTTTATATGTAATTGCCATAGGTCACTTTCAGTGGTGAATGAAGCTTAACCTTGTCACCCTTTATTCAGAAGTGTGGTTCCTGCTTCAAAGGCGTTGTGCAAGAATCTGTGTTGGGGTTTATTACAAATCTGTGGTACATCTTTTTCTTGCTTGGAGTCTGTAAAACTCACGTTATTGACTAGCAAGAATTGAAGGTGTTTGGTTTATAGGAGAATTTTCCTGATCATTTCCCCCAGGCATTTGTTATCCAAGAAACAGAAATAACAATGTTTGTGTGCTGAAGTTTTGTGCTTCGGTTAATTTGTTTTGGCATATGAAATTTGAAGTTCCTAATTTGTTTTTTCTGATTCAGTCAAAATTGAAAGCTTTGCTGACTTTCAGGATTTCTCCAGTTTTGCTTCACCTGAAAACAAATTCAGGCCTAAAGGAGAGAGTAAAGGAGAGCCAAAAGATTGTGCTCTCTTTCTCCTCCAGGTTGAGTCTTGGGTGTTCATTGAAATTCTCTTCTGAGTTCCTGTTATGCAGGTGCTAAAGGCTCATGGCTCCGAAAGGAAATTTGCTTGCCAGAGTTTTACTTGGTAGAGGTAGGTGAAAGTACCTTTAGCACCTGTTATTTATGTTCTGGCACAATTCTAAAGTGTATTTGTCTCAAAGTTCTCTTGGTTTGGCTCTTACTAGTTGAAGGACTAGGAATTTGGGATCCACTGTTCGGTTAAACCTCTTTAGGTTCTTTAATTTATTGTGATCTGAACTTCAGTGTCTAGGTTGCTATCTCTGTTTTATCATGAGTTCAACTTTATGCCCAATTATATAAATAAGTTCTTTCTCTTTTTCTTCTGTGGCTCTTCATTAAAAAATAGTTAATATGAATAGAAATTACTTTGTGCTGCACCTAAAAATGTGAGATAGCATGTGGGAACATGGTGCATAATTTTGCATAACTTCTATTGTTTTTTGTTTTAGACTTTTTGTTGGTGGGTGAGGGAGAACTTTCAGAGTCCTCTCCCCATTAAAAAAAAAATGCCGTGACAAACTGAGTACTGGAGAGTTTGTGGGAGCTTACACAGGACAGAGAGAAGCTTGACTGGAGTAAACCTAAACAGGAGGGCGGTAGAGCAAACTACTCCGGGCAGGTGGATGTGAAGTGCCTGCCTGGGCAATCAGATGCACTTGCTTGGGGGCGTTTCATACTGCTTCTGACCTTTCTCAAATGGCCAGTGATACTGGGAACCCCTTAGAAAAGTATTGTGGTAGGAAAGAAAAGATTTGTGGAGAATTTTGGTGGAGCAGTATGCCCCAGGAGATTGATTTTTTGCAAATGTTAATAATGTCGAGAAGTAGATGTTCTTCTTGCAAACATTTTTTTAGTATTGTCTTTCTTAGAAGTAAGAGGTAGACTTTAGGGGGTTGGATGGATGTAAATCCTCCTGCTTCTTAGGAACAATTTGTTTGGAAAAAAAATAGCCAAGGGGATTTCCCTTTAGATTGAATGCCCTTAAATGGATTCCCCCGGCTTTGAGAAACTCTTCATTGCAGAGCTTTATCTTTCACTTTGATTCATGACTGACCATTCTTACATCAAACATTTTTTTTTTCCTTTGAAGTAGAAGAGAGGTTTTTTTCCCCTTTTCTTTAAAGTGCGTTCTAGAAAGACAGACTGGGAATAGAACACTGCTGAATTGTCCTTATACTAAAAGCTGGAGGCATATACAGTTTTGAGAAAAGTGAATACTGTGTACCTTTTAGTGTAATTTCCCTTTAGAGATTTTGTTTCTTCTGTCTTAGATTCTCAAGTTCTTTGTAATTGTTTAAATAATTGGTAATTATTTTTCCAGATTCATGCTTCTTTTAAAAAAGTTATCCTACAAAAATTCACTAGCTCAGCTCACACTTAATTAGTACCAAAGAAATATATCAGTGACAGTGAACATTGGAAGTTTATCCTAGGGTTTGTTGTGGGTTTAAGTCAGCAGTGCCTGACTTGGTATTTAGTTTCTTGGAATACAAAGTGGATGAGATTTGCTCCTGGGGAGCTTACGGTCATCTGGATATGGGGAAGTCTAGACACGTGAATAGAGTTGTACTAGAGGCCTGATAAATGCCATCATGGAGGCATAAATGTGAGCAGACATCCTGGTTCCTGCTCATTGTCCAGGCATAAGCAGTTGCTGCAGTTCCTCCTTTCTCTCTCAAGTGCCCTGCCTTGGAAGATAAATTATTTGTGTTGTGGAACTATGGGGGCACTGGAAAGACAATTTACCTCTTCCTGGCAGACATTAGAGAAGGCTTCCTGGAGGAAGGTGCTTTCCGAACTGAATCTTGAAGGGTGAGGAGAAGTTAGGCCCATCACAGAGATGTGAGTGAGAGAGAGGGAGAAGATGAGAGCATTTGCAGGGTGGAGAGTGTGGGAACTGGGTGGAACTACAGATAGTTCTTAGAACATAAAGCTTGTGTAGTATGTATGTTTGGCAATCAGGTACAGAGACAGTCAGAGACCATATTATGAGGGTCTTAGGTGCCAGACAATGTAGGCATTTATATTATCTCTAATCTGTAAAACTCTTGAGGAAGACATCAATGTCCTTCCTTTATGAATGAGGGAACCTAAGCTGAGATTGGGTAGGTTACTTGTCCAGGTTTAGAAAGCCAGAATTTTACTTAAGTTCTGTTTTTCTGGTGGGCCACCAGAGTGGATTCTTCTGAAGCTAGGTTGCTGTTGAGGGATTTTAAAGCAGGAAGGTGATGAGGACATGTTTGTTTTGTTGGGTTGACTTCCAGCTATAGCAGGTAAGTTCTGCTGGAGCAGGTATTTGGTCTTGTTTACTGATGAATTCCTAGAATTGTTCCTGGCACAAAGTATTCATGTATTTATTGAATGAAGAATGGCAGCAGAGGAAGAATGGGTCTGAGGAAAGCAGGGCGGGCTACAGGGATATTAGAGGCTGTTGTGTTGGATCTGGTGGGAAACTGGCTGTGGGAACTAGAGGACAGGTGAGAGTGAAGGATGCCTCCTAGGTTTCTGAATTAGAATGTCTCAAGAGAGGGCAGAAGAATCAGAGTAGACGATTCAGGGGGGTGCTCAGCACAGAAGTGAATATTGGAGTCTGAAGTTTGGGGAGAAGTCTGGGCTAGCATATTCTGGTGGTTATCAGAGTTTAGGTAGTAGTTGAAATTGTGAGAGACAATAATGTTACTAAGGAGAATAAAAATTGAAAAGGGAGAAGTTAAAAATGGGGGTTTTATCTGAGCATCCACTTCTCCAAAAGTTGACTGTTTTTTCATGCTGAGAGTACGTGTTCTACACAGTGGCAGCCTTCAGCCACAGTCCTGTCAGAATTCCTACTTGACGTTGTGTCCGTATTTGTGACAGAGCAGTACTTAGCTACTGTTGTTGAATGACTGCAAGATGTTAATATGGTTTGGGGTAACCTCAGCACCTGCACAGGTAGAGGCAGTACAAAGATACTGACAGCCTGCCTTTTTCTGCCTGAGTAGGACAACGTTTTTAAAACAGCTGAACCTCTTAAAGTCAGAGCTGCAGTGGCTCACTGAGAAACTGCTGCCATGATTTACAGATGATTCTAACATAGATGTTCTGTTCCTCATTGTTTTGCTCGTACCAATCATGTAGGGCATAGATAGCATCATATTGCCAAATGGCAAACTGCTGTGGCAGTTAACATCAGGGTTTCACAACTCAATGGCGAAAATCATTTAAAAATGTGGGTACTAATCAAATTTCCTTGGGAAAGAAAATCTGAATGCATTTCTGTCTTATAAATTATTGTGTAGCACTATGTATACTCTGGTTTAGTCATATTAACATTATCAAGTTAAGCAGTAACCAACATTGCTAAGACCCTACATACCATAACATGTATGCTAAGACAATGTGTGATTTTAGAATTGAGAATTAGAATATTTCAGTTAATTGCAGTCATTTTTATTTTTATTTATTTTATTTTTTTAAAGATTTTATTTATTTTTAGAGTGGGGGGAAGGGAGGAAGAAAGACAGGGAGAGAAACATCAGTGTGTGGTTGCCTCTCACATGGCACACCCTTCTAGGGACCTGACCTGCAACCCAGGCATATGCTCTGACTGGGAATTGAACCGGTGACCCTGTGGTTCCCAGGCAGGCACACAATCCACTAAGCCACACCAGCCAGGGCAAATTGCAGTCATTTTTAGTAACTATGTATATAATTTGGTTTCTGAAGTAATTTTAACTGTGGAAATATCGAAATTGGTATCAGTGATACCTCATAGCAGAACTGTAGCCCATGATCTAGATTGGTGGATATAAATGCAAATAGTATACTGAATTCAGAACATTTATATTTCTTTAGGTGCTAGAAAACTACTCAGATGCTCCAATGACACCAAAACAGATTCTGCAGGTCATAGAAGCAGAAGGACTAAAGGAAATGAGGTTTGTATTGCTTCTGTTGCTTAACATGAGGGTTTCATAGTACATGTCTTTCTCTAGTTATGTAGTAATAAGTCCACATGTGCATACATGTGCACACTCATGCACTCGTGTCTGGTGGTGGTGTGGAATGTCTCGGGTTGTGTGTCCTCCTGAGCGTAGGGTGGGAGTGTGAACATCCATTTCTTTTCATCAGAGGTCCATTGACTTTCCTCACCCTCTCTCTCCCTTATGTCTTGACATGGAGCTTGTTCTTTTTGTGTGTGGAGTGTGCACATTTTCTTTTGTACTCTGTTTTGTAAGTTTCAGTAGTAGAGAAGGGATGCACTCTGATAGGCTGTATGAAGTCTAAAAGTATCCTTCTCTTTATACTGTATCTATGAAGTCCTTTGTGTTAGGATAAAAGAAGGGTGATCTCATCACCATAAAACCCACTGGCTTTTTTTTTTTTCTACTGATTCTAGCCATTTGTGATACAGTGAATTTTGGGGTGACCTTGATTATGTTATCCTATGAGGTGGTTTTCCTAGAGAAGCAACAAGTTAGAAACACAAAAGGAATTGTAGGCATGAAAACCAGTAACTGGTTTTCTTTTAAATGAAAGAGGAGAGTTCAACACAGTCACTTCTTGGGACTCAGAATAAATAGTGTATGTTTTTGCAGGTTAAGCTTTAGCTTCTTAGAGTCAAAAGATACTCACTTTCCAGCTGTCAGTTCAGACTTTTTCAAGTTGATATTTGTGGGGAGGGAAGATCAAGATTGTCTAGATGACATTCATTTAAATAGTATCTGTGCATTGTGTAATGTTATAATTGTGCTTTATTTTTGTTTTTATGGTCTATTTCCCATCATGCTGCTGTCTGCACTACCGTTGGACCACTATGCCTATAGAAGGTAAATTAGTCCCTTTGGGACAAACGGGATTAAGAACCTTAACTTGTTTCTGCTTCTTGCTCTTACAGGAATTCTGAAGCAGTCGTGGGGCTGTGATGAGTGAGCAGCTTTGTAATTTGTAGACAGAGAGGTATAGTGTGTAGGAGTTACACTGTTCGCAGAAGGATTCTGCCAGCATGCTGTTACCCCTTGTAACAGAGATTTTAGCACACCCACTTGATACTCCAGATTCTGCTCAAGGTTTCTTTTAGAAATTGGTTTCTTGGTGAAAATTTTTTTAGTATCCAATGTGTTCCAAAGCAGAATAAGTAATAGATTTTTTAATGGCTTTTTTAGATTTGGAAATTATTTTTAACACTGCATAAATTAGGGCCTGCAGTTCTGAAAAATGCTAAGAGGCTCTACTTAATATATTCATATGTTGTTTTAACATGCTGAGGAGAGGGGAGAGAAGGTACTCAGGTGAACCTAGCCACTGTGCACATGCTAGGGCCAGGCTCAGTTAACATTAATAATGGGCAGTTGTCTGTATTTTTGACAGCTTTTCTATTTTAAGATCCAGTAAGTAGCCTCAAATTCACTGAGTTGTCATTGTTTTGTGGCCTGTTGTAGCAGGACTGTGAAATAACTTTTCTTAATGTTTGAGTACTATTGGGTACCAAATCCATTTGACTTTTCTTTTTATATTCAAATGTAAATGATTGCTCCTGGGTAAGTGTAGAATAAAACCCATCCTCCCCTCATCTTAATAGAGAAAAAATAAATGAAATACTGTTCTTTTGTGTGTTTATTAGAAAAATATTTAACTGGGGGGGAAAAGTGTGCTTGTTTTCTTGGGACAGCATCTATGATTCTGTGGTCTTTGTGTTTATAATGTTGTGTGACAGTTTCCAAGCATGAGATGCCAGTTGAAACCTAGAGGCTAGGACATTTTCAGTATTGTTTTTAATTAATATTAAATTTTAATTTAAAAAATTTTATTTAAATATTGTGTAATGTGTTTTTTCAAAACTCTGGAGTTCTCTGGGTGTGATTTATATGAATTTCATCTGCTACTCTTTCTCTACTTTTTTTTTTTAAAGAGGGGTAGGCAGGGAGAGGGAGGGAGAGAAACATCAGTTAGTTGCCCTTTGCACGTGACCCAACTGGGGACTGATCCCACACCCTAGGCATGTGCCCTGACCAGGAATTGGACTGACAACCCTCAGTTTGCAGGATGATGCCCTACGAAGTCACATTGTCCACAGCACCCTTTTCCTACTTTCAGAGTGGAATCGTTATCACGGGATCTGTTTTTTCTGTATTTCTTGCTGTGCTTCTTACTGATTTAAGAAGGAGTCAGAGGATCTTAGATCTTTGAGTAAGTAGACTTATGGATTTGTGCCACTCACTCATCCTTGTATGCTTTTACAGTGGGACATCCCCTCTTGCGTGTCTCAACGCCATGCTACATTCCAATTCAAGAGGAGGAGAGGGGCTATTTTATAAACTGCCTGGCCGAATCAGCCTTTTCACACTCAAGGTAAGTAATACAAACTCTGTTTTAGTGCAACAGTTCTTAAGCTTTTAGTGTGCATAAGAATCACTTGGTAGGTCTGGAACGAGGCCCATGAATTTCTAATAAGCAAGCAGGTGATGGCTGATGCTGTTGGTCCTAAATGGCAGTTGACTGAGATGTTCTAGTGTGAACAGGGTATTAGGAAATAATTTAGTCATATTAGCTGTTGTGTCTGTATTCAGCTTTTCCTTGTCCATGTCTTTGTAGATTGCATGCAATAGAGGGGTAAGTGTGTGTGGTACGGTAATTGCAAATGTGCCTTAATTAGGGTTTTGTTTGTAATAATATTGTGAAGGATAAATTACTGGGCAGCTAAAGTAAGACCTACTCTATGGAAAATAACTGAAGTGTGAACATACTTGTAGATTTTCAAAAACTCATTAGCATTTACTAAGTGACACTAATTACAAAGGAAGAAAACTTAAATTGGGTAGAGTTCATAATAAAGCTTTAATAAAGCTGAAATGAACAGGCTAATTATTTTTCTACCATTTGTGATATATATGGCAATCATTTAAACCAGGAGTTGGCAAACTTTTTCTGTAGAGGGCCAGATAACAAATATATTGCATTCTGTGGACCATACTATCTCTATCACAACTATTTAACTCTGTCATTGTAGCAGGAAAGCAACCATAGACAATGGCCCAGTGAATGGGCCTGGACGTGTTCCAATAAAACTTTATTTACAAAAACCAGCAACAGGCATTTGGTGTGGGGTTGTATGTAGTTTCCTGATAGCTGATGTAGACAATGTGGCCTGTTGACTGTGAGGAAACTGGAAATTTGATGCTGACCCTTACACTTTTCCATAATGCAGTTATAAATTGCAGTAGTCCATATATGAACTTTTCCCTTTTAGTTTTGTTTTCTTGAAAGACTTGTTTAATTCAAAGTTAAAAACTTAAGCAAATATTAACTAACTGTTTAGCCTGCAGTCATAAAACTTGCTCTTTATGTATACATCAAGTGTGTTTTCTTTATTTTTGTTTTTGTTTTTCAAAGACTTTATTTATTTATTTATTTATTTATTTATTTGAGAGGGGAAGGGAGGGAGAAAGAGAGAGAGAAACATCAATGTGTGGTCGCCTCTCACGGGGCTCGCACTGGGGACCTGGCCTGCAACCCAGGCATGTGCCCTGACTGGGAATCAAACCGGCAGCCCCTTGGTTTGCAGCCCGTGCTCAGTCCACTGAGCTATGCCAGCCAGGACTATATTGTTTTTATTTCTGGTATTTCAGACTTTTTTTTGCTGAGGCAGCATAATAATGAGTTGGCCAAAAAGTTCATTTAGTTTTTTCCTGATGATGGCTCTAGTAGTGCTTAGTTGTCTTTAACATCATTTGAAACAATTTTGTTAGATTTTATTGTAACAGCTGTCCTACCAGTATGCATTAAAAAAAAAAGTTATCAAAAACGGTGAATTTCTTTTTAAAGATGTATTAATTTATTTTTTTGGGGGGGGGGAGGGTGAAAGAGAGGAAGAGAAACAATGTGTGGTTGCCTCTTGCATGCGCGCCTCCCCCCCCCCCCCGCGTGCTGGGGACCCTCTGGTTTACATACTGGTGCTCAATCCTTTGAGCCACATCAGCCAGGGCTGATGCTTGATAGTATTTGAACTGAATTAAATTCTTCATTTTAATTTTAATGTATCTGAATAAATATCATTGTATGAATCTGGGGTAAGCTTGTGGGGGTTCTGTTAGTCTGCAGCGCCCTGTCTGAGATGACTTAACTGAAGATGTAGGCAGCATGTCCTCTCATCTGCCTTTGGCTTTGTTGCTTAGTCTTCGTAGCATCTTGCTAGTTGGGATGGTCCATCACCCCTCTGATATTCTTTGTGGGTTTTCTTTTCTTTTCTTTTTTTGTTAATGGTTTGCTTGTCTGGTTGCCCTAGTGAGACTAAACTCCTTGAGGGCAGGGACCAGCTCTTATTTATTTCAGTATCCACTAGGATACTGTGCAAAGTAGCTGTCAAATGCATATATAATGAATGAATTAGTACATAATGGCTATATTCTTATACTTTATTATCTTTTTGTTTTGACATTTGATGATAAATAACTGCTCATAATTCTGATGAAGCTATTCCTAGGTCTGCCTTTCACATCTAGCTCATATCTCAGCTAAAATGAAAGGTGTTTACTGCTATGGCTTTGGTAGAATTTTTGTTTGATTAGTTATCTGTATCTATTAATTTTGATTTGTTATAAAAGCAATATATGCAAATAGAACAGAAAGCAAAATGCAGCAGGAAAAATGAAAGTAACCCATAAATTCTGCTACCTGTAACTAAGTAATATTTATATTAATAATATTTGAAAAAGTCCGATCATACTTTTCTTATAGTTTTGCTGTTTCCTTTATTCCATTAATATATTTGCTGTGGTGGCACATGTTGATAGGCCTTATTATTAAAAACTGTTTAGGATTCTAGATTCCAGGTTATTAGTCTGTTAATTATTCATTTCTTGTTAAATGCCTCATTATTGTCATACTGTCTCCCAGGAGTTGTGCAGGCATTTACTTTATTATTATGCAGGAGTGAATAAAAAAGGTCCCAAAAGTCTGAACCAGCTGATTACCATGCTGGTTATCTCAGAACCCAGGTCTGCCCAATAAGTGCTCAAGGTAAAGGTGGTGTTAAGAACTTTACAAAATTTTTTTATCCTTCATTTTATTATTTTGAAAAAATTTCAAACCTGCAGTAAAATGGGAGTACTACAGTGAATACTCCACCTACCCAGCTTCCTTACCAATTGTTTAATCAGAACCATTTGGAAGTGTTAGCTAGTACTGTACTTGACCCCTAAATATTTTAGAAAGTATATCTTAAGAGTAGGGACATTTTCCTATGTAACCACAATATTGGTATCACTTTCAAGAAACTTGAATGGGTGGAGATTTGGGGTGGTGAACACAAAATACAGTGTACAGATGATGTGCTGTGGAACTGTGCGCCAGAACCTGTATAATTTTGTTAACCAGTATCACCTCAATAAATTCAATAAAAGGAAAACAAAGAAACTTAACGTTGATACAGTAGTGTATAATACATAGTCTGTATTCAATTTTTTTTAGTTCTGAAAATGTTCTTTTTTTTTTTTTTTTTTTTTTTTTTAAAGATTTTATTTATTTATTTTTAGAGAGGGGAAGATGGGAGAAGGAGGGAGAAACATCAATGTGTGGTTGCCTCTCATGTGGTCCCCACTGGGGACCTGGCCTGCAACCCAGGCATGTGCCCTGACTGGGAATCGAACCTGCGATGCTTTGGTTCGCAGCCCGCGCTCAATCCACTG
>CM052547.1:73688870-73722953 GCA_028533065.1 Trachops cirrhosus
GAAAATGTTCTTTATAGCTTATTAACTCCAGCATTGTCAAGAGACATGTATTATATTTGGTTTTCATGTATCTCTAATCTCCTTTAATATAAGACTGTTCCCTTGCTTTTTTTGTCCTTCGTGGCATTGATATTTTCTGAACAGTCCAAGTCAGTTGTCTTATAGAAGTAAATACATTTCTAAAGGACTAATGGAAGTGTACAAGTCTCGGTTATTTTCAGACTCCTTTGTGTTCGTACTGCTAGATCAAGTCTGCTATTCCAGGTTGTAACCCAGAGCCTCCAGCAGTGAAGGATGGAAGTGACGGGAATGTTTTGTGTAGAGGTCTACTTGAGAGTCAGGTTCTTGCCTCTAATGAGGGGCAAATATTTCTCATTTTTCCTTTTGAAGGTGGTAGTGACCTCTGAAATCCTGTGGCTTTTTTTTTTTTTTTTTTTTGGCCTAAGTTTTCTCTCGTGTGTTAAGGGAAAAAGCATGTACAGAATGGCTTGGTAGTTTTCCTCCCCACTGTCTCCCTCCCCTCTGCCCTGGCATGTTTGGAAATGTCTTCTGGTGGGCCATCAAGGTCAGAATTATATTTATCTATGTACTTGTGCAAGTTGAAAATAGTTTTTTCAGTTTGGGTACATTTGTGTAGCCTTGTCCATGATTAATAAAGGTATTCTGATGAGCTGCTCTCTTTTGAGGCATACCACAGGGTTTCTTCTCTGATAAAAGTTGTCCTGGGTAATGTGATGGTACATTTGACACTTTATTTTATTTTTTTGTTTATTTATTTTAAATTTTTATTGAATTTATTGGGGTGACATTCGTTAATAAAATTATATAGGTTTCACGTGTACAGTTCTGTAATATATCATCTGTATATCAAATTGTGTTCACCATCCCAAGTCAAGTCTCCTTCCATCACTATTTATCCCTCCTTTACGCTTTTCTCTCCCCCACCCCCTTTCCCTCTGATAATCGCATACTGTTGTCTGTATCTGAACTTTTTTCTTGCTTAATCCCATCACCTTTTTTACAGAGCCCCTAACCCAGCCCCCTTTGACAGCTGTCAGTCTGTTCTCTATCTGTGAGTCTGTCGTAGATGCGAAGATGCTTGTATCAGTCCACAGAGCTAGTCCTTAGGGATGCATGGGATAGATGCAGTCTATCCATGCTTTGAATTCTTGATTTGAGTTGTTTTCCTTAAGCTGTTCCTGAAGTCAGCTGTCAGTGTCCATCATTGCCTGGTTAGAGGTAGGATTTATATCATCTTTTTTTACAGTTGTGATTTACCATTCTATAAAACCATTGTGAGTTCTTTGTGTAGTGTTCTGCATTTTTCGGACCTTCATGTTGAACTGCTATGCTTTTGTGACTTGGTGGTTGTGTCCAGGTGAGTTTAACCTGGATTGGTGAGGAATCATTATAGCACTCACTGTCAGGCATCACTGCAGTCATCTGAACATTGTTCAGTTTTCTTGTGGGATGGTACTCAAATCAAAATGTCACCCAAGTCACTTGTGGCTATTGCACTTTATTTTACCTCATGTAGCAATACAGGGTTTAGCCTTCAGGGTCTTTTAATTCAATTGACAAGCTCAGTTGAATCTTTTAAATATATAATGTAGAATATTTTTTAAAATATAAAAAACATCTTGGTAAAATAAATAGGAAACTACACTTGAAATATTCATCCATTAAAATCCACAGTTTGCAAATACAAGAAAGGGAAAAGCAGTTGGAGGAAGAGAGGGAAATAATTACTGCAGTCTCAAACTGTTATTTACAGAACTACAATTAAAATATTCACAAACAACTCTGACTGGTGTGGCTCAGTGGATTGAGCACCTGTGAACCAAAAGGTCGTTGGTTTGATTCCCAGTCAGGGCATGTGCCTGGGTTGGGGGCCAGGTCCCCAGATAGGGGAGTGAGAGAGGCAACTGGTCAGTGTGTTCTTACATACCGATGTTTCTCTTACTCTTTCCCCCTCCCTTCCCATCTTTCTAAAAATAAATAAAGTCTTTTAAAAAACAACCCTAAAAACTATATTCACATACAACTCCACGTTTATGGCAATTTCAAAAGGACTTATATTATCATTAAATACTGAGAAAAATGCAATAATCTTAGACTTAGATACAATAAAATTATAGAGTCTGTGATTTGAAAGACTATAGCAGAATCCATTTTGATTGTTAATAGGTAGACAGCAAACATAGAAAGTAGTCTTTTAAGAATGCCATTCCCATCATGTCACTGTGCTGACTGGCCCTTGGCCTATGTCTCTGCTCTCCTGGTATTTCTTCCTTGGTTATTATACTTAAGCCACCCTGGTCTTTACTCTGTTTCTCAAGTATCCCATACTGGTTTCTCCCTCAGAGCCCTTGCACTTGCTAGCCCCTCTATACTGAAAGCTCTATGGTAACTCCTTGTCATTTGGTTCTTTGTCCAAAAGTATCTTCTCAGATACTACCAATCTAATTTCACAACATTATGAGGTTTTAAAATTTGTTTCATATCAGTATCAGAAATTACCTTATTTGTTTGGTTACTTGATTATCCTTAGCCTGCCCCATTAGAATGTAAGTGCAGGGACTTTGTTTTCACTGTATCTCCTCTCTGGCACATAATATGTACTTAATACATATTGGCGGAATGAAAAGTAGAAGATGGCACCATCAGAATCTGTAGCCAGCCAGTTCTAGTAGTAGTTCACCTTTTATATCAGTTTTATTATAAAATATGCATATTTGGGCTTGTTTTTCTTCTATTCAGCAAGTCATTTTTGAAGAACCCTTTTTTCTTGCCTTTTTGATAGCTTTTTATTTGTTTTACTTTTTATTTTATTTTTTTTAAAGATTTTATTTATTTATCTTTAGAGGGGAAAGGAAGGAGAGAGGGAGAGAAACATCAGTGTGTGGTTGCCTCTTGTGCATTCCCTGCTGGGAACTGGCCTGCAACCCAGGCATGTGTCCCGACTGGGAATCGAACCACGATCCCTTGGTTCACAGGCCCGCGCTCGATCCACTGAGCTACACCAGCCACGGCTGTTTTATTTTTTTTAATTTTTGTTCAAGTACAGTTTTCTGCCTTTCCCCCCGCCAGCCCTAGCCACCTCCCTCCCCTGAAGAATCCTTTTTTTTGTCTTACCCTCTTTGGCAGTTCCATATAAATCTGCAAAAATCTGACATTTGAAATAAGTCTTTCCCAGGCTGTGTCCGTAATCTGGTTGCTCTTAATTGCTGAAGGCAGACACTGAACCATTAGAAACAATTTAAAATTTTAGGTTTTAGATGTAAAAAAAGCTTTGAACTTTTATATTGCTTATTGGAAAAATGAATTTCTGGTTTCACTTAAAATGGTAGTGACATTTTTAGACAGTGTCTTTTTATAGCCTGTGTTAGTCTTATCAAATATGATTTTTTAAATGCTTAGAGTCCTGGAATTTTAGTGTGGCAGGGGCTCTCAAATCATCTTCATTTTGCAGATTGAAAACCGAGCGTGTAACAGATCAGATAACTTAACCGTGACCACACATCTGTGTTGACAAATACATGTTGACACATACATGTGGCTGAGTTGGGATTAAAACCCAGGGCCCCACCTCCTGAGTAGGATTTCTCTCTATTTTACCAATTTAGAATAAAGAGATTCTCTTCGGGTTTTATGACCTTTGGTCACTGCATATTTTTGAGGCATCTTGTGAGTTGCTTGATATTTCTCAAAATGTTCATTTTATTCTCTAATGAAAATTCTTCTCCAGCAAAAGTAGTTTTTCATATCCTTAGATGTGAACTCTTTAGTTATTATGACTGGTTGGTTTGAATTTCTACACTGTGCATTAGTTATACTGGGGCATTTCTGCCATAGGTGTTCTTTTCTCTGCCAGAATGAGTGATATATGGTGGTAGTAAGAGCACTAGACTCCAGGAGTCAAGGTTCCAGCATAGCACCTCATGTCTTACCAAATAGCTCCATTCATACGTTTTTTTCCTCTAGCATTAAGGAGTTGAAAATGATTGGTCATCTAAATATATCAGGCGTAAAACCCTTTAATCTCATAAAGTGGAGCTGCAAAATACAAATAGGTGACTGAAACTATTTTGCTTGAAACAAGCATGAGGACCCAGCTTTTCTATCTCTGTGGATTCTGCCATCCCCACCCCATGCCCCAAGCACCCCAGGGGCCTTTCCTGGACCTGGAGATCTGTTGAAAACCTCCTAGAGTAAAAATTCAGATACTTACTCTACTCACATTCTAATATTTATTTAGATATTTTGTGTGAAAAGTAAGGCAGCCCTGGATATTTCTCTTTCCTATTCTTTCGTAATGCATTTGGTATTTACCAGAGGCCGACTGCTTCATAGCACAGAAGGCCTGGTCAGTAGAGAAGTGCCGTTTGCTCGGGATAGTGGTAGCAGCAGTTGAGTTTTGATGAAGGCTTTGACCCCTCAGTTAATAAAACGTCCCCTTATTTGAGTGATTCTCAAGGAACGTCTAGAACCGCCTCTGATAAAAGGGATATTCCATTATCTGACGATTCCAAGCCAGCTCAGGGAGAAGAGAGAACTTGATTGTTTTCAGAGCCATGGTCAGACTCTGGTTTTATGCCCAAGAGATGAGCTGCCTTTTGTCCTGAAGTTCAAAGACCTGTGAGAACGAATTGGTAAACATCAGGTAACAGGCTTGGAAAGCACTACCACCGGGATGATTTTGTGGTAGTTAGGGGCAGGGGTGTGTGAGCAGGAGGGTGATTTCAGGGTTGCTGAAGTGCTTTTTAAAACAAAAAGGTTATATAAACATTTTTAAAGTCTGGTTTTAAAAGACCAGGGTTCTAGGAAAATGAGGAGACTGCACATGCTGTGGGCTTCCTTGGGACTGTATTCGAAAAAGTACTTTTCTTTAGGTCAGCCAAATGAAAACTGCATTTGATCTTTTTTCAGTCCTTCAGATCAGCTTTTTGGGAGAGTTATTTGAGGAACTTGTTTAGTCTAAGAAAGTTGTTTTTTAATCTAGCATAGCTAAATCTGGAAGAAAAGATGGAAAGCGATGTTTAATTGAGTTTCTAACTATATTCCATCCAGGCATCATACTCTTCATATTTGTCTTTTTGAAACATAAATATGTTTCCTAAGGCTGTTTACTAATGGGGGATACAGCCTGAGAGAGTTTAAGTAAATGGTAACAAAGTTACATTTTTGGTTACTTCAGTGATTTGAATTTAACAGGTGGAGGACAGGTTTGGAGGTTTTAAGTTTTGACTAAATGAGTTGGTTCTCAAACATTACATTTGAGAAACACACTCAGGGTTTTGAAAGATTAACTTTAAATTCTTTGTTTGTCATGGGTTGGAAGAGGAATATGGAGTAAAAAAAGATGTATTTTTTTCTGTTCTGGAAGCTGCCGTCCTTTTTGATTCAGTTACACTGGGTGGATTTTGAAATGTGTGCCTTCTCTTTGACTCTTCATGTCAGTTTTTCTTTGGCAAATTAGTTCCTCACAGTAGTCCTTTTAGAGCTTCTCGTTTTGGTCTCCACTTCCATTGTCACTACCATAGTGCGCGTTATCCTCATGTGCTGGATAGGAAGTAGCCCCTGCTTGGTCTGCTTGCTTTCACCTTTGCCCCCTTAGAATCCATTTTGCTTCTTTGTAATCCACACAGCAGCAAGAGGGATTTTTTAATTTTATATTTAAGTGTTGTTGTTTTCATTATTTATCCTCACTGGAGGACATACTTATTTTTAGAGAAGAGGGGAAGGGAGGGAGAGAGAGGCGGAGAACCATGGAGAGAGAGAGAGAGGGAGAGAAACATGGATCTGTGGCCTCCCACACACACCTCTACCAGGGACTGAACCTGTAACCCAAGCATGTTCCCTGACTGGGAATCGCACCCACGACCTTTCAGTTTATGGAATGATGCTCCAGCCAACTGAGCCACACTGTCCAGGGCAAGAAGGATTTCTTTTAAAACATAATTTGATCATAACATATTTCTGTTTGCTATCTGTCAAACGTGGTTTCGTTTCCTATGGCATATACCCCAAAAATCCAAACCTTGTTCAACCACACTGCTCTTTCAGTTCTTTGAATTCCTGGAGCTCTTTCTAGTTTCAGGGTCTCCATTTGGAACTCTCTTCCCTCCACTTTTGCCTGGTTTCAACTTAAAAGTCAGTTCCTCAGAGGATTCTTATCTCTAAATTAGATTTATTGTGCCTTGAACTTTACTTCTTACCACTTTTAAGTTAATAATTATGTAATTATTTTAAAAATCCTTTGATGTGCCTGGAACTTAGGGGCAGAGAATCTGTATTATTTTGTTCTTGGCTCTGTCCACAGTGTCAATCATAGTAGGTGCTCAGTAAATGGTTGCTGGGTAAATGCAGTGGAAAAATATATTGGTGATTCTTATAACTTGATTTGTAGCAGTTCTCTATGCCAAACAGTTTAATTGGTTCAGGATTGTAATTTTTAGTGTTAAAATTGAGATATGTAGTATGGAGGAGTATTTACCAGTATCTCTTTTCTAAGGAATGGAGTATTTGAAAACCTCTAAAATGTAAGCTTTATTTTTCTCAAAGGAAAAAAATAGTGTCCAGTGTAGCTTTTGAAATCTAGTGTCATATTAATTCCTGATCTTCTATATGTGCCCCCCCCCCTTTTTTTTTTTTTTTACTGCCTCTCCCTCAGAGCTTTTGGGCTCTTTTCCATGAATGTACTTTAGTATAGGTATTTTACACCCTGTGTGCTTTACTCAAATGTCTAATCCTTGATTGAAGGCCTGTTTCTGAGAATCAGGCTCTTAAATAGTACTGGGGTTAAAAATTTTTTTTTGTATTGATTTTGAGAGAGAAAGAAAGAACTTCAGCCCTGGTGTAGATCAGTGGATTGAGCGTGGGCCTTCGAACCAAAGAGTTGCCGGTTTGATTCCCAGTCTAGGGCACATGCCTGGGTTGCAGCCCAGGTCCCCAGTAGGGGGCACATGAGAGGCAACCATACATTGATGTTTCTCTCCCTCTCTCCCTTCCTTTCTCTCTAAAAATAAGTAAACAAATCTTTAAAGAAATAAAGAAAGAAAGAACTTTGATTTGTTGTTCCACTTAACGAATTCATTGGTTACTTCTTGTATGTGCCCTGATCAGAGATTGAACCCGCAACCTTGGCATATTAGGAGGATGCTCTAACCAACTGAACTTACCCAGCCAGGGTCACTCACTAGTAGGAAATTCAGTGCATCCTGGTTTTAGGGCTTCGCTTGTCTCCAGCAGCAGTGGATAGTGGTTGTCACTTAGATGTGTGGTGCTGGAGGAAAGGTGTCTGTCTAATAAAGCAGACTTGTAACAGTCCCCAGATTCTCAACTCCATAACTCACCCTTGTCTGCCACGATACCTAGTTTAAGTTCTCCGCCTGTCTGGAATTTGGGAGATGAATACTTGGTTCTTTTAGTCTCTCCTTGTGCAACAATTAGATTTCGTCTTCTTTTGTTTTGCTAATTTGTCTCCTTTGCTTCTCCGTTTCTATATCACTTACAACTTCCAAATTAGATTTCTGCCCTGGATATTCCTCCCTGAACTTCAGACTTACATGTATTCAATTGCCTATTCATTATCTTTATTTGGATACTAATGGTGTCTCAGAATTTACACTTACAAAACAATCTCATGATTTTCCCACCCACCTCAAACTGGTTTCACCCTTCTTTTCCCTATATGAATTAGTGGAAATCCCACTTTTTAAGTTGCTTAAGTTAGAAACCTTGGAGTTATCTTTGACTGCTTTGTTTTGCTCTCATGGCACATGTAATCATCAATAAATCCCATTGGTTTAACTTTCTGAATATATCCTATTTCCACTCCCCCACCACTATTCTGGTTTAAGCCACCATTATCTTTCTCCTAGATTATTATAGCTTCCAAACTAGTTCTCTTGCTTTCATTCTTATCATGCTTTTCAGTACTGGAGCCAGGAAGAATTTCTTTTTTTTTAAACATCAGTCAGATCATGTCATTCATTCCTATGTTCAAAATTCTCCAGTGTCCCATCCCCCAACCCTTTCATTCAGGATAGGGGCCAAAATCCTGCATCACTTTCACAGCCTTACGGGATCTGCTTTCCAGCCTCATTCCATGCCTTTTATTCTTACTCCTTCCCCGGGTTCACTTTGCTCGGTAACACAGTGGCCTCCTTCATGATCCTTAAACACGCCTCAGTTACTCCTCTCAGGGCTTTCACCCTTGCTGGTTAAGCCATCTGGAAGGATTTCCCTCCAATTACTGTATTTTGCCATGCATAATGTTCACTTTTTTGCCCAAATTTTTGAGGGAGAAATAAGGATGCGCATCATACATGGGTTATTTGTGACATAATAGCTATTATATTATGGGCCCAAAACATGGGTGTGCATTATACATAGGAGTGCATTACACGGGGCAAAATACAGTAATACCATCATGCTTTGCTTCAAGTCTTTGCTCAAATTGCACCCTGACCCCTCCATGCCCCATAGCACTCCTAATCCCTGTTTCCTGCCTTAGGTTTTTCTTTCCAGGATTTACCACTGTTTGATATACTATGTTATGTATATATTTTGCTTATTGTTGTTTGTCTTCTTTGACTAGAACAGAAGCTCCAATAGGGGAGGAGTTTTTAATTTTAGTTACTGTTGTCTCTCCAGCTCCTGGGAAAAAAGTAGACCACTCAAATATTTGTGAGTAAATTAATCATAGTTTAATTCTGTTAATGCGGTAATGTGATGAATCATAGTTTATTTCTTTTAATTTGGTAATGTGAATTATGTTAATTGATTTGGGTTTTTTTTGGTCAGAACTCAAGCATCCTTGTATTCCTAGGATAAATGTCACCTTGACATGGTTTTTCTTTTAAATACACATTGCTGGATTTAGAGTATGAATACTTTATTTAAGATTTTTACTTTTGTATTCATGAGAGACATATCTCTGATATTTCTATTTCAAACCTTACCCTGTATTGGTATCAAAACAAACTGTGCTGTTTACCTTTTGATTTTGCAGTGGTCTCTCTAAGATGGAAATTGTTTGTTCTTTTTAGTAGAACATACCTTTAAAACCTGCTGGGCTTGGTGTGTGTTATTTTGAGAATATATTGTTTTTACTTTTTAAAATTGTGAAATACATAATTTGTACAAGAGAGTATATACCAGGTTTGTGTTACTTTAAAGAATAATAGCTAAAAAATGAACTGTATACTTGAGCCAGCTTAAGAACAGAATATCTTTTACACTCTTTCTGAAGCCTTTGAGCATATCCCTTTCTCTTCCTGCTGAAGGTACTTTCATTACTCATTCCCTTGCTTTTCTTTCTAGATTTACCTACATGTATGTATTGCTGAACGTGCCTTATACAAATTATCTTATGTGAAGGAATCATACTGTGTATTTTTCTTTGACTTGCTGCTTTTGCTTATTGTTTCTGAGCTTGGTCTATGTTGGTGCATTTAATTGAAATACATGTATTTTCTGCTATATGCTGTCTTATGGTACGAATATACGTTGATTTATTTGTCCACTCTGCACTTGGTGTGCATTTGGGTTGTTTCTAGTTCTTGCCGTGACAAGGCTGCATTGAGTACTCTTGTACACGTCCTCTAGTACATGTGTGCAGTAGCTTCCCTAGGGTGTCTATTGCTGGCAGTGGGACCGACTAGTAGGTTTTGTGCCTGGTTATCATTATTAGGTAATACAGCTGTTTTTCAAAATAAGCATATGAATTTATACTCCTTCCATGCTATATGGAAATTTCTGTTGCTCCATGGCCTGAGTATTGTGGGTGTAAAATAGTATTTTGTGTCTTTATTTTTTCCCGGTATTTAAATTACGGCATTATTTACACACAGTACCCATTTTGATGTGCAGGTCGACAGTTCTGTGAATTGGATTTGTTTTTTCCACCTGAGGATATGTCTGATTTGAGAGAGAGAGAGAGAGAGAGAGAAAGAGAGACAGAGACATCAATCGGTTGCCTCCTGTAGGCACCTGGACTGGGTATTGAGCCTACCACCTAGGTGGCTAAACCCCTGACAAGGAATCGAACCTGCAACCTTTTGTTGTACAGGATAATGCTCCAGTTAACTGAGCCACCCAGCCAGGGCAGTTCCAGGAGGGGTTTTTTGTTTTTTTTTTTTTCACATTTGTTTTGACACTTTATGTGGCTGTTTAATGGTGCTAGTTAAAGGTAACATATGTGGCTTGAGTGTAATCACTACAGTAAATGTTGGTACTAACATGCTCCTCCCACCCCTAAAAATTCAGCTTTACAATTACATACCATAAAATCCATCCTTTCAATATTACAAATCATTGAGTTTTGACAAATATATACAGATGTGTAATTACCACCATAATGAAGATGCAGAATAGTTCCATCACCCCATCAACTTCTCATGTGCCTTTTTGTAGTCAGCTATTCTCCCCACCTCAGCTCCTGGCAGTCATGGATTTGTTTTTTGTTCTCGCAGTTTTGCTTTTTTCAGAATGTCCTATTAATGGAATCATACATTATGCAGCCCTTTGAGTCTGGCTTCCTTTGCTTAGTGTGAGGTATTTGAGATTTAGCCATCTTGTAATATTCACTCCTTTTTATTGTTGAGCAGTATCCCATTGCATGGATCTACCACATTTTGCTTATCCATTCCTCGGTTAATGGACATTTGGATTGATTATTCTTCCTTTAAAACGCTTTTTAAAAACACTTTTTATTTATTGATGATGGGGGAGAAACATCGATTTTGTTGTTCCACTTATTTGTGCATTCATTGGTTGCTTCCTATACGTGCCCTGACCTGGGATCAAACCTGCCACCTTGGCATATCAGGACGATGCGGTAACCAGCTGAGCTACCTGGTCAGGGCTCTTTCTTCCTTTTCACTATTAGAGTAATGCTATCAATATTTTCATACAAGACTATATGTGTACTTACATCTTCATTTCTCTTGGGGAGATACCTAGGAGTAGAATTGCTGTGTCATAATTTTTAACTATTCTAAGAAACATCCTAGCTGTTTTTCAAAGTGGCTATACCATCTTACACACAATTTTTTTAAATTTTTCAGTAAGATATCTCCTTTTTCTCCCTGGCAATATCATTTTTCCTCCCTGATACCTACTTTGGTATTGATGTAGCTGATGCAGCGGTCTTACAATTAGTTTTTGCATGGTGTATTTTTTTCTATTTTTTGTTATCTTTTTTTTTTAAAGATTTTATTTATTTATTTTTAGAGAGGGGAAGGGAAGGAGAAAGAGCGGGAGAGAAACATCAATGTGTGATTGCCTCTCGCGTGGCCCGACCTGGCCTGCAACCCAGGAGTGTGCCCTGACTGGATACGAACCTATGATCCTTTGGTTCGCAGCCCGCACTCAATCCACTGAGCTACGCCAGACAGGGCTGTTGTTTATCTTTTTATTTAAGGTTTCTTTATATTTCTGGTTGGGTACTGATTTTTTAATTTAGTCTAATCTCTACCTTTTAATTGGGATGATTGGACAATGTACATTTAATATAGTTAGTTACTGATATGGTTGGATTAAGTTTGCCAGCTAGCTTTTTGCTTTCTTTTTTTAAAGAAAACATTGATATTTAAAGCAACTACATAAAACTAAAAAAATGAGATCAATAAAACAAAATCAAAGTACAGTTATTATCTGGGGAATATCTTGCAACTCTTATCATTGACAAATTGGCTCATTTCTTTAATACCTAAGTAGCTCAAACTAATAATAAAGGCCCAAAATCCAGTAGCAAACTATTTCTATATGAGGTGTGTCCAGAAAGTACCTAGCCACGTGCTATGAAAAATAGACATTTGGTGAAGAAAATACAAGGTATAAGAAACATTGTACATAGAACATCTATGTTGGTGAAGAAAATACAAGGTATAAGAAACATTGTACATAGAACATAGGACATCTCAGTCCCCTTCAAAGTAGGCACCTTGGGACCTCACACAGTTCTCCCAGTTGCCATCAGCTACCCTGACGTATTTTCTTGAGTCTCATCAATAGTCTGAAATCTCTTCCCTTTCAAAGGAGATTTTAGGTTTGGAAGATGCCAGAAATCTGGGCTGTAGCGGGGCTTCGTCACCTGGGTGTTTTGATGTTTCGCAAAAAAACTGCACAAGACCTGATGCATGAGTGGGTGCATTGTCATGATGAAGCTGCCAATCATCAGTTGCCCACAGCTACTAAATCATCTGAATAGTTGTCACAGACCACCTTTAAAAATTATTATACCATTCATATAAAATATAAGATTCTTTTCATACTGTTCTTCCATTTATCCCCTCCTAACCTTCATGCTATTCTTTTTCATATACTTATTTCTACTTAGGTTATACATCCCACAAAACATTATTACTACTTTTGCTTTAAGCAGTTCTTTTAAAGCAATTTTAAAATGGCAGAGGTCTTACATTTATTTACACATTCACCATTTCTGGTATTCTTCATTCCTTTGTGGAGGTCCAGGTTTTCATCTGTTACCATTTGCCTTTCTGAAGCATATATCCTTTAACACTTCCTGTGACGAATTCAGCTTTTCTTTGTAAGAAAAAGTATTTTGTATTAAAGGATATTTTTGCTAGATATTGAATTGTAGGTTGGTAGTTATTTTTTTCTGATGAGAACTCTGTTCTTACATTTCTTTTTTTCCGTTGCAGGTTTTAAGATTTTTTTTTTTAGTATCATAGATTCTGACAATTTGATTATGATGTATCTTGGTGAACTTCTCAGGTCTGTGGGTCAAACTGAAATATTTTCAGCCATTATTTCTTCAATTATTTCTTTTGTTGTCCTGTTTCTTTTTGAATGACATATGTGCTTGACCACCTTTTATTGCCGTCACTGGTGTTCTTAATTTTTTTCACTCATTTTGTATACTTTGAGTTGCTGCTGACTTTTGCAGTATCTCATTTGCTGTTAATCTCATCCAGTGAATTTTTCGTTACAGGCATTGCATTTTTTATTGTTAAGTACAGTTGTCTCCGTTTTGCCCTCATCGCTCTCCCCTACCCTGCCTACCCCCACCTTCCACCCTCAGTCCTACCCCACTTTGGCTTGTCCATGGGTCCTTTATACATGTTCCTTGATGATCCTTACCCTTCTTTCCCCTGTAATCTCCCTTCTTCCACTCCTCTAGTTACTGCCAGTTTGTTCTTTATTTCACTGTCTCTGGTTATATTTTGCTTGCTTGTTTGTTTTGTTGATTAGGTTCCACTTATAGGTGAGATCATGTGGTATTTGTCTTTCAACGCCTGGCTTATTTCACTTACAATAATGCTCTCCAGTTCCATCCATGCCATCACAAAGGGTAGGAGTTTGTTCTTTTTTTCTGCTGCATAGTATCCCATTGGGTAATGTAGGATAGTTTTTTGATTCACTCATTTATAGATGGACTCTTAGGTTGCTTCTCGCACTTGGCTATTGTAAATTGTGCTGATATGAACATTGAGGTGCATAGGTACTTTTGAATTGGTGTTTCAGGGTTCTTACAGTAATATCCCAGTAGTAGAATTACCAGGTCAAAAGGCAGTTCCATTTTTAGTTTTCTGAGGAAATTTCATACTGTTTTCCACAGTGGCTGCACCAGTCTGCATTCCAACAGTGTATTAGGGTTCCCTTTTCTCCACAACCTCTATAATACTTGTTGTTTGTCGATTTGTTTATGATGGCCATTCTGACCAGTGCAAAGTGGTATCTCATTGTGGTTTTAATTTGCATCTTTAATGGTTAGCGATGCTGAGCATCCTTTAATATGTCTCTGGGCCCTCTGTATGTCTTCCTTGGAGAAGTGGCTGTTCAGGTCCTTTGCCCATTTTTTTAATTGGGTTGTTTATCTTCTCGAGTGGAGTCGTGTGAGTTCTTTGTATATTTTGGAGATCAGACTCTTGTCAAGGTATCATTGGCAAATATATTTTCCCATATGGTTGGTTCCCTTTTCATTTTGCTGATGTTTTCTTTGGCCGTGAAGAAGCTTTTTATTTTGATGAAGTCCCATTTGTTTATTTTTTTCCTTTATGTCCCTTCCTCTAGGGGACATATTGGTGAAAATACTGCTGTGTGGAATATGTGAGATTTTCCTGCTTACGTTCTTAAGTCTTTTATCCATCTTGAGTTTATTTTTGTGTATGGTATAAGTTGGTGGTCAAGTTTCATTTTTTTGCATGTAGCTGTCCAGGTCTCCCAACACCATTTGTTGAAGAGGCTATTTTTACTCTATTTTATGCTTCTTCCCCCTTTGTTGAATATTAATTGACCATAGAGACATGGGTTTATTTCTGGGCTCTCTATAGACATTGCATTTTTATCTTTAGAGATCCTAAGGTGACTTGACTCGGGGTGGTGAACACACAGTACAATATACAGATGATGTATTATAGAATTGTACACCTGAAATCTATGTAATTTTATTAACCAGTGTCACCTTAGTAAACTCAATAAAAAAGAAAAGAGATTTCATTTGTCTTTTACCTTTCATTTTTCTCCTCATGTTCATTCCTTTAATACTTGATCATTTAGCCATCTTAAGTTTTTTACATTAATTCCATCTCTCTCATTTCTGGGTTTGTTGCTGTTGACCAGCTTTTCTGCTTTTATGATTCAAACATTCCTGCTTCTTGGCATAGCTAGTAGTTTTTATTTGGGTGCTCAACAGTGTGAATTTTACATTTTAGTGTTAAAATTTATTTTCCTTTCAAGAGTGTTGGGCTTTATTTTGGTAGCTTGTTACACATGGAATCCTTTACAAGTTTTTAAAAATTTATTAATATTAGAGAGTGATAACGTGGGGAGAGTAAGAAAAACATCAGTTTGTTTTTCCACTTATTTATGCATTTATTGGTTAATTCTTGTATGTGCCCTGATTGGAGGACATACAAGAACCCTCAACCTTGGTGTATTGGGAAAATGCTCTAACCAACTGAGCTGCCCAGCCATGGACTTTACACTACCCCATTTTTTAAAAAAATATTTTAATTATTTATAGAGATTGGAGGGGGCGTGAAACATCAGTGTGTGAGAGATATATCAGTTGGTTGCCTCTCGCACTCCCCCAACTGGGTACCTGGCCTGCAACCCAGGCATGTGCCCTGTCTGGGAATCCTACCAGTGACCTTTTTGGTTGGCGCTTAACCTAATGAGCCACACCAGCCAGGGCAACTTTACACCCCTCTGAGACTTGTTTTAAAGCTTTGTTAGGGCAGGTCTAATTCTAAGGATAGTTTTACTCTACTACTAAGGTGTTCCCTTCTCAGGAATCTACTAAATGCCTCAAATGTGTTTTTTTAAGATTTTATTTATTTTTAGAGAGAGGAGAAGTTAGGGAGACAGAGAGGGAGAGAAACATTGATGTGAGAGAGAAACATTGATTGGCTGCCTCTTGCAGGCCCCCAACCAGACACCCAGCCTGCAACCCAGGCATGTGCCCTGACCGGAACCAAACTAGCAACCCTTCGGTCCACAGGCCAACACACTCAGTCCATTTAACCACACCATCCAGGGCTGCCTCAGATGTTTAACAGTGTCTTTCCACTCGGGCTGGTTGTAATTAATTCTTTGTCTCTTGGCCTTCTGCTCTGGGAATTATTCAGCCATTCATTCATTGCCTACCCTTTGGAATTTCACCCTAGACATATGCGGAGAGACCCCATGCAGAGTTGTGACAGTCCTTTTCTGCATAACTTCCTCCTCTTTGGAATTCTGGTGTGCATCTTCAGCCATCTCAGCTTCGCAGAGCTTGGTCTCTGTCTCAGCTTAGGAAAATTGTGCTCTGCTGGATCTCCTCCTTCTCTGTAGTCAGGATTGTGTCTCCAGGCAAAAACCCGGATAATTACAGGACTCAGTTTATTTGTTTTCCCTTCAGGATCACAGTCTTGGGCTGCCTGTTTTCAACAGTTGCTTCACTTTTTTTTGCCCCTTTTCTTAGTTTATAGTGGGAGGATAAATCTGGCAACTGTTAAGTCTATTCTGTCCTAAAATGGAAGTTGGTATGCAAATATACGTGTGTGTGTATCTATGCAAGCAGACCCCAACTTACAGTTTTTCAACTTTACAGTGGTGCAAAAGACAGTAGAAATTGTACTTTATCTTTTCGTGGGTCAGTGATATGTGTGCATGATACTTTTTGTGATGCTGAGCAGTGGCAGCAGCGTGATTTCGCTGAACTATAGGATAATGTAAGTGTTCTAAGTGTGTTTGAGAGAGGATTAATTAATCCATGATGTTTGGTAGCTTAGGTATTAAATGCAGTTTGGAGTTAACACTATTTTCAACTTACAGTTGGTTTATCGGGATATAACCCCATCATAAATTGAGGATCATCACTGTGTGTATATGTATTTAAATAATTTTCTACTTTTCAATTAGTACTTTTCTTAGTACTTGTACCTAGTTTATGTACAATATTATGTTAGTTTCAGGTATATAACCCAGTATATATAGAACTATGAAGTGGTCACCCCTTTAAATCTAGAACCCATCTGGCACCATGCATAGTATTTACAATATTATTGACTGTGTTCCCTATCTTACACTTTACATTCCAGTGACTGTTTTGTAACTACCAATTTGTGCTTCTTAATCCCTTCACTTTTTCACCCAGTCCCCTAACTTCCCTCTCTGGCAACCTCTCATTTATACAAAAATGCTCTCTGTATATATGAGTTTGTTTCTGATTTGCTTATTTTGTTCTTTAGATTCTACATATTAGTGAAATCATATAGTATTTGTCTTTCTCTGACATCTCTGGCCATAATGCCTTCTAGGTCATCCATGTTGTCACAAATGTTAAGATTTTTTTTTTTATGGCTGAGTAATATGCCATTGTATACTCATATATATGTTCTACATCTTCTTTATCCATGTGTCTATTGATGGACACTTAGGTTGCTTCCATATCTTGTTTATTGTAAATAATGCTGCAGTGACTATATGGCTACATATGTCTTTTTGAATTAGTGTTTTGGGTTTCTTTGGATGAATGACCAGAAGTGGAATTGCTGGGTCATTCTTTGTCTTCTTCATTTAAAAAAAAAATTGTATTGCCCTGGCTGATGGTGTGGCTCAGTGGATTGAGTACTGGCCTGTGAACCAAAGGGTCACTGGTTTGATTCCCAGTCAGGGCACATGCCTGGGTTGCAGGCCACGTTCCCAGTGTGGGGCATGCAAGAGGCAACCACACACTGATGTTTATCTCCCTCTCTTTCTCCCTTCCTTCCCCCTCTTTAAAAATAAGTAAAATATTTAAAAAATATTTTATTTATTTATTTTTAGAGAGAGAGGAAGGGAGGGAGAAAGAGAGGGAGGGGAGTGCATCAGTGTGAGAGAGAAACATCAGTCGGTTGTCTCTCTTGTACCCCCCAGCTGGGACAGGACCAGCAACCCAGGCATGTCCTCTGTCTGGGAATTGAACAGGCAACCCTTTGCTTTGCAGGACAACACCCAACTAACTGAGCCACACCAAGTCAGGGCCTTTGTCTCTTATAGCCTAAGTCTAATTTGTCTGGTATAAGTATTGCTACCCCAGCTTTTTGTTTTGTTTTGTTTTCACTTTCGTGAAACATCTTTTTCCATTCCTTACTTTGTCTTTCCATCTGAAGTGAGTCTCTTGTAGACAGCATGTATGTGGGTCTTTTCTTATCCATTCAGCCACTGTGTATGTCTTTCAGTTGCAGCATTTAATCATTTTGCATTTATTTATTTCTAAAAGATTTTATTTAATTTTTGAGAGGGAGAGGAACATCAATGTGTGAGAGAGACATCGATTTGTTGTCTCTTGCACGCCCCCAACTGGGGCCCAAGTCCGCATGTGTCCTGACCGCATGTGTCCTGACCGGGAATCGAATCTGGCCTTTCCAGGATGAAGCCTAACCCACTGAGCCACACCAGCCTGGGCTAATCCTTTTGCATGTAAAGTAACTGTTGAGCCCTGTATAGTGTAACTTGGTTGGGCATTGTTCTGGGAGGTGAAAGGTCATCAGTTTAATTCCCGGTTGGGACACATATCCAGATTGGGGATCCTTCCTCGGTCAGGGGTGCATTCAAGAGGTAGTGGATCAGTGTTTTTCTCTCACATCAATATTTCTCTCCTCTTTCTTCCTCCCTTCTCTTCTATCTAAAAATAAATAAAAATCTTTTTAAAAATATAGTAATTGTTGACATACATATTTATTGCCATTTTATTCATATTTTTCACATTTTGATCTTTCTGTCTTCTTAAAGAAGACCCATTAACATTTCTTGTAATGATGGTTTGGTGGTATTGACCTTTTTTAGCTTTTTCTTATCTGGGAAGCTATTTATCTGTCCTTTGATTCTAAGATAGCTTTGTTGGGTAGAATAATCTTGGTAATAGGTTCTTGGCTTTTTATCTCTGAATATTTTGTTCCAATCCCTTCTGGTCTGCAAAGTTTCTGTTGAGAAAACAGCTGGAAGCTTTATGCTAACTCTCTTGTATGTAACTAACTGTATTTCTCTTGCTGCTTGTAAGATTCTCTGTCTTTAACTTTTTTCATTTTATTATTTATTTTTTAAAAGATTTATTTTTAGACGGAGGGAGAAAGAGAGGGAGAGAAACATCAATGTGTGGTTGCCTCGTAGGCCCCCACTGGGCTCTGGCTCGCAACCCAGACATGTATCCTGACTGGGAATCGAACCCATGACCCTTTGGTTCGCAGGCTGGTGCTCTGTCCACTGAGCCATACCAACCAAGGCATGCTTTTTCATTTTAGTTATGATGAGTCTTGGTGTTGGGCCTCTTTGGGTTGTTCATCTTGTTTGGGACTCTGTGCTTCCTGGACTTGGGTGTCTTTTTCCTTTGTCAAGTTAGGAAAAATTTCTGTTATTTTTTTTCAAATAGTTTTTTAATTCCTTGCTCTCTCCTTTTGGTATTCTCATGATGAGAATGTTGTCCCAGAAGTCTCTTATCCTATCTTTATTTATGTATTTATTTATTGGATTCTTTTTCTTTTTTGCTGTTGTGATTGGTTTTTTGTTACCTTATCTTCCAAATCACTGATTTGACCCTCTGCTTCATCTAATTCCTTCAAGTGTATTAATTTCAATTATTGTATTCTTCAATTCTCAGTTGTCCTTTTTTATGTTTTCTATCTTAATTTTTGTTATCTCTCGGTTGAAGTTCTCACTGAGTGAATCTTTTCTTCTCCTAAGTTTGTTGATCATCCCTATAACCAGTGTTTTCAATTCTGCATCTGGTAGATTGCTTGTTTCCCTTTGGTTTAAATGCTATTTTGGAGTTTTGTCCTGTTCTTTCATTTGGGACATGTTTCTTTGTCTCCTCATTTTGGCTGCTTCCCTGTGTTTGTTTCTGTGTATCAGGTAGAGCTGCTATGTCTCCCAGTCTTGGCAGAGAGGCTTCAGGTAGTAGGTGTCCTGGGCAGTTTCCCCGTCACCCCAGTGGGGCATTCTCACTTTCCTTCCCCCCATGTGGGCTGTGTGTGCCCTCCTGTTGTAGTTGAGCCTTGATTGCTGTTGCCATGTCAATGGGAAGGATTGACCCCCAGGCCTATCAGTTGCAAGCACTGCTGCGTCTCCAGTGGAGGAGCTGAAGGGCTCTGGTGCTGTAGTGTGGTCTGAAGCTGTCCACTGGGTGTGCCAGCTTTGGGGCCTCTTGGGAAGTACAGGCTAAAGTCAGCCACTGCCTGTGTCCTGTTTGTGGCCCCCAGCATGAACTACAAAGTGATTTGCAGATGGTTGCCACTTGTGCTGGGCTTAGAGGTGCCTGGGATAGGCCAAGCCTCGATCCAACTTTGGCTGCAGCTAATGCCGGGCTTGTGGCTTCTTTAGTAAGAGGTATGGGGCACACTGAGACCAGAGGCTGCTTGTTTGGGGTTTGTGGACCTTTGAGAGATTTCAGGAAAGACTGCAGCATGAGCCAAGATAGGCCTTTGTAGGAAACAGCACTGGAAGCAGTTCAGGAGTGCCTGCAGGTTGGGTGGGGAAGTGTCTTAGAATTACCAGGGCTGGGCAAATGGTGTGGCCAGATTGATGGAGACTCAGATATGGCACCTGCCTGCCAGTTCTGTGGGGGGAGGGCTCAGAAAGGAACAGTGGCCTCTGCCAGTGCCTTTCTGTCTGGGGGAAAGCTGCCCTTCCAGCCCTTGCCCTGAAGGCATATAATTCAGTTCTTCTAGTCCCTGGCACCTTTGGAGCCACTGGCCCAGTGCTAGAGCTCGGAGTGAGTTTGAGAGTCCTAGCAAGGGTCCTTTGAGAGGAAAGCCTGGTACTCTAGAAGCCCTTCATCTTATTCAGCCATAATCTCTGCTGCTTTTTACTGCTAGAAGTTTTGGGGACTTGTCTTCCCAGCACTGGAAATATGAGCTGGGCAGCCTGGTTTAGGTCTGGGACTTCTCGCTCCTTGCAGGGGGGATGGGGAAGAGGGGTGGCCGTGTGGAAGAATCTCTGCAACTGAGATATTCCTCCTTATTTTTAACAGCCACACTGGATGTGGGACCAGCCCATTCCGAGTCTCTGCCTTTTTTTGTTACCATTCTTGATGTGGCGGCTTCTGTTTATCCTTGGTTATAGGACTTCCGTTCAGCTAGACTTCAGGCGGTTCTCCATGGTGGTGGTTCTGTAGTTTAATTTTCATGTGCTAGTGGAAGGATGCAAGTACTACTCTTACCTACTCTGCCATCCTGACTAGAAGCCACTGTATATATATATATATATTTTTTTAAGAAAATATTTCAGGACTTGTTACTGATAGTCCCAATTCAGATTTAAGACTATAGAGTTTTTGCTTGAGCCTTTGCAATCTTACATGTGTACCTCCTTTCTCTCATGTGAAAATTCTGGTTCCCAGTAAAACCACATAATCACTCATTTGCATTTTCAACAGCCTCAGAATGAAAATAGCAGCACTATCACCAACAATATAATTACTCTAAAGGGTTGTTTTTGTTGGTCTTAGGGTATATCTTATTAGGGATTATATGTTACTGCAACTTAAAGTCACTTGAAATAATTTATTTGTGTGTGGTATGCCGTCCAATTGATACAGTTTGGTTCATTACTTTTTTGTTTTTTTTAATTCAATTACAGTTGTGGTTCATTAGTTTTATCTACTCATTTTTTTATGGATTGCTTCTGTAAATTTAATTTGGCCTTATAATGATGTAAAGTATTTGTTTATGTTTAAATATACAGCACAACATTTATTTGGTGAAATCTAGCTCATATTCAGTCTCTTCCACCTGTTCCTTCTTTTTCCCCTATGGCAGTGATTTTCAAGCAGTGTGCCACAAGAATTTCTAAAACATGCCATATCTGACTGTTTACTCAGGGGTACTGACCTTTTTTCCTTTAGATTGTCAAAAAATTGACAGCAGCCAACACAACAGCCATTTGGTGTGGATGCCCTGTCTTCCACACCAAAAATGAACCATAAAAGAGTTGCATCTTATAGTCACATTGCATAATAAAGTTGAGTCTGATTGGTTAATTCTTGGTACTAGAAATCCTTATAGACAAGTAAAGGCACCTGATTTTTTAAAAGATTTTATTTATTTATTTTTAGAGGGGGGAAGGGAGGGAGAAGGAGAGGGAGAGAAACATCAGTGTGTGGTTGTCTCTCTTGCACCCCCTACTGGGGACTCAGCTCACAACCCAGGCATGTGCCTTGACTGCGAATCGAACAAGGCAACCCATTGGATAGCAGTCTGGTGCTCAATGTACTGAGCTACACCAGCCAGGGCGGCACCTGATTTTTTAAAAAGTCACTTTAGAGCATAAAGTATAGGTTGTTATTATTGGGTTGACCAAAAAGTCCATATGGTTCCTTCTGTAAGATTAAAGACAAATTTTTCATTTTCACCAGTGACCTGATTGATTTGGTATTTGAGTATGTTGGCTATCTCCCACTTACTGGCTTCTAGTGTGCAGAGGCCAAGGGTGCTGCTAAACATCTTCCAGTGCATAAGTCAGCCCCACAGCAAAGGATTAGTTGGCCCCAGTGTCAATAATTACCAAGAAGCTTTGCAAACCACTTTTGACACTTTCAATCAGTCACACTGTCTTCTCCATACACTGCACAAATCTTTTTTTGTGTGTTTCAGTTGTTTTTTACCTTTCTTGAAATAATAAAGTGTAATATATAAAAATGTTACGTATTTTCTTCCATCCTCAATTTAAAATGGCCAAAAATTCACCAATTTTGGTAAGTTTTTTTTTTAATGCACGCTGATATGACAGTTGTCACAGTACAATCTAACAGAATTGTTTGGAATGACCACAATCAAGCACTACTAGAGCCATTGTATGGAAAAAACATAATGGACTTTTTGGCCAACCCAATGTTGTTGTTAGTAGTAGCATTAGTAAGTCGATCAAAATTTTACCCATTTTTTGTCAGGTTAGCAAAAAATATATATATTTTTCGTGTGCTGAAGAATTTTAGTTTATATGTGCCATGAGATGAAATAGGTTGAAAGTTGCTGCCCTATGGGTAAGCATTTTTTGTTTTTTAATTATTTTCCTTCCTTTTTAGAAATATAAAAAAAATAACATATTTGTATCTTTCTGCTTTCTTAGAATGGCATCATACAGACTTTTCCTCACTCTACTTTTTTAATTTAATAGGGGTAGGAGATTATTCTGTAGCCATACATAGAGATATTTTTGATTCCTCCTTACAACAATACAGTACTGTATTTTGTGGACTTAGCATTATCAGTGCTAATCAGAGTGAGAGCCATAGACCAGTGTCGGTTTGTGAACTGTTGTTCTAGTCTATGATGATCTTCAGTACAGAAATTGTCAGTGTTTACTTACTTAAATTTTTTTAAAAAAATATTTCTTTTTAGTGAGAGGGGAAGGGAGGGAGAAAGAGAGAAACATCAGTGTGTGTGGTTGCCTCTCACAGGTCCCCTACTGGGGACCTGGCCAGCAACCCAGGCCTGCGCCCTGATTGGGAGTTGAACTGGCGACCTTTTGCTCTGCAGTCCAATGCTCAGTCCACAGAGCCACACCAGCTAGGGCTTGCTCTTACTTTTTTAGATGGCATTTTAGCTGTGTGGTGATTTACAGCTGACTGTTGTTTTCCCTCAGGGGAAGATGTCATTACCGGTTTTCTGGCATCTGTAGTTGCATTTGAGGAATCTGGTATTTAATTGTTGCTTTATTGTTATTCTTTTCTTTTTGATTGCTGTTATTATTTTTTGTTTGTCATTATTGTTCTGCATTTTTGCTACAGTGTATATTTGAGTAAATTACCCTGGCAGTCTGAAGATTCATGTCTTTAATTTTTCTAGTGTGTCTTGGAATGTCTTTCCGGTCTCTGCTTCTGAGATTTACATATCTTCCATCTCTGTCTTTTTGTGCTGCATTCTTTGAGATTATTTCAGATCAGTGATATAGTTCATTTATGACTTTTTTATTTCTAGATTTTTCTGATTCTTTTTTGAAATTTGCCTATTTTTCTCATTCTGTCCTGTTCTTGTCTTGTGGTTTTTACTTCTTTTTTTATTTCTGTACATTTTATTTTATTTTTAAAATTTTATTTATTCATTTTTTAGACAGAGGGGAAGGGAGGGAGAAAGGGAGAGAAACGTGTGTGTGGTTGCCCCTCACACACCTCCCACTAGGGGACTGGCTCCTGCAACCCTGTGCCCTGACCGGGAACCAAACTGGCTACCCTTCGGTTCACAAGCTGGTGCTCAGTCCACAGAGCCACACCAGCCAGGGCTATTTCTGTACATTTTAAAGCATCTTTATTGTTTTATTCTATGTAGATCTTGAGGTGTAAATTTGCCTGTTCATTGTGTCTGCTGAAAACCCTCCCCTGCTTTGGTGGTTCTTTTTTTTTTTTTTTAATGAATTTTAAAATTTTGACTTAATGCTTATCATCTGTGGGATTTATTTTTTATGTGAGTCATGCTGTAGAGGGTGTCCTTCTAGGGAAGTTTTGAGTTTCTGCTGGACAGATAGGCTTCCTTAGTGCCCTGTCTGTTCTTAGGCTAATTTCTTGGATTGGGGTTCCTGGACCACTTGGATGGAGTGTATTCGGAACTTATACCTGTGACCTGGAGTTTCAGTTTCTCACAGGTGACGTTTTTACCTCTGACTTCTGGCAGATGGTAGACTTCTCTTTCATGGTCTAGAAATTGGAATTCATATTATTTCTCTGTAGTTCTTTGTGTCTTGGTGTTTTGTGTGTCTAACTCATTTTCAATTTCTTGTCTGTTACTCTTTTGTAGACTTTAAAATACCTGTTCTAAGCTGAAAGACCTGTATCTGATTCTAGTGGCCCTGTGAGTTATTTGGCTTTGAGTAGCTTCATTGTTTCTAGCATGAAGGAATTTTTCTTTCTTGCTTTTGGGCTTGCCTGTGTGTATGTGTTATATTTTAATGCAGCTTTTCTATGTATTTGGATTGGGAAATGAGTGCTTTTGTGCCAGGCCTGTATGCTCACTGGAAGATCTATGACAAATTGCTCATTTGTAGTTACAGCCTGTAAAACAGGTGTAACTCACTGAAATGCACTGTTTCTGAGTTCTGTCAGAATTCATATGCTACTGGCGATGCGGTGGTGGAATTGCCAAGGTTGTTTCGTTTTGTCAATAAGCACTGTCAGGCTGAAGGTGTGTGTCAGTTAACATCACTAATGCTGCCGCCCTTTGCAGCTTGATCAGTCAAAGTGCCTTTGATTGTCCTGTGCTGCAGCACAGTGCTTTCTCTTGGTCAGTTCTTACGAGAAGGAATCATGTAGTGGCCGCTGCTGTTCTCTCAGGAGTTTATGTATCTTTTTGTCTTAGCCATAACTTTATTTTGTTGTTTTAGTGGTAGCTTTAGTGTTTTAGATAGATACTTAGCAGTTTACCTTCCAGTAGTACTGTACCACTTTACCTGCATTTTAAGAACCTTGACTGCAGTGTACTTCACTCCCCCCAGTCTTTGTGCTGTTGTCATACACTCCCCCTCCACATGTGTGGCAAACTCCACAGTGCACTGTTACCGGTTTTCATTTAAATAGTCAATTGCCTTTTCAAGAGATTTAAGAAATTAAAAAATCTTATTTGTACTTAACATATTTTCCATTTCTGGTGCTCTGTTGCCTATGTGCAGATCCAGATTCCCGTCTGGTATCATTTTCATTTTGACAGGACCTCCTTTAATGTTGTGGTGGTCTGCTAGTGATGGTATTTTAAAGCATTTGTGTATCTGAAAAATTATCTTCTATTTTTAATTTTATAATTTTAAAAAATATTGATTTTAGAGAGTGGAAGAGGGGGAGAGAGAAAGAGAAGTATCAGTTCCTTTTTCCACTTATCTGTGCACTCATTGGTTGGTTCCTATATGTGCCCTACTGGGGAATCAAACCCACAGCCTTGGCACATGGGGACAACGACGCTCTAACCAGCTGAACTACCTTGCCAGGGCTTATCTCTGTGGTAAAAGATATTCTCATTTGGTGCAGAATTCTAGGTTGACATTTTTTTCTTTCTGTACTTTGAAGATTCCCACATTGTGACTCCAGCCTGCATTAGTTCTGATGAGACTTCTGTTATTCTAATCTTTGTTCCTCAGTTAGAAATGTATCTTTTCTTCTTCCTTTGGTTTAACTTTAATGTTTTCTTTTTACCACTACTTTCTAGCAGTTTGATTAAGATGTGCTTTGGTGTGGTTTACTTCATGTTTCTTGTGCCTGAGTTTTGTTAAGCTTTTTGGATCAAATTTGGTACATATTCAGCCATTATTTCCTCAAATGTCTTTCTCCTACACGCCCCTTCTTCTTTGAGGACTGTAATTACATATATATTTGGCCACTTCAAGTTGTCTGGCAACTTACTAATGAGCTGTTCATATGTTTTCAGTCTTCTGCTCTGTTTTGGGTAGTCTCAATTGGTGTACCTTCGTGTTCATTAATCTTTTCTCCTGGGATGTTAAATCTACCGTTAATCCATACATTGTCTTTTTTATTCCTAGAAGTTCTGTTTGGGTGTTTGTAATATCTAATGTATATAGTTCTAATAACTGCCTGTTCTTATTTTACTATCTGCTATTTTTTTCAGTTTGTTTCATTTTTAAATTTTTCTTGTCATTATGGGTAAAATTTCCCTGGTTCTATGCATTCTTGATAATCAATAATTTTTGGGTGACAGACTTTGAGAATTATGTTTTCTGTTCTGGACATTTTTGTATTTGTGTCAGTATTTTTAAGCTTTGTTCTGGAATGTGGATCAAGTTATTTGGAAATGTGTCCTTTTGAGTCTTGCTTTTCAGTTGTGTTAGGTGGGGTTCATCCTTGGTAATATTTTTGTAAAGCTATACAATATGCTTTTTAAAAAATTTTTTCTTTTACACAAATAGCGTGTATGTCCTTTTCTCTCATTTTTATCTAATGCTAATTAGTCTTTTTTTTTTAACTATTCTTCCATTCTTGCTGTGGCAGTAATTACCTGTGGCCTGAATATTGTAGTAGTCTCTTAATTAGTACTCTAGTTTTCAGACTCTTTCCATCACTAACACAGTGTTCAAATTGCTGTCAGAACAATTCTAAAGCGTATCTTCGATTATGTCACTGCATTGCTTTTCAAAACCTGTGGCAGTGGGATTCACATTTTTAAAATTATTCCTCTAGTGGCAATAGAAATTTTTGGAGTTCAGCCCTGGCTGGTGTGGCTCAGTGGATTGAGTGCCGGCCTGTGAACTGAAAGGTCCCTGGTTTGATTCCCAGTCAGGGCACATGCCTGGGTTGCAGGTCAGGTCCCCAGTTGGGGACGTGTGAGAGGCAACCAATCGATGTATCTCTCATACATTAATGGTTCTTTCCCTCCCTTTGCCCCTTTCTAAAAGTAAATAAATAAAATCTTTAAAAAATTTTGCATTCATATTCTCAGCATGTGTGTGTGTGTACGCATACACACATTTATTTATACATTATATACACATACTGCTAGATGTAAGTTAGCACATATTCTTTTATAATATGTCCTTTGTGAAATACACCCTAAAACAAATTTAAAACTATTTAAAAATGATACTATTTTAAAAAATAATCAGTTTAACATGAGTGAAATTATTAAATGATAGAGGATGTATTACATTTCAACTAGTTTTATCTAATTTTGAATGCTTTTTTGTTGATTTTTACTTTGTAACGTATCTGATGAACAGTTTATGTATACTTGGTGTAAAGATGCTCTTCTTAATGTTTCTTTTACTTGTATTTTCAGTATTATGTCCAAACTGCCTTATCTTTGTGGTAATGTTTTTAAGCCTGATTAAAACCATATAAAATCTATTAATCCACCTAATTAGGCATAAGGAAATGCTGAAAAGAAATAAGTGAATTTAAGAATACTGAATATAATGTAGGAGTGATGTAGAAATTGCAAAAGGGCCAGTGTCAAACCATATACTAAATGATTAAAGCTTAATTTCTTGTTTAACTTTAGATTAGAAATATGTGTGTGTATACATTTCATTTTGGCTGGCCCATTAATAGAGACAACTGCCTGATCCTTGAGCCTTTTCTGATTGTTCTGGATGGCTAATTATTTTATGTGTTTTATATCAGTTAGCTATTGCAGTGCAACAGATCACCCCAAAACTTGGTGACTTAAAACAACAATTATGTGTAACTGACAGTTCCCTGGGTTGGGTGGGCATTTTTTCTGGTCTGGTCTGGCCTGGCCCAGATGATCAGAGATTATCTGTGCTGGACTCTGTCATGTGTAATAACTGTGGTCAGCTGGAGGGATAGCTAGAGGCTGGATATGTTAGGCAGAATTCTCAGGTGATCCCTAATTACCCATGTCTTTCTATAATCTCTCTGGCGTGGGATGAGAACTGTAAGTTGCTTCTTACCAATGGGATACAGAAAAACTGAAGAAATTTAGCAGATGTACTTAAGGTCAGTTGACCCTAAATTAATCCAAAGAGATGATCTTGAGTTGGCTTGGCCCAATCAGGCAAGCCCTTTAAAAGGGGACCTGAAGGTCAGAGATGGAAGAAGTGGGCAGTTCTGCTGGCCTTGAAGAAGCAAGCTGTCATTGTGAGAGGGCCATATGGCAAGAACTACAGCAATCCCTGAGTGCAGACCCCAGCTGACAGCCAGCAAGAAAGTGACCTTAGTCTTACAACCACAGGAAATTGTTCTCTGCCAATAACCATGTGAGCTTGGCAAAGGATACTGCGCTCCATAAAAAGACACCTCAGTTGATACCTTGATGTGAACCTTCTGAGCCTCTGAGCAGAGTATCCAGCCAAACCACACCCAGACTCCCCACCCCTGGAAACTTGAGACAAAAAATGTGTTTTAAGCCACTAAGTTTGTGGTGATTTGTTATACAACAATAGAAAACTTAATGCTGGTGGGTAGTGTAGGGGTAGTGTAGGATGGTCACTATATTTTTATCCTTTTCAGAATGTCATATAAATAATAGCCAAACAGTGTGCTTGTTACCCTTCGATACTGGCTTTTTTCTCCTAGGATAATACCTTTGAGATTTATCCGAGTTGTGTATCAACACCATTTCTTTTTTCTTTCTTTCTTTCTTTTTTTTTAAAATCAATCTCACTTTATAAATGAGAAGTTCAAGTCAGGTAACGGACCAAGGCCTGCAAGTGTTGGTGCTCTCTCGCACACTTTTGGGGGAGGAGCCCAGGCCCTCATATCCTTAACTCCTAGAACCTGTTGGGCAGGTTTCTGACACACAGGTAGGGAGGTAGAAGTACCAAAGAACCTACACTCCAACCAGAAGACAAGCAGTTGTATTTCATGAACTCCCATCTGTGTGGCTTTTCAAGCTGCCAGGACACAGCCCCCACCAACACCCTTTATCTCCTCTGCTGAAGACTTTGACAGGCTGCTTTGGGAGTTGTTTCTTCCTCAGAGCTTCGCAGCAGCCTCATCAGACCACATTGGTGATAGGAGCAGTTCCAGCCTTGTTTTTGTCAGCATTTACAGTGTCTGCTCACTGGCCAAGGGCCACAGTTCGTCAAAGTTGACAGTGGGGCAGAAGCTCTGGTTCCTCTTCAAGCAATAGTGCCTCACACTGACTTTCCCAAAGTAACCTGGGTGATATTTGTCAAAGTTGATCCTGTGGTGATGCAACCCGCCAGCATTACTTCGGCCCCCTGGGTGCTCCCCGTACTTGTGGATGGTGGCAGTGGCCCCATATTTACCGGGTCTTCCTTAGTCTGGATGGCATTTTGGTGGCTGACATGCATGAGCAACATTCTTTATTGTTGAGTAATATTCCATTTTATGGATACTGTTTGTTTATCTGTTCTTCCATTGAAGAACATTTGGGTTGTCGTCAGTTTGGGACTATACAAATAAAGCTACTATAAAAATTTGCATGCAAGTTTTAGTGTGGGGTGTCAAACTCATTTTCACTGGGGGCCACACCAGCCTCTTAGTTGCCTTCAAAGGGCTGAATGTAATTTCTGGACTGTATAAACATAACTCCTCCTTAACAGTTAAGCAAGAGCTCAGCACTGCCACTGGGTAGAAACAAGGTGCTGGGCTGGATAAAACAAGGTGGAGGGCTGGATTTGGCCCACAGGCCTTGTGTTTGCCACCTGTGTTTTAGTGTGAAAATATTTTGATCTCTCTAGGATAAATACCTCTGAGTGGAATTGCTGGGTCATACAGTATGTGTATGTTTTGCTCTGTAAGAAACTGCCACACTTTTGCAGAGTGGTGGTACCATTTTGCACTCCCACTACCAGTGTATGAGTTCTGTTTGCTCATCAGTGCTTGGTATGTCGGTATTTGTCCTTTTATTCGTGCTGTTAAGTTCATGGTAGAATCTCATGAGGCCTTTAATTTGCATTTCCCTGTCAGCTAATGATGTTGAATATCTTTTCATGTACTTAACATTCCATCTGAACATCTTTTTTAGTGCAGTTTATGTCTTTTGTCCATTTTCTAAATGGATTATTTTCTTATTGAATGTAGAGTATTCTAGATAAAAACTGTTCGTTGGGTATGTGATTTGCAGATATTTCCCCCAGCTTATCTTTTATTCCTTCACAGAGTAAATGTCTTTCACAGAGTAAAAATCTGTTGAATTTTGATGAAGTCTAATTTATCAATTGCCTGCGGGTGGCCAGTTGTTCTAACACCATTTGTTTGGGAAGGCTATTCTTCCTACATTATTTTGCTTTTACACCTCTGTCAAAGTCGTTTAGCCACATTTTCTAAAACGTTCTGCCACTGGACTCTGTTCCATTTATCTGTGTGTGTGTCTTCCTCTGTGTCAGTGCCACACCTGGTTACTGTTGTATGGCCACATAGTAAGTTATAAAGTCAGGTGTTATGTTGATTTCTCTGGCTCTTTTCCCCCAGAATTGTTTTAGCTGTTCTAGTTTCTTTTCCTTTCCATGTATGATTGTCATAACTATACTTACAAAACTTTTTGCTGAGATTTTAATAGTAAATACATTAAACCAATAGGCCAGTTCAGGGAAAATGGACATCTTGATTATGATAGGTCTTCCAGTCTGTGGACATGGCATGTCTTTTCACTCATTTAGATCGTCTTTCATATTTTCATCAGTGTTTTCTAGTTCTTAGTATGTAGATTCTGCGTGTTTTGTTAGATCTATGTATAGTATTTAATTTTGGGGGGGAAGCTATTATAAATGGTATTGTGCTTTTAAATTTGTTTTCTGATTGTTGATTGCTAGCACATGGACAGTATTGATTTTTGTCTGTTCACCTATATTCTGTAAACTTGATAAACTCATTATTTCTAGAAGTTTTTTCTCTAAATTTCTTGGGACTTTTCAATGTAAACCATCATGTCATCTGTAAGTAGGGCCAGTTTTATATATTTCTTTGATCTCTTTGTCTTTCGTTTCCTTTTTTGACTGATCTCACTAGCTGAGACTCAGGCGCTGTGTTGAGTAGGAGCTCTGAGTGCAGACATCGCTACCCCCCTTCACAGTCTTAGAGGGAAAGCATTCAGTCTTCCATCAGTAGTATGATGTCAGCTGTAAATGTTTTGTGTGGGTTTTCTTTTTCAAGTTTAGGAACTTCTATTCCTAGTTTGCTGACATATTTATCATGAATATGTGTTTCTGCACTAATGGGTATCATGTTGTTTTCTTCATATCTCGTTTTAATTTATATTACTTTGATGATAAGTGGTGATGAATACCTTTTCATGTGCTCCTTGGCTATTTTGTTTTTATTTTGTAACATTGATAAACCTTCAGAAAAGTTTTAGTACAATACAAAGAACTTCTCTTGTCCTAGACCATTTTAAGGTCCCATTACACCTTAATATACGGGGGGCAAACACAAGGCCCGCGGGCCAAATCCGGCCCTCCACCTTGTTTTATCCAGCCTGCACTTTGTTCCTACCCAGTGGCAGCCGAGCTCTCGCTTAACTGCTAAGGAGTAGTTACATTTACACAGTCCTAAAATTACATTCGGCCCTTTGAAGGCAACTGAGAGGCTGGTGTGGCCCCCGGTGAAAATGAGTTTGACACCCCTGCCCTAAATCTTTAGTGTGTGTTAACAATTAAGGACATACATTATATGTCCAGAAGACACCCATCAAATTCAACACACTGCATTGAGGCATTTTTACCATCTAATATTCAGATTTGATTAAAATTTTGCTAATTGTTCCTGTAATATCCTTTATGCCTGAAGGATCCCATTCAGAATTACATGTTAGTTACATCTAGTTTCATAATTCTTTGGTCTCCTGTTTAGAACATTTTTCCTTAAGTTTCAGGACTTTGAAGATTACAGATCAGTTATTTCATAGAAGGTTGTTGAGTTTGGGTTTCCTCCTGATTAATTTCAGGTTATGCATTCTTGACAGGTACATCAGAGAAGTGATGCTGTGTTCTTAGTGCATCCTGTCACCTGGCTCATTATTTCAGTTTGTCCTGTTAGTAATAATGTCTACTGTATCGTCACTTGGTTAAGTAGCATCTGCCAGGCTTTATCACGGTGTAAAACTCTTTTTTTCATCCCCCTTTAATAACTGTTTTATGGGGAGGGGTTGTGAAGCTGTGTGGTGTCTGATTCTCCTTCTACAGTTTAGTTTACTTATTTATATCTGTGTGAAATCATGGTTTCCTGTTTTATTAGATGGGTTATAATCTATTATTATTGTTTATTTAGATGTTCAGATTGTTCCTGATTGGGCTTGTGGGACTTCTGTCAGTCTGGCTTCTGTGTTTCTTTGACATGCTCCCATCATTCTTGGAGTGCTGGCACTTTCTGGTGAAAGGTGTTTTGGGCTCACTATGTACTTTGCCTGCCTTAGCCTTTATTGTTAGCCATTCCTCCACAGAGCCTTGGCTCTTTTAAAGTACAGTGGTATTGTGTTTAGGAGCCAAGGTCTGGGTTCTAGATGTGGTTGTTTACCATTGGAGTGTTGCTAAGCCCAGCTCCCCTTAGTGGGGAGAGACTAATATTTGGGTGTATTTACATACACACACACACACATTTATCTCTATATTTATTTATGTGTAGCTTTTCCTAAATGTGTTTAAAACCATGAGTTTATGCCACTAACAAATTCTAATGCCAGCCCAGAGGGTTCATTTGAAATGTTTTTTCTCTTTCCGTATTTGTAATTGACTTCGGTGTTTAATCCTCACACTCACCTAATACAACTAATCTCCCTTCCCATCACTGCTGCTGTCCCTCCTTCACAAAGATGTCCTGTACGCCTTTGAGTTTCAATACCTTGTGCTGGGCTGGCTCCCCGTGGATGGTTGCCTCACCTACTCAAGCTCTGATCCTCCACACCAGGCTGCCCTCTCATATACTATATGCCATCCTCACTCGCCTTGGCCTTTGATACCCTGCCCCTTGCCATTTTTTGTTTGGGCAGTTCATCCTTCTCTTGAGCTCTGACTCTCACACCATGTCACCCTCATGCGGCGATACCTTCTGTGCTGTACTCAGGCTGACACTCTGCTCTTGGCCACTGGAGGTCCTACTCTTCTCCTACTGGAAGGAAAAATTAGTTTGGGGAAGAAAATGGCAGCTCTTTTTAAAAAAAAAAAAGTGTTTTTTTTTTTGTTTGTTTTTGATGTGTTGACTTTTAAACAGTACTCTGGATACAAGTCCTTTGTCAAATATATGTATTACAAACATTTTCTCTCAGTCTGTTAACTGCCTTTTCATTTTTAAAAAAGATTTTATTTATTTTTACAGAGGAGGGAAGGGAAGGAACATCAATGTGTGGTTGCCTCTCACACACCCTATACTGGGGACCTGGCCCACAACCCAGGTGTGTGCCGTGACTGGGAATTGAACCGGCGACCCTTTGGTTTCAGGCCCATGCTCAGTCCACTGAACTACATGAGCCAGGGCTACTTTTAATTTTTATTAAGGTCTCTTTGATTAGAAGTGTTCAGTTTTGAGAAAGTCCATTTTATCAAATTAAAAATATATATAGTTAATGTTTTTAGAAATCTTGAAGCTTTATATTTCTGGCTCCTATGTTTGGGTTTTTGGTTCTTCTTTAATTTTTGTGTGTCGTTTGAGGTAGTGGTTCAGGTTTGTGTGTTGGTTTATCTGGTTCCAGCATTATCTGTGGAAATGACTTTTTCTTTCCCTGTTGAATAGTGTTGGTACCGTTGTCAAAAATCAATGGGCTGACTGTACTTGTGTGGATATTTTTAGGTCATTAAATCGAGTAGTGCTAGTAGTGTGAGTCTTACAACTTCGTTCTTCCTTTTCAAGATTGTTTTGACTGTTTAAGACCCTTTATATTTTCATATAAAATTAAAAATCATCTTGTGAGTTTTTACCAAAAACAATGTCTACCAGGATTTTATTTGGGGGTTGTGTTGAATCTGTAGATCAGTTTGGGAGAATTAATATTAATAACATTGGTTTTTCTAATTCATGAACATGGTACATCTCTTCATTTGTTTAGGTCTTTACTTTTTCTTAGCAGTGTTTCACAGTTTCTTAAGTATTTTTAAACTTTGATACTATCGTAAGTGGAAGTGGTTTTTCTTTTTTCTTTAATCTTTTTAAAAAAATTTTTTATTTTAGTTTATTCAGTATAGTTTCTATCCTTTATTCCCATTCCAGCCCACCCACCCATCCCTCCCCTCCTCCCTCCC